>CM056049.1:651167071-651642059 GCA_029574335.1 Rana kukunoris | reverse complement strand
AGCGGATGAGGTGTCAGCAATGCTTCTTACCTCTAGTGAGCTCCTGCAGATAGGCACGCAAATGCACTGAAGCTTGACGGTGAGGTTACTTTCCTTTTACAAAAAGCATCAGGAATTTTTTTTTTTTCATGTTAACAAGATAAGTAAATGAAGGGTCAAAAAAAGAAGGGAAGAGGGCAAAAGATGGTCAAGAGCATTGATTGGCGCTGATCTTTCCTTTAAAAAAAAAAGGAAAAGAAAGGGGGGGGGGTGTGGTACCGATTAGGGGGATTATGACGGTGTTATGGGTCAATGGTTCAATACTAAATGATTGTAAGAGCGTTGAACGTACGGGGGAGGAGTCAGTGGAAGTACGGGTGGAGTGTGACGGCTACAGGGGAAGGCGGGGGGGGGCGGGGGCTGAGCTGGGGGGGTAGGGCTGATGAAAGGGGGTCTGGGGAAAGGAGGGGGGGGCAGGGGTGTAGATGTGGGAGGTAAGGAAGGGGGGGGAGGGGGGCGAGGGGGGCGTACCAGAGGAGGGCCTATAGTTGGACCTCGGGAGGCTGAGGGCTGGCCAGGTGCGGCGGAGAGGTAGTCTCTGTGGGAGGGGCCATGGTAGAGGCAAGGGTGGTCATCTGGGGGGTGGGGGTGGATGGGGGCGGGATCTCAGGAGCTCGGGGTAACAATGAGAGCAGAGGGGTGAGATTTTCACACATCTATGAGGGGAGGAGGGGGGAAGGGCTCAGGGAAGATTCACACAAGTAGAGGGAGGTGGAGGGTGTGCGGGGCGGGCCCTACAGGATATCTATAGGCATTCGGATGGGTGGGAGGGGCGGAGGAGGTGGGGGGGATGGGGGGGACTGGTATGGGGGTAAGGGGGGGTCTTTAGGAGGTGGATGGGGCGAGGTGGTGGGGCGGGGCGGGATGGGGGCTTAACTATCGAATGTTTTTGAAACTCTGCCTGTGGGGGGGTGGTCTCGGCCGTGGATCGGGAGCGGAGGAGGATAGGCTGGGAAAGGGTCGACGGGCGTTGGATTGAGGTGATCCGATCCTGTGTGGGGGTGTGAAGTCTGACCGGCACGGAATTTGTGACGGATGGTGGGGCGTGAGGGGAGGGCAGACGTTGGGGCGGGGGCGGGGTCGGGCGGTGGCGAGGGAATGCGTGGTGTTCTGGGCGGGGTGACGGGGCGGATGGGGCTGCGGGTGGGGGGGGGATTTTGGTCTGGTTTGGGGGGGTTGGCGTGCGTTTTGGCGGTTGTGGGTGCTGAGTCCATACAGTTTTGACTCCCTCGGTTGGTTGTTTATGTTCGTTCTTCTAGTTAAGGTTGTCCTCGTTTTTTTTTGTTCCTTTTATTGTTTTCTTCCTTATTTTTTTTCCTATTTATTTGTCACCTTCTTTTAAATTGAAATCCCTCTTTCAAGCGTCTCTTCTCCAGAGAGAATAAGTTCAGTGCGCTTTTTTTCTAATAATCTCATTTCTTCCTCTTTTTCTTTTTTTCTTCATATTTTTTCTTTCTCTTTCCATATGTCCTTTTTACTTTTTGTAGCTTACTCGGTGCTGTAGTCTGCTGTCAGTTTGTTTTTTTTTCTTCTTTTCCCTTTTTTAATGCTTATCTCAATATTCTGTTTGCTTTGTTGCTTTGGCATTGGCATTGCTGAGCCTATCATCTGCTAGGGCCCCCAGGTCCTTTTCCATCCTAGATTCCCCCAGAGGTTCTCCCCCCAGTGTATAGATTGTATTCATATTTTTGCCACCCAAATTCATTATTTTACATTTTTCTACATTAAACCTAATTTGTCATGTAGCTGCCCATCCCATTAATTTGTTCAGATCTTCTTGCAAGCTTTCTTCATCCTGCAAAGAAGTTATTGCTCTGCTTAGCTTAGTATCATCCGCAAATTCAGAGATTGAACTGTTAACAAATTAAATAGGATGGGTCGAAGCACAGAACCCTGGGGGACCCCACTACCCACCTCTGACCATTCCGACTACTCCCCATACATCACCACCCTCTGAACTTGCCCTTGTAACCAGTTTTTAATCCATGTCCTTTCCTGGTCCAAATCATTTGGTGGAGGGGGATTATGTTGTGGGGTTTGTTTTTCAGGGGTTGGGATTGGCCCCTTAATTCCAGTGAAGAGAATTCTTAAGGCAGGGATCCTCAAACTACGGCCCTCCAGCTGTTGTAGAACTACACATCCCATAAGGCAGGGGTCTCCATACTTTTGAAGTAAAGGGCTGGATTCTGACCAATGGGGCTAGAAAATGCCCCAGGGCTGAGCATCAGTGAGAATAAACACGGCCCCAGTGTTGGTGGGCAGGAGGAGGAATAGTGCTCCATCATTGCGATTAGTGTGAGAGTCAGTTCACACTGGGGTGACTTGGGATCCGACTTGAGGTCGCCTCAAGTCGTCCCAAGTCGCGCTGTAGAGAAAAACAATGTTAGTGAATGGGAGCGGTGTTATTACACACTACTCATGTCACTCAGACTTCAGAAAAGGTTCCTGTACGACTTCGACTTCAATCCGACTTGTCGCCTCAGAAGTCTGATCACTAGCTACTTTCCAGATAAGATAACATACATTTCTTAGGCAAACCTCTCCCTCCCCCTCTCTCTCCCAGAGCTGATTTATTGGCCACTGGAATGTCTCCTGTCTTGGAGATGACGTCAAGTCCTGTTGTAAATCTCCCCAGATCGCCCTGTGGTTTATGCTCATGTCGTGTCTGAGTCGCCTCTGAAAGTCGCACTGGAAGTCGTGTCGCCCCAGTGTGAACCGACTCTCAGAAATGGAGCCCCATTGTTGGTGTCATTGGGATGAATAGTGCCTCACATTGTTGGAAGCAATACTGCCCCAAGGGCCAGATAAAGGCAAGCCCTCGGGCCGCAGTTTGGAGACCCCTGCCATAAGGCATTTTAACACACTGACATTCACAGACATGACTGGGCATGTTGGGAATTGTAGTTCCTGAACAACTGGAGGGCCGTAGTTTGAAGACCCATGTCTTAGGCCTCGTTCACACATGGATCCGTTCAGGTCCGTCTGTCAGTTTTTCAGGCGGACCTGAACGGGCGCTCCATGCACCCCTATGGAGCGTCGGATGTCAGCGGAGACATGTCCGCTGACATCCGACCTGATCCGATCCGCTAAAAACAAACGTATGGGGCTCACGTCCCCATCCGTCCATGCGGATCGGATCGGGAAAGATCTGATGAAAACGGACATGCTGTCCGTTTTCATCAGATCGCTCCATAGAGGACAGCGGGACTCGACAAGCTCCTCCCCGCTCAGTGAGCAGAGAGGAGCTTGTCATCCGTCGGCTCAGCGGAGATCTGCGGACTGATCTCCCGCTGAGCTGGCAGACACAGGCGGACTCCGTCGGAAAGGACTGAGACGGAGTCGGCTATGTGTGAACGAGGCCTTAAGGTGTCAGCATACCAAGACATTTTGGACAATTTCATGCTCCCAACTTTGTGGGAAAAGTTTGGGGATGATTTGGATGCATTTCATGGTCATGATTTGGATGCATTTCATGGTCGCTGATCGGGATGCATTTCATGGTCGCTGGTCGGGATGCATTTCATGGGCGCTGATTTGGATGCATTTCATGGTCGCTGATTTGGATGCATTTCATGGGCACTCTGGTAAGGCTGCATTTCATGGGCGCTGATTTGGATGCATTTCATGGTCATGATTTGGATGCATTTCATGGGCGCTGATTTGGATGCATTTCATGGTCGCTGATTTGGATGCATTTCATGGTCGCTGATTTGGATGCATTTCATGGGCACTCTGGTAAGGCTGCATTTCATGGGCGCTGATTTGGATGCATTTCATGGTCATGATTTGGATGCATTTCATGGTCGCTGATTTGGATGCATTTCATGGTCGCTGATTTGGATGCATTTCATGGTCGCTGATTTGGATGCATTTCATGGGCACTCTGGTAAGGCTGCATTTTATGGGCGCTGATTTGGATGCATTTCATGGTCATGATTTGGATGCATTTCATGGGCGCTGATTTGGATGCATTTCATGGTCATGATTTGGATGCATTTCATGGTCGCTGATTTGGATGCATTTCATGGGCACTCTGGTAAGGCTGCATTTCATGGGCGCTGATTTGGATGCATTTCATGGTCATGATTTGGATGCATTTCACGGGCGCTGATTTGGATGCATTTCATGGTCGCTGATTTGGATGCATTTCATGGTCACTGATTTGGATGCATTTCATGGTCGCTGATTTGGATGGATTTCATGGTCGCTGATTTGGATGCATTTCATGGTCGCTGATCGGGATGTATTTCATTGTCGCTAATCGGGATGCATTTCATGGGCACTCTGATAAGGCTGTATTTTAATGGGTGCTAATTTGGATGCATTTCATGAGAACTGGTAAGTAGGGAAGAGCTTCGCGTTCGATGTGAACACATGTTCGCATCGAACATTGCCTGTTCGATCGTTCGTCGAAAACGAACAAAACGGGTCGTTCGCGCCAAAATCGAATGACGCGCAATGGCCCATAATTCACTGCGGCGTTGCGCGCTGATGATTGGCCAAGCATGCACCATGACCAATGCTTGGCCAATCACAGCGCCCAAAAAACGAAGACCCCTAATTGGCCAAAGCCTGGGTGCCTCTGCAAACCTACGCTGCATGGCCTCCCTGATCCTGCAAAGCCTGCGTAAGGATCCTCGTGTACGTGCTATCAAGGAGAGGGATCATTACTGGCTGGCAACTCTCCTTTTTCTCACGGAAGGTGATTCCGGCTCTCTACCGGCATGTGGAAGGCAATGTCCATGCCTCACTGGACAGGGCGGTCAGTGGTAAGGTGCATCTTACCGCTGACTCATGGTCCAGCAGGCATGGACAGGGACGTTACCTGTCTTTTACGGCCCATTGGGTGACTCTGCTGGCAGCTGGGAAGGACGCAGGGCAAGGTCCAGTAGTTTTGGAGGTTGTTCCGCCACCACGCCTCCAAAGCACTACTACTGTTTGTGACACACCTCTCTCCTCCACCCCCTCCTCTTCTTCTTCCTCTGTGGCCTCTTCCTGTGGTGATGTTTTCTCAGAACCAGCCGTGCTCCGTAGTCGTACGAGGGGATACGCAGGAATGCAGGCCAAGAGATGCCATGCGGTGCTAGAGCTGGTGTGCTTGGGAGACAGAAGCCACACTGGGGAAGAGGTTTTGTCAGCTCTGCAGGGTCAGGCTGAGAGGTGGTTGACGCCACGCCAGCTAAAGCCTGGAATGGTGGTCAACGATAATGGCACCAACCTCCTCTCTGCCCTGCGACAGGGAAAACTCACCCACGTGCCCTGTTTTGCGCATGTCCTGAATTTGGTGGTGCAGCGGTTCTTGGGCAGGTACCCGGGCTTACAGAATGTCCTGAAGCAGGCCAGGAAAGTCTGTGTGCATTTCCAGAGGTCATATAATGCCACTGCTCGGCTGACTGACCTCCAAAGGGAACAACCTGCCCAAGAATCTGTGACATGCCCACCAGATGGAACTCTACGTTGGCCATGCTGCAGCGGCTGCACACGCAGCAGCGGGCCAACAATGAGTACCTGTGCCAATATGGCAGAAGAACTGGGTCAGGGGGAGCTAGGTTTTTTCCCCCCACGCCAGTGGGCCTTGATCAGGGATGCATGCACTGTCCTGTCACCATTTGAGGAGGCCACGAGGATGGTGAGCAGTGACAGTGCATGCATCAGTGAAACTGTCCCTCTTATTCACATGTTGGACCACACGCTACGTGGAATTATGGACAGGGCCCTTGAGGCAGAACAGAGGGAGGAAGAGAAGGACTTGCTTACCTCTCAAGGCCCCCTTTACCCAGACAGTGGGCCTGATTGCCCACCTAGCACACAGGAAGAGGAGGAGGAGGAGGAGGATGATTGTATCAGCAGCATGGAGGTGGAGCCTAGCACTCAGCATCAGCAGCAGCAGTCTTCAAGGGATCATTTACAGTCCCAAGGAACACGTGGACTTTTATGTGGCTGGGATGAGGTGCCTGTGGATCCTGTCGTCCTCAGTGACCCAGAGGACTGTGCCCCGAATGCCTCTGCAAACCTACGCTGCATGGCCTCCCTGATCCTGCAAAGCCTGCGTAAGGATCCTCGTGTACGTGCTATTAAGGAGAGGGATCATTACTGGCTGGCGACTCTCCTTGATCCACGTTACAAGAGTAAGGTTGCGGACCTTATGTTGCCATCGCAGAGGGAGCAGAAGATGAAACTTATGCGGGAGGCCTTGCAGAAGGGTCTGTGCAATGCGTTCCCAGAACCGGGGGGATTACCAAAAGCTGGCTCTGGACAATGTCTTGCTGAGGCTTCGGTGAGTCACAGAAGGAGCGGTGGAGAAGGTGGCCATCTGACCGATGCCAGCGTCTGGTTTACATGGTGTGGGAATACCTAGGGGCAAGATCCGACTTGGACGCCTTCCCCACCGAAAATCCTCTGGCTTACTGGGTCTTGAGGATGGATCACTGGCCAGAGCTTGCACAGTACGCAATTGAGCTACTGGCTTGCCCTGCATCCAGTGTTCTTTCAGAACGCACATTCAGTGCTGCTGGAGGCTTTGTTACCGATCACAGGGTGCGCCTCTCCGCCGACTCTGTTGATCAACTGACCTTCATCAAAATGAATCAGGCTGATGTTACTGAATAACTTTTTTTTGTTGAAATGTCGGATCCGTTTTAGACTGCGTATGCTGATGCTGAGTGACTGTCCTCTTATGCTGCTGATGGAATATCCTTCTCACTTTTCTTGCTGATAGCTAGTAAGAAATGTTGTGTTTTCTGGGCTCCGCCACCAGTGCCTAAGGCACAATTTTTCTGCCCCTGTTTAACAGGGGCGCCTAATAACAATTTTTGATGCAATATTTTGCACGTGGCTCCTTGTTGCGCTCCAATTGAAGTTATTGGGAGAGGTTGCAGTGTTGTGTTGTGCCCAAGGCACAAT
The DNA here is from genome assembly GCA_029574335.1 of Rana kukunoris. Lineage (NCBI taxonomy): Eukaryota > Metazoa > Chordata > Amphibia > Anura > Ranidae > Rana > Rana kukunoris. Next base: position 651,635,117 of record CM056049.1, on the reverse strand, counting down.
TTTTCTGCCCCTGTTTAACAGGGGCGCCTAATAACAATTTTTGATGCAATACTTTGCACGTGGCTCCTTGTTGCGCTCCAATTGGATTTATTGGGAGAGGTTGCAGTGTTGTGTTGTGCCCAAGGCACAATTTTTCTGCCCCTGTTTAACAGGGGCGCTTAATAACAATTTTTGATGCAATACTTTGCACGTGGCTCCTTGTTGCGCTCCAATTGGAGTTATTGGGAGGGGTTGCAGTGTTGTGTTGTGCCCAAGGCACAATTTTTCTGCCCCTGTTTAACAGGGGCGCCTAATAACAATTTTTGATGCAATACTTTGCACGTGGCTCTTTGTTGCGCTCCAATTGGAGTTATTGGGACGGGTTGCAGTGTTGTGTTGTGCTCAAGGCACAATTTTTCTGCCCCTGTTTAACAGGGGCGTCTAATAACAATTTTTGATGCAATACTTTGCACGTGGCTCCTTGTTGCGCTCCAATTACAGTATGTTTGAGGGGTGCCCTTTTTTCTAAAATTTTTCTTTCACAAAACAATAATGGCCCCCCACCACCGCTAAAATATTCGACATATTGTTGCCACACAGCATGTGCGCAAGCAGTATTATTTACTTTTATTTTATTTTTTTACTTTAAGCATCATTAACCACTTGCCGCCCAGCCGCCGCAGTTATACGGCGGCAGGTTGGCACTCCTGCGCGAGAGCCCGTAGCTCTACGTCGGGACTTTCGCGGCCACTAGGGGGCGCGTGCGCGCCGCCGCGCGCGCGTGCCCGGCGGGTGCGATCGCCGCCGGGCACGCGCGCTCGTTCGTTACAGAGCGGGGAACGAGAGCTGTGCGTGTAAACACACAGCTCTTGTTCCTGTCAGCGGGGGAAACGCTGATCTTCCGTTCATACAATGTATGAACGGAAGATCAATGATTCCCCCTAGTGAGTCCACCCCCCGCACACAGTAAGAACACAAATAGGAACACACTTAACCCCTTCCCCGCCCCCTAGTGTTAACCCCTTCACTGCCAATGGCATTTTTATAGTAATCCAATGCATTTTTATAGCATTGATCGCTAAAAAAAATGCCAATGGTCCCAAAAATGTGTCAAAAGTGTCCGATGTGTCCGCCATAATGTCGCAGTACCGAAAAAAAATGCTGATCGCCGCCATTACTAGTAAAAAAAAAATATTAATAAAAATGCCTTAAAACTACCCCCTTTTTTGTAAACGCTATAAATTTTGCGCAAACCAATCAATAAACGCGAATTGCGATTTTTTTTTTACGAAAAATATGTAGAAGAATACGTATCGGCCTAAACTGAGGAAAAATAATGTTTTTTTAAATCTTTTTTGGGGATATTTATTATAGCAAAATTTTTGTTTATAGCGCAAAAAATAAAAACCGCAGAGATGATCAAATACCACCAAAAGAAAGCTCTATTTGTGTGAAAAAAAGGACGCCAATTTTGTTTGGGAGCCACGTCGCATGACCGCGCAATTGTCAGTTAAAGCGACGCAGTGCCTAATCACAAAAAGTGCTCTGGTTTTTGGACAGCAATATGGTCCGGTAATAATGTGGTTAAAATGGCTGCTTCGGAAAAAACGGCCGTTTTAAAAAAAAAAAAATTTACATTGATACATGTTACCTGGGGCAAGACCCGGGTTTCTGAACGACGTTTTCCAACATTAAATTGAATATTGGTCTTTAAAATGATCGTTTTTGAATTTGAACGTTCGGGTCCCATAGACTTCAATGGGGTTCTAAATGTTCGCGCGAAACCGCGGTCCGTTCGAACGTTCTGGTGCGAACCGAACCCGGGGGTGTTCGGCTCATCCCTACTGGTAAGGATGCATTTCATGGGGCACTGATCAGGATGCATTTTATGGGTGCTGATTTGGATGAATTTCATGGGCACTCTGGTAAGACTGCATTTCATAGTCACTGATCGGGATGCATTTCATGGTCGCTGATCGGGATGCATTTTATGGGCACTCTGATTAGGCTGCATTTCATGGGCGCTGATCAGGATGCAAATAATGCTCGCTGATCAGGATGCATTGGGTAAGCACTGGTAAAGCTGCATTTGGTGGGTACTGATCAGCTGCATTTGGTGGACACTGTTAAGGCTGGATTTGATGGGCACTGGTGAGGCTGCGCTGATGGGCACAGGTATAATACACTCTTTGAATGTGCTTTAAAATGTATGGTTTTCCCTTTTTCAAACAAGAAAATGATGGCGTTATGCTGTTGAGCTGGAATAATAATGCTGTGGGGCTGGTATGAAACTATTTCCAGGGCTGGTTTTTACTCCCAGTCCGGCCCTGTCTGTACAGAGCATCTCTATTGTTTACCAACACAGGGCTCAAGGCTGTGATTGCACGCAGTCCATCAGCAGGTCCCAGCCATGATTTATTGGCCGGGACTTGCTGATAGGCTCCTGCTGTGTACAGTCACAGCATGCACTCGTCCTAAACCCAGAAGTTGGCAGCGACGTACAGGAACACCACTTTGTCTACAGAGGCCGTTCATACGCAGTACATTGCAGACGTGCGGAAAGTGGTTAAAAAATTTAAGTCAGCAGCTACAAAAACTGTAGCGGCTGACTTTTAATAAACAGATGCTCACCTGTCCAGTGATCCAGCGGTGCCCTCGATAGAGCTAGTTTTCACTGTTCTTCAGGTTCATGGTGCCGGCATAATAACTGTGGCTTTACATCCGTATGTCCACTGCGCATGCGTGAGCCGCATGTGCAGTGGACGGTCACCTCCCCCAGTCAGTCCCCTCCCCCCAAACAGTTAGAACACACCCAGGGAATACATTTAGCCCCTTCCTCACCCTCTAGTGTTAACCCCTTCCCTGTCAGTCACATTTATACAGTAATTAGTGCATTTTTATAGCACTGATCGCTGTATAAATGTGAATGGTCCCCAAAAAAATCGCAGATCGCCGCCATTACTAGTAAAACATAAATCATAAATCTATCCCCTATTTTGTAGGCGCTATAACTTTTGCGCAAACCAATCAATGTACGCTTATTGCAATTTTTTTAACAAAAATATGTAGAAGAATACGTATCGGCCTAAACCGAGGAAAAAAATATATTTTTTTAAAAAAAAATTGGGATTTTATTATAACAAAAAGTTAAAAATATGTGCTGGTTTTTTTTTTTTCAATCAGAAACTGTAGTGCTTCTTTTCTGCCACAAGATGTCTTCGGTCTTCCAGATTGAATGACAGCCATTGCCATTCCATCACTTTCTCTGAGTCCAGGTGGTCAAAGGCCCACCTCTAGTGTGTGTGATTGCCCATTGAATGAAAAACAGCACAGTATTGAGTTCCTCTTCCTGACACCCTGCTCTCATCCTATCAGCATGTTTCATGTGGGTGCATGAATTTCTCATAATCAGCCCCGGTGTACAGGGAGAGTCTTCTACTAGCTCATATTCAGATACTTACATTATTATTATTTTTTTTAATGCAAGCAATGTACCGACATTACATTGCATTCATTCTTGTCTTTTTATGTTTCTAGAATTCAGCTTTAAATAAGCAAGAATGAACATAAATTGTAATAAAATCTGATACCATAATCACCAAAAGATGGAGCAAGAAGCAAACTTTTCTCTGGCTTGTGTTTTAATGCCACAGCTGAATTTCTATCGCTGCTAGTTAACTATGTGAGTTATAAGTAGAGAAATGGAAACTACCTTAAAATTATTTTTCTTTATTAAGCTAAGGCAGCACACATGCAGGTCTCACATCCCTTCTGATAAATGCTACGAGCCTATAAAGCACAAAATGCAATGTACTGACCAGAATTTAGTATAAACCATAAATAGTACACACATTCAATATCCATGCAATAAACCACACATGTATTCTTGATTTTAATTTTTATTAGGGATTAATATTTTGTTAACTGTGGACTAAAAAATAAAACTGAAAATGTCTAAGATCAGTCATCTAATACTTTACTCTTCTACTTTATCCTTAACCACTTCAGCCCCGGACCATTTGACTGCCAAATGACCAGGCCCCTTTTTGCGATTCGGCACTGTGTTGCTTTAACTACATTTTTTCCCCGGTATACATCGATACGTATTCTTCTACATATTTTTGTAAAAAATCGCAATAAGCGCAAAAAGTTATAGCCTCTACAAAATAGGGGATAGTTTTATGGCATTTTTATTAATATATATTTTTTTACTGGTAATGGCGGCGATCAGCGCTATTTTGGGACCATTCACATTTATACAGTGATTAGTGCTAATAAAAGTAACTGGTTACAGTGTAAATTTGACTGGCAGTAAAGGGGTTAGCCACTAGGGGGCGAGAAAGGGGTTAAATATGTCCTAGGGAGTGATTCTTACTGTTAGAGCATGGGTCCTCAAACTATGGCCCTCCAGTTGTTCAGGAACTACAATTCCCATCATGCCTAGTCATGTCAGTGAATGTCAGAGTCTTGCAATACCTCATGTGATTTGTAGTTCCACAACAGCTGGAGGGCCGTAGTTTGAGGATCCCTGTGTTAGAGGGTGTGGCTAGAAGAGACACATCACTGATCGCTGCTCCCGATGAGAGGGAGCAGGCGATCAGGGACATGTCACTAGGCAGAAAGGAGAGTTGATGTGTTTACACTAACATCTCCCCGTTCTTCAGCTCCGTGACACGATCACGGGCACCTGGCGGACATCGAGTTCACAGGTTTCGCGGGCACGGTCACGGAGCTTGCAGCAGGTGGCAAATTTAAAGTGACGTAAATATATGTCAATTTGCCTGTCGGTGCCATTCTGCCAATGTATATCCTTGTAAAACGGTCCTTAAGTGGTTAAAGAAATATCTTTTATGGCCAAATGCTTCAATTTGTAGTATAACATACAGTGCCTTGAAAAAGTATTCATACCCCTTGACATTTTCCACATTTTCTCATGTTACAACCAAAAACGTAAATGTATTTTATTGGGATTTTATCTGATAGACCAACACAAAGTGGCACATAATTGTGAAGTGAAAGGGAAATGATAAATGGTTTTCGTTTTTTTTTTTTTTTTTTAAATATATGAAAAGTGTAGGGTGCATTTGTATTTAGCCCCCGAGTCAATACTTTCTAGAACCACCTTTCATTGCAATTACAACTGCAAATCTTTTTGGGGATGTCTCCACCAGCTTTGCACATCTAGAGAGTGACATGTTTGCCCATTCTTCTTTGCAAAATAGCTCAAGCTCTGTCAGATTGGATGGAGAGCTTCTGTGAACAGCAATTTTCAAGTTTTGCCACAGATTCTCAATTGGATTTAGGTCTGGACACATGAATATGCTTTGATCTAAACCATTCCATTGTAGCTCTGGCTGTATGTTTAGGGTCATAGTCCTGCTGGAAGGTAAACCTCGGCCCCAGTCTCAAGTCTTTTGCAGACTCTACAGGTTTTCTTCTAAGATTTCCCTGTATTTGGCTCCATCCATCTTCCCATCAACTCTGACCAGCTTCACTGTCCCTGCTAGAGAAAAGCATCCCCACAACATGATGCTCCCACCACCATGTTTCACGATGGGGATGGTGTGTTCAGGGTAATGTGCAGTGTTCGTTTTTCGCCACACATAGCATTTTGCTTATATACTAAAAAGTTACATTTTGGTCTCATCTGACCAGAGCACCTTCTTCCACATGTTTTCTGTGACCCCCACATGGCTTCTTGCAACCTGCAAACAGGACTTGTTTTGGCTTGCACGACTAATAGTTGTCCTGTGGACAGATTCTCCCACCTGAGCTGTGATCTATGCAGATCCTCCAGAGTTACCATGGGCTTCTCTGATTAATGCTCTCCTTGCCCGGCCTGTCAGGGGATGGTCGTGTCTTGGTAGGTTTGCAGTTCTGCCATACTCTTTCCATTTTCATATGATGGATTGAACAGTGCTCCGTGAGATGTTTAAAGCTTGGGATATTTTCTTATAACATAACCCTGCTTTAAACTTCTCCCCAATTGCATCCCTGACCTATCCTTGGCCTTCATGATGCTGTTTGTTCAATAAAATTAAAAAAATAAAGGAAGGGTAGGACTTTAAATGGAGCACACAGTCATATGAAGAGTCAAAAAAAGTATATGTTCAGGTATGTCAGTAATACATAGTAATAATTAGTAAAACAGTCAATCATCTATATACATACATATGGAACCAGCACACCTTGACTTCCCATCAAATATAGAAATGAATGTCCTGATTGACAACAAGTTCCTATATAGTTACAAAAAGTACACGATTGAGATAAAAATAATGATAAACACATGATCGGTTGGAAATATGGTAATAAAATCTCGACGCGTTTCATGGAATAGTATCCACTCTTCAAGAGCAAACGTGTACACCTGTAATAAAATGTAAAAATTATTAAATGGCTATCTTTTGGAAATGTAAAAAAAAGAGGGGGGGATATAAATACTCAATTGGATATAGAGTACTCACAAAATGTCACAGGATACTTGAAAATATAAGTATATTAGTGTCAGTGAAGCCCAAACAAGAAAGACTGGAGAGTAAGGAAGTATGGTGACAAGTGGCAAAATAGAGGCAGCAAAAAGCAAAAATGAAAGAGTATCAAAGTGAATAATGGGACTGGGAGTGAATAATATAACGTGCTGAAATCCATAATCTCCTATCCCTATCCAAGATATATCCCTCAATACATTAAAAAAAACGAAGTCACAGACTGTTCTCTGACTATGAAGTGACTGTGAAAATTCGGTGTGCCTGGCTGTGCAGGTTGGGGGATCCGATTCTACTTGGGGCTACTTAGGGGGTGCGCTACACTTCAAAGCAGCAAAAGGTTGGAATCTGGTACAAAGTTTGGTAAAATCCCTGCAATGTACATTGACCATCCAGAGAGGTTTGATTTTTTTTCTCAACAACCAACAAGCAGATCTTGCACCCCGTGTTCCTTTCTATTATGCTTACATCTCTGTAGAATTTAGCTGGGGCGCCGTCCCCTCTCGCTGTCTCACAGCCACTAAAATATATAGATTCATGCATTGTATGAATCTATATTTTCGCCGCTGCCGCCCACTATTCGACTGGCCGGATGTTGAGAGACGGTCAGCTGAATAGCGGCAGCTGGCTGGCTGTGTGGAAGTGCCTATCAGAGCCAGCCCTGAGGCTGTAGTCGGATTCCATAAGCTTATTCTCGGGATGTAACGGTGGTGCGTTCCTTGGATAAGACTGGCAGGCGTCTCAGCCAATCAGTAACCTGATTGGCTGAGCGTTATCGAGGGCGGGACGAGGGACATCGAGAGACGATAGAAGCCAGAAAGGTAAGTGGTGGGGTGGGGGGGCTAAAAAAATCGACCCTACATGGTCCACTTTACCAGCAAAAAATAGGGGTGGGGGGGGTATAGTAATACATACTGTAATAATTCACAACTGAATAAGTCAAAGGAGTGACTTCTGACAAGGCCATATGGAGTTTTATTAGAGATGGCACACAACTGCCAGCTGTTTCCCCTATAAAACCCATAAAGCTTTTGTACCACCCTATATGACAAAATAGATTTTTTTATACTGTAAACAGTTTAAAAAAAAAAATCACATTAAGAACTGACTCAAAACCATTATGGTTTTCCTTGTACTTTGCTTCCTTAAATCACATCATTGCAAGAATGATAAGCAAAGCCTGGATCAGAAACCACATTCCTCTGGTTCCACGGAGACTTCCAAACCTGGACTGTTTAAGTGTGTGAGGGCGGCCAAGCTGACAGTTGGATCAGATATAGTTCCAACACTTGGAAGACTAGTCCCAACTCTAAATTTAGGTACTTTAGTTAAGAACGTTTTTCTGAAACAAAAAAGGCGTTGTTAGATTAACTCATTTAAAAATACGCATTCATCAAGGTTTGGTTTAAAAAGGCTGATTTAATACGCCTGTTCTCGGAAGAACACGGAAGCTAAGCATGGTCGCCTGGGGTAGTACTTGTAAGGGAGATCGCCACGGCTGTAGACCTCCTGGGAATCCACCAGGTGCTGTAGACTCACAAAAAAAATATAAAAAGGCTGATTTTGTTTCTGAGTTGCAGCAAAAAAGTCGGAAATTTTCGTGAGCTTGTGTCAAAAACCTGACTGCGTGTATGCTTTATCGGACATTTGCTGTCGAATTTACGTCAACAAATTTTTTTTTGGCCGCACAAAAATCCACGCATGCTCGGAATCAGAGCAAAAAGCTGCACTGGCTATTGAACTTAATTTCTCTCTCGGCGCGACCGTGTGTATGCAAGACAAGTTTGAGCCAACATCCATCGGAAAAAAAGAAACACGGTTTTGTTGTCGGAATGTCCGATCGTGTGTACGCGGCATTATTCTGTCTACTGTGGCTAAGGGTGGATTGTGGGTCAAAGACTAGGCTTTCAGCAACACTCCAGACGTAGATTTTATTACATAGGATCTCATTATATTCTTATGCTTGAAATGCACCACTAACTATGTCCAGGTCCACAAATCAGCACTGAAAATCATCACGGCACGCAGTACTGCTTCCTTCCCAGTGTTTTAAAATGTACAGCACCCCTGGCTTCCCTTTAGACGTGCACTTCTCCCTTCCTGCCACTGGTGCGCTTGTATATAAAAGTGAATTAGAATGTGATTTTATAGCATCCCCCAGTTTGATCTTCCCGAGGCTGACTTCTTCTTCATGTCCTGCTCCTCAAGGTATGTCACTATTTGCTGAACTATATTGTAAATAATAGAAGTTTTACTGTAGAGTGTGCCCAAAGTCTTTATAATATTTCATGATTTACTGCAGGCCTGGTCAGTCTTTTAAAAAGTTCCTGTATTTTACACATGGCATGGCATGGGGTCACAGCACCGTCTGTCCATTCTGCTTTAGCACCATGGGACCCCATGCCATGTGTAAAATACAGGAACTCCTTAAATCACAGACCAGACCTGCAGTCCATGCTGAGTAAGGCCTCATAGCACATGGCATACTGTCTGTATTTTAACTGCTTGATGGGCTTATTTTGGGCCTGGCTGGTTCACATGTTTGTGTTTTGGCGGCCCACATTTGCGCAGGCACAGCAGCCCATTCATTTGAATGGCCACCATGCCTGCGTTTCCTGCAAAGAAAAGCGCATGCCTCATGTAATAGGCTGCGCACACGGCACATCTATGCCCATCAAGCAATGAAATACAGCACTGTCTGTCCATTCTGCTGTCTGCTGTGACTTATCTGCAGTTCCTGCACTGTCAAACTTGCTGCATTTTTAGACGTTTAGGTCACGCTTTTATAAAAACAGTGCGTTTGTGTGTGCAAGAACTGCAGGTAAGTAACATGGTGCAAAAGCAGAATGGATTTTTTAAAATGCTGAATGCACTTTTTTTCTGCAGGAAACAAAGGCATGGCAGCCCCATTCAAATCAATAGGCTGCTGTGCCTGCACAAATGAGGGCCGCCAAAACACATACATGTGAACCAGCCAGGCCCAAAATAAGCTGGAGGGGGGCCAAAAAAAAATGTTTGCCCAGGGCCCTAACCATATTAAAGACGGCCCTGACTATGTCAGAAGAACCTTTACACCTAGGGAATTTGACTCTAGATTGGTGGTAAAAAGCATCAGCTGAAGATAAATAATTTCCTTTTCTAGGTTGCAGCTCTTATCAACTGACTTTACCAAACACAATGCAGCTTTCTCTAGCGTACCATGCTTCACCCTGTGCAATTTTTTTAAATTACCTAGTCAATATTCACCTAACAATGCGGCCAGATTTTAAAAGTTAAAGGTGCTAGAGAAATTTCCCTAATAATTGTAATTTGCTTTATTTAATATTTAGTCCCATGAAGGCAAAGTATGTGTCCACGCATTCAGATCCAGCAAGGAAACCTAGCTGTCTATTTCTAAAACATTTGTTGCATAAATGTCACGCATTTAATGCAGCCTGGATGCATTTTCAATGTATTCTCTGTAATAGTTTCCTATGATCGTCAGCTCCATCTAGTGTGAAAAATGCGTTATAGGGCCAGATTCAAGTAGCCCGCCGTAAGTTTGTGCGGGCGTAGCGTATCTTGTTTATGCCGCCGTAAATTAGCGAGGCAAATGCTGTATTCACCAAGCTAAGTTACGGCGGCGTAGCGTAAATGGGCCGGCGTAAGCCCGGGTAATTCAAATGTGAATGAGGTGGGCGTGTTTTATGCCAATGTGTTGTGACCCCACGTTTTTTTTTAACTGCGCATGCGCCGACCGTGGAAGTATCCCAGTGCGCATGTTCCAAATTATGACGCTACAACGCATTGTTTTCGACGTAAACGTAATTGACGTAAATCCCCATTCATGGACGAGTTACGCAAACGACGAAATTTTTTTAAAATGCGACGCGGTTCCGACGTCCATACTTAACATAGGATGCGCCATCTTTTTGGTGGTTTATCTTTACGCCGGAAAACGCCTTACGTAAACGGAGTAAATTCACTGCGTCGGCCGGGCGTACGTTCGTGAATAGGCGTATCTCGCTGATTTACATATTCTAGGCGTAAATCAGCGGGAACGCCCCTAGCGGCCAGCATAAAATGCAGTTAATATACGCCGGCGTAGGAGACTTACGCCGGTCGTATCTTAACAATATTTAAGCGTATCTCACTTTGAGAATACACTTAAATATACTCTGGCGCAGATACGCCGGCGTAACTAATGATGAATCTGGCCCATAGTGTTTTTTTTACTACCTCAATCAGAAAATATATTGCATTTTGGCCACTAGATGGAGCTGTCAATTTTAGGAACTAATCCATCACAGCCATTTTTTGGAAAACTCATCCATTTCCCAGCAGAAAATTGAAATAATTTATTACAAAGCATTTGCCTCAGGCAAAGTGGGAAAATATGTTTTAAAACTGGCATCAGATATTTATACAGTACCCTGGGAAGGGAGCCTTAAAAATGAAGGTTTGTAGTGGAGTGCCCATTTACTCACCATGCTCAGTGGGGTGGCACTTCTGTGTTAACAGAGCTTCCCTGAACTTCACTGAGAGAGACACTAACTATTAGGATAATTCCAAATAGCGGTTCTCTCTGCTGTTTTACTGAAGTAGTAATTCCCAGTTAAACTCTCTGTTGTCTTAAGCCCCATACACACGGTCTGACTTTTTGCCAACAAACTTCAAAATGAGCAAGTTTTCAAAAAAAATCCGACCATGTGTACGCTCCATCAGACAAACTTTTTCGGTTTTCATCAGACAAAAATTCGCTCTGCAAATGGACAAACTTTTCGGCACCAAAAGTCCTACGGTGCAAAATCCTATTGTGTGTACAGAAGTCCTAAGTACAAACATGTATGGTCAGAACCAATGTGAATCAACCAACAATAGCAGAAGTTGACCAAAGGTTGGCGGTAAAGAGCAGTAAAGAGCAGAAAAAACACGTGATTTTGGGAAAGTTCGCTGAAAAAGTCCTGCCATGTGTATGCATTCCAAGTTCACGGCCAACTCCCTTCAAACCAAAATCCACGGAAAATTTGTTTGAAGTCCGACCGTGTGTAAGAGGCTTAACAGAGACTATGCAGCCACAAGTTGCCCTGACTGAGCCACATTGCTCTGAAGAGTCCATGTTTGTGCAGCTTTCCTTATTCTGCAGTGTGTGAATGTTTTTTGCAGTTTTTAATCTGGATTGACATCATTGCGACGCTGACCACTCACAAGAGGAGCGCCGGAGCCTGTGAACCCGGAAGAAAGGCCAGGGGATGAGGTCACCCCCCCTAAGCGGTGACTGCCTGCCACTGGAAAGGCTTCGTTCTAAGGTAAGGTATTTCATAGTGTGCTAGTATGTGATGTATACTAGCACATTTTGACATTGTCTTTCAGGTGTTTTTTTTTTTTATTCTGCGGTGGTTTACCACAGCTTTAAAGGGTAATTCCACTTTCCAGGGGGGATAACAAATACAAAAAATAATGTAGCATAAACAATTGTGACACAAGTCATATTGTAATTGAATGTTACCTTTTCTTTTTAATCTGTAGCGCTGTAATCTTATGTTAAATGCAATATGGCAACCTGGAGGCATTCTGTACACAGATGGTATACAGAACGTCCCCCAAAAATTAAATTTCCTGATTGTGTGATTGGCTCATTGATTTTTTTCCAGAAGTCTATACTAAGATACAAGTCAGATTTTAGTCATCCCCTGCAACAAAAATAACATTTTTGATGAGATACTCAAAGGGAAATCATGTTTAAAAGAGATGCAGACCCTACCTCTTTCCTCATTATTAATAGTTGATTCTTATGCCGCGTACACACGATCACTTTTCGGCATGGAAAAAAAAAATTAGTTTTTCAGCATGTCCAAAAAACAATGGCCCAGATTCACAGAGCGATTACGCCTGCGCAACAGGAGATGCGCGTGCGTAAGTCGAAATGTGCGCGTGCGTTTCGATGCACGGCATCCCCAGAACGAGATACGCAAAAAATCTACTTTTTTTTGTCCCGCGTAATTTCGTTAGACTGGCGCATCCGTCCGCGCAAAAGTGCGCTAGACAGACCATTGATTTGCTAGTCAAATATGCTAATGAGGGACTTACGGGGATCCACAAAACAACGTTGGGGCAGCGCAGGCGATGCAGTGTGCGCAACAGCAAAATGTCCTGTCTAAAATTAGACCATATAAAAGCTGGTCTAAAAAGAGAAAAAAAGTCTACTTGTTAGATAAAGCAACACTGTTAGTGAGGAGCTCAGCAGTCACACGTGTTGCACAACAATCTGTATGCCAACATGCCAGGGGCATCGTCGCACATAGCTATACTACTGACTTTAGATGAACAAAGAAGGATGAGGGCACGGAGGATGGCACGGGAGAGGATATACCGCACCCGCATAGACCTGTTTGGCATGAGTGATTCTGAGGTGTATCGCATCTTCAGATTCACCCCTCATGTCATCCTGGAATTAACCACAACCCTGCAGGAGGACATCACCAGCCGAACACAACGCTCACATGCAGTGCAGCCACTGGTCAAGGTCATGGCAACACTCCATTTCCTTGCCAGTGGCTCTTTTCAGCGTACAAGTGCAGTGGTGGCTGGGATGTCACAATCCTCCATGAGCAGATGTGTGCACCAGGTTGTCCCTGCAATCCTCAGACGCATGGCCAACCAAATCATCAAACCCACCACTGAGGAGCTGCGGCTGAAGGCAATGACAGATTTCTACAGAATTGCCAGATTCCCACGCACCGTGGGGGCCATTGATTGCACACATGTGGCACTCCAGCCCCCCATGAGACAGAGCACATGTACCGCAATCGGAAGCATTGGCATTCCATCAACGTACAGGTGATAGTCGATGCCCAAGGCCTCATATGGCACGTCCGTGCCAAACACCCAGGGTCCAGCCATGACAGCTACATATACAATCAATGCCACATCCGAATGGAATTCGAACAGAACGTGTATGGGGACACCTGCTGCTGGTTGGTGAGTGACATGGGAGTCAGGCATGACTATCCCCTCCCATGATGCACACATCACAAGGGGCACATGCATGACTAACATCCCCCTGTCTTTTCCCTTACAGGTGACTCTGCATATCCACTGGGACCCCATCTCATGACTCCTATCCGGAACCCCCAAACCCCAGGAGAGGAAAGATACAATCAAGCACATGCCCAAACACGAGCAGTGGTGGAGCGCACCTTTGGCCTCCTAAAGTCACGTTTCCGATGCCTGGATAAGTCTGGGGGTACCCTCTTGTATTCCCCAAACTTCGTGTGCCAGATCATCGGTGCATGTTGCATGCTGCACAACTTCGCAGAAAGAAAGGGCCTGCAGATTGACCTACGTGATGACCTGACCCCTGAACCAGACAATCCCCCCCTAACCGAGGGTCCCCCGTCTTCTGAGGGAAGAGCAGCCAGGAGACAGCTCACATTGGGCATCTTTGCACGTTAAACACACACATTAATCATGGCACAATGAGAATGCATGCATGCACACCACTGTGGTCCCTAGCACACACACCCCACATCCACATCAAATTGGATTGGCACCAGTCCACCATGCTGGACTTGTGAGCAGCAACGCCACGCCAAGGCTCCAATTATGTCACTGTACATTCATACACCATTCACACGGACCTGGGGATCACTTCTCCCTGGTCCTGGGGAACCCTTCTCCACCAAAATTGAGAGTGACACCCCTTTTCCGGCAGGAATGTCACCCCCACATTCAAACAGCATTCACAACCCAAAAAAAAATAAAAAATTACCAGCAAAATCAAAACTTTTCCAGCAAAAAAAAAAAGAGGGGAAAAAAATGATTGCCCTTGACGTGAGCCACGCCTGGGGCGCCCCCGGCCACGGCCCCGTCTCCTCAGGGGAGACTCATGGGGGAGGGGGAAAACCGGGGAAGGAGGAGCAGCCCCTGATCTCTGCCCACCTGGCAGCCTGCCCTCCAAGGCCACGGCTATTCTGTCCAGGGCAGCACCAAGTGTTGCCGTGTTGGCCTGGATAGCCTGGGTAAGGGCCCTCACATCCTGCCCAACGCCTGCTGATGTAGTCTGCAGGTCGTTTAGGCAGGTTGTGAAAGCCCGGGAGTGGGAGTCCAGGTTCCCCAGCGTATCCTTGATGGAGGACAGGCTCTCCTCCATCCGCACCAATGTCTGGCTGACCTGTCCCAGATGGCGGGTCTGGAGGAACTGGTCCCTTCTCAGAGTGGCGGGCAGGAGATCGGCCAACCCCCTGGTGTTCTGGGATGAAATCCTGCCTCCAGCTGATGCTTGTGGCCGGGGAGAAGGGGAGGCCCTTGGGAGGGGAGCCATGTTGGGGGAGGAGGGGGGGGGCTCCCCCTTAGGGAGGGCTGCCTGCTGCCAGCCAGAGGGGAAGAGTCCTCAAAAACCAAACGTCCAGTGCCTGACATGGACTCCTCCTCCTCATGATTCTCCTCCTCCTCATGATTCTCCTCCTCCTCTTGAACCTCCTCCGCGGACTCTGGCCTTGTTAGGGGGGCCTCATTAGGCTGCTGTTCTTGGGATTGGTGCGGTCAGGCCAGATGGCCCTGCACCCTCCTGCACATCTATGGATGACACAAAACATTCACAGGTTAGATGATCCACACACTTGCCACATATTCCCTTTCACCCCCTCCCCCACACATGCTACACACCTGATATTAAAAAAAATACTTACCTGGCACCACGGGCTCCGGACTTGAGTCAAAGCCGGGCAGACCCTCAACTTCATGCCGATGAAAGGTCAGGGCCACCGCACGCTCCTCCGCTGTCAGCCTAATACGGCATGGTGGGCCCCCTCCTGTGCCCCTGGCATAGGCATGCATTCTGGCCAGCTTCTGTTTGACCAGACGCCGGAGGTCATTGATTTTTTTGTCAATCCCAGACCGGGTCCGTGTCTCCCCCTCCCCCGCTGAATTGACCTGCTCAGTGATCATATCCAAAATCTCCCTCCTCCTGGCTGGGTTGGTGTTGGCACTGTCCGGGCCGTGGAGGAAACGCCCATAATCGCTAATGGCCCGGGCAAGAATTATTTTTTCCCCCCACAGTAAAATTGAGCTTTCGCTTTCTCTCTGTCATACTTCCAAAAAAACTCACTCCCAGTCAACAAAAATCAGTCACAAAAACAAGCACAACCAAGCAAGCAAGAACACACACAAAGAGAAAACTAACACCCAAAAAATCACAATAGCACTCAGCAAGAAACAGTCACAAAAACAAACAGCAAAAAAACACTTTCAAAGATCTACTAACAAACACTTGATCACACAGAACACTAATCTGACAACTACAAAACACAACGCAACGAACAACAGGACAAAAGCACTTGGTTAAATGGGAAGGGACAAAGGGATGTACTTTTGCAATGCAAGTGCGTTTGTGTGTGTCTATTTATGCTGTTTGCGTAGTTCACAACGTTGCCCTAGTCCATTTCCAATTTCACTGATTGCGCCGCTCCCGAGTTGTGAGCATGCGCACAGCGGAGCTGACCATGGTCTCCTTCAAGCGTGCATGCGCGAGCCGGCCGGCCCTTCATTTGCATGGGGTCACGGCTCATTTCAATGTAACACGCCCACATCCTTCCCAATTTGTATTACTCCGCCTTACGCCTCTGAAAAAACGTTACGCATGCGCAATTTTCTGCGCAAAAGCTATGAGAATAGGGTGATTACGCGGCAAAATTGCGCAAGTCTAACGTAAAGGCGGTGCGCTACGCCGGTCCAATAATGCGCAGATGTACCTGAATCTGGGCCAATGTTTTTCCAACTTCATCATTAAAAACGATGTTGCCCACCCACACACCTTCGTTTTTGAAAAGCCTAACTGCGAGTCAGCGCTATACCGTGTAGAGCTGACTCGCAGTTCGGCTACTTTCGGAAACTCCGTGACTCTCGTGACGCGCCTACGTGATCCGCCGGGGGGAACTTTTTCTCAAGTACGTCAATCATCTGGGCGAAGTCCAAGATGACATTGCGGCACAGCATAGATACGCCTACTCCCGTGGGAGTGAGGACCCGGAAGCCGGGTGGAAAATAGCCATAATAAGGTATGTACATCCAAAAAAAAAAAAAGGCATACTGTACATGTTGGAAGTATAAAGAATATGATCTTATATACATGGTATTTGGGTGAACCTCCGCTTTAAGTCACCATCCTGGCTGAACTTTTTGGCAGAAACAGATTTCATTCTATCGACAGTTTAGCTTTATGCCAGAGACAGCCAGGTGATTGACATTTTCAAGTCAACAATGGTATTCTATTTCTTTCTGAACAGACCTCTTTTAAAGACCATAACCACTTCCGGACTGCCGCACGCCGATATATGTCAGCTGTTTAAAGCTAGCTAGCTGCCATAACCCAGATATGCTCCTCTTTATTGGGCGGTCCGGTTTACGATAATAGTGGACTCTGCGTCGGATTCGCCGCGAGATCACTTTTATCGGCGGCGGGAGAGGGCCCCCCTCCTGCCGCTCTCCCGTGCCCTCCGCCGCTTACCAAAGCCGCCGACAGCAGCGAAAGGCAATCAGGTCCTCTTGCTGGCGAGACGAGTGATGGGAAGATGGAGACGAGTGACGGGAAGATGGAGACGAGTGACGGGAAGATGGCCCCCACCCGTCTCCATAACAGCGGCATCAAAACATCACTTCCGCCATAGCTCTTAAGAGTCGGTTCACACTGGGGCAAAGCGGCTCAGCCACCTGACGAGTCGCTTCCCATGCAGTGCAATGGGAGCGTTCTAATCGGAGCGACGCTAAATTTACTCCCTGTACGACTTCGGGGGCAGCTCGGGAGACTTGCATTGACTTCTATACAGAAGTTGTCTTGCAAATCGCCTCTGGAGTCGTCCTCAGGACGACTTGCAGAGCCGCCCCCGGAGTCGTGTCGCCTTAGTGTGAACCAACTATAAAGGGCCATTTTTTTTTCCTTTTTCAAATTACATATTTTTTTATTTATTTTTTTATTGCATTTTAGTGTAAATATGAGATCTGAAGTTTTTATGACCCCAGATCTCATATTTAAATGGTCCTGTCACGTTTTTTTCTATTACAAGGGATGTTTACATTCCTTGTAATGGGAATAAAAGTGACACAATTTTTTTTTGAAAGAACAGTGTAAAAAAAGTAAAAGGGAAAATAAATAAGAAAGAATATTTTTTTTTAAATGTGCCCCGTCCCGCCGAGCTCGCGTGCAGAAGCGAACGCATACATGAGCGGCGCCACATATGAAAACGGTGTTCTAACCACCTCTGTAACTCAAAACATGCAACCTGTAGAATTTTTTAAACATCGGCTATGACGATTTTTAAGGGTAAAAGTTTGTCACCATTCTACAAGCAGGCGGAAATTTTTATTTTTATTTTTTAAAAGAGTGCGCTTGTAAGACTGCGGCGCAAATACAGTGTGACATAAAGTATTACAACGACTGCCATTTTATTCTCTAGGGTCCTAGAAAAAAATGTATAATGTTTGGGAGTTCTAAGTAATTTTCAAGCAAAAAAAAAATAAGTTTTTAACTTGCAAACAGCAAATCTCAGAAAAATGCTCGGTCCTTAAGTGGTTAAAATGTTACTAAACTAAGGAGCCTACATTCACCATATCTCCCACAGTACAAAGAACATGGAAATGCAATTATTTTATTAACTATAAATGGCTAAATACCTTTTCTCATCAGCAGTATATAGCAGTCGTGTGACTATCAGTGTCTAGTTAAAGCTTGTAGGAGGAGTTTTCATTAATCTCTGACTGTCCTATGAGGCTGCATGACCTCTGATCCTCTGTCTGCACAATGCTTATTGGCCCTGTGCTCATCACATGCACTCCAAGAAAAAAAAAAAAAAAACTCTCTAGCAATACACACCAATCCAAGCATGTGCAGAGTGCCTCCAAGGCTCTGTCTTATTAGGAGATAGATTTGGGATAGTGGAAGAAGGGGAGGATCAGAGAAGACAGGAACAAACAGCCATTTTACACAATGCGGAGGATTAGCTCCTTAGGTTCCACTGTGAGTATAACAAGCATGCTTTATTGCATATACAGATTGATTTTACTGTTGTGGGTTTAGTAACACTTTAACCCCTAAAGGACTGCCTCAAGCCGATATACGTCGGCAGAATGTCACGGCTGGGCACAACCACGTACAAGTACGTTGCCCTTTAAGTGCCCAGCCGTGACCGCGCCCGCGCGACCTGCGGACCCGATCGCCGCCAGTGTCCCGCGATCGGGTCACAGAGCTGAAGAACGGGGAGAGGTACGTGTAAACAAACCTCTCCCTGTGCTTCCTAGTGAGCCTGTCACTGATTGTCTGTTCCCTGTTATAGGGAATGACGATCAGTGATGTCACACGCCCAGCCACGCCCCCCTACAGTAAGAATCACACACTAGGGCACACTTAACCCTTACAGCGCCCCCTGGAGTTTAACCCCTTCACTGCCAGTGTCCATGCATTTTTATAGCACTAATCGCTGTAAAAATGACAATGGTCAAAAGTGTCCGATGTGTCCGCCATAATGTTGCAGTCACAATAATAATCGCCGCCATTAGTAGTAAAATAAAAAATATTAATAAAAATGCCATAAAACTCTCCCCTATTTTGTAGACGCTATAACTTTTGCGCAAACCAATCGATAAAAGCTTATTGCAATTTTTTTACCAAAAATAGGTAGAAAAATACGTATCAGCCTAAAGTGAGGAAAAAAATAATGTTTTTATATATTTTTCGGGGATATTTATTATAGCAAAAAGTTAAAAATGTCAAAATTGACACTCTATTTTTGTTTATAGCGCACAAAATAAAAAACCGCAGAGGTGATCAAATACCACCAAAAGAAAGATCTATTTGTGGGAAAAAAAGGACGTCAATTTTGTTTGGGAGCCACGTCGCACGACCGCACAATTGTCAGTTAAAGCGACGCAGTGCCGAATCGCAAAAAGGGCCTGGTCCTTTAGCTGCAAAATAGTCCGGGGTTAAAGGGGTTGTAAAGGTTTGTTTTTTATTTTCTATATAGGTTCCTTTAAGCTAGTGCATTGTTGGTTCTCTAAACTTTTCATTCGATTTCTCTTCTAAATGTTTTTTTTCTTTGTTTACTTTGCCTGAATTTCTCACTTCCTGTTCCTCCTCAGTAAGCTGTTCTGGCTGACTAACCCCCAGCCAGAACGGCTCGGATGATGATGGCAGGTTTACTGAGGAGAAACAGGAAGTGAGAAATTCAGACAAAGAAAAAAAAACATTTAGAAGGGAAATCGGAGGAAACGGTAAGTGAACCAACAATGCGCTAGCTTAAAGGAACCTATTTAGAAAATAAAAAACAAACCTTTACAACTCCTTTCAGTGGTTAAAGCATAGTTCCCAGCTGTCCCTGATTTTGAGGGACTGTCCCTGATTTGGAGCAATGTCCATCTGTCCCTCTTTCCTCTTCATTTGTCCCTCATTTTGGTCTGATCTATATAGTTGTATATAAAATGCACTTTTTATCTTTGAAAAAGTGTTTCCCGGTGCTAAACCTTTTATACAATTTCTAAATTGCTGCATTTGTAAATTTTAAAAGCCAATATAAAGGAAAAGTAGGGGTTAAAAAAAAAGCACTTTGTATTTAATTAACTTTTCTTGGGTTAATTCTCCTTTAAGGGGGTGTGACAGGGGGCGTGTCCTATGCCTACATACGTTTGCTAGTAGGTGTCCCTCATTCCCATCTCAAAATGCTGGGAGGTATGCTTTAAATATTTCCTTATACAGTGTCTGGTTACTGCCCCACTAGCCTTATGCCCCATACACACGATCACTTTTTGTGATAAAAAAAAATGAAATTTTTCTTCATGAAAAAAAATGACATTTTTCAAACTTCATTTTCAAAAATGACGTTGCGTACACACCATCATTTTTGGAAAATGATGAACAAAGTGATGGCACTCTAAAGGGGAAGTTCTATTTGCCTTGAGGCTGCTTTTAGCTGGTTACTTGTTAGTAAAAGACGATTCCTGCTTTTTTGTCTGTTACAGCGTGATGAATGTGCTTACTCCATTATGAATGGTAGTTTTAACTCCCGTCTCCTAACTTGTTTCTGGGCATGTGCGGGTTTAAAACGTCATTTTTTACGTAGTTTTGCCCACACACCATCATTTTTTATGACACAAAAAATGACATTTTGAAAAATGACATAAAAAATTTGAGCATGTTGCAATTTTTTTTTGGTCATTTTTCAGAAGACATAAAATGACATTTTGCCCACACACAATCATTTTAAATGACATTTTAAAAAATTTCATTTTTTTCATCACAAAAAGTGATCGTGTGTACGGGGCATAAGGCCGCGTACACACGATCAAATCTATCTGCTGGAAACGGTCAGCCCGACCGTCCCAGCAGACAGATTCGATCGTGTGTACGGGCGAGCCGACGGATTTGGCCAGCCGACGGATTTGGCCAGCCGACAGATTTTAAAGCATGCTTTAAAATCTGTCGGCTTGGAATCCGTCTGCCCGATATGTCTGCTGGTTAGTACGCTACCCAGCAGACATATCTTCTCGCACATGCGTCAAATGGATTCGACGCATGCGCGGAAGTAATTCAGTTCCTGGTGCGGTGACGTGGCGGCGTCAACGTCACTGCCACGTCACCGACACGTCAGCGTGCCGTCTGCCGGCGGGGATTTTGGTTTGATTGTGTGTACAGCGATCAAACCAATACATCCCAGCAGACAGATTTGTTCAAATCGTGTGTACGGGGCCTTAAAGGGCCTGTAAGGTTGTATATGTGGCAAATGATCAAACTGAATTACATACAATTAAACACAGGTTAGCAGGCCTGAAATCCATACAGTGCTGACCGCACATTGCATCAGACCTCACATTTCGCTAACCCACCTTGTCCATATTTTAGTAAAAAAAAAGTGCAATTTTACACCTGGAAATTTATTCGCCAACATTTTTGCTTGCAATTGTATCATCACCTTATTAGAAGAAAATAATGTATTTTTTTGGCATTTATATTAAGATGCTGTCTAAAAAGGATTTAAATCTCCCAAGATACCCATATTTATTCTCTTTTTTCCACAATATTAATCACTGGAGTTTAGCGGCGCAGCAAAGCTGCTTTATTTCCTGACAAATCTTATGAGGTTTGAAGCAAATCCAGCTGACATATTTTCCACATATTTCACAGAATAGCAGAGCTACAATGTCATACAAAATTAAAGGAATCTGACTAACTGAAGAGCAGAACTCGCATCCAGAGCTTGTGGATGGCTCTGTGGTTTAGACACATAAACAAAAATAAGTCCCCATAGAAATAGCCGTAGTCAAAGAAAAAAAATAACACATTTACAGCGCAAACAGCAAAACCAGCTTTTAACCACTTGCTTACTGGGCAGATAAACCCCCTTCGTGCCCAGGCGAAATTTCAGCTTCCGGCACTGCGTCGCTTTAACTGACATTTGCGCGGTCGTGCGACGTGGCTCCCAAACAAAATTGACGTCCTTTTTTCCCCACAAATAAAGAGCTTTATTTTGGTGGTATTTGATCACCTCTGCGGTTTTTATTTTTTGCGCTATAAACAAAAAAAGAGCGACAATTTAAAAAAAATTAATATATGTTTTACTTATTGCTATAATAAATATCCCAGTTTTTTTTAAAAAAAGCTATTTTTTTCTCAGTTAAGGCCGATACATATTTTTCGACGTATTTTTGTAAAAAAAAAAAAAAAAAAATCAATAAGCGACTGGTTTGCGCAAAAGTTATAGCGCCTACAAAATGGGATTTTTTTTATTATGATTTTTTTTACTAGTAATGGCGGCAATCTGCGATTTTTATTGGGACTGCGATATTGCGGCGGACATATCTGACACTTTTGACACAAATTTGGGACCATTCAAATTTATACAGCGATCAGTGCTATAAAAATGCAATAATTACTGTATAAATGTGACTGGTAGGGAAGGGGTTAACACTAGGGGGTGAGGAAGGGGTTAAATGTGTATCCTGGGTGTGTTCTAACTGTGTGGGGGAAGGGGGGTGACTGGGGGAGGTAACCGATGCTGTGTCCCTATGTACAAGGGACACAGATCGGTCTCCTCTGACAGCACGTGGAGCTCTGTGTTTACACACAGAGCTCCACGTCCCTGCTGTCATTTGCTGTGTTCTCGCCGATCGCATGTACCCGACGGACATTGCGGCCGCCAGGTACATGCATCGGCTCTTCAGCGATGCGGCGGGACAGTAATGCACTATTAATGACATCCAAAGACGTCAACTTGGCACCTCAGGTCCGCGCTGTTGACGTATTTTGTCAATAGCGCGGGTCTGAAGTGGTTAATACTTTTATGTTTTACTTCTTTGTAGCCATTATGGTTCCACTTGTGTCCCCAGTGCAGTGCTCTGTTCACAAGTCTGAACCTGGCCATAGACAGTTATGTCATGTACACACGACGATCGCATTTTCCGATGGAAAAAGTCCGATAAGAGCTTTTCATCGCATATTCCGACCGTGTGTATGCTCCATCTGACTTTTTCTGTCGGAATTTCCGACGTACTTAGATAGAGAGCAGGTTCTCAATTTTTCCGATCGGAAAATCCGTTCGTCTGTATAGAGTTTAGACGGGAAAAATACATGCAATTCGACGCATGCTCGGAAGCATTGAAATTATTTTTCTCACCTTGTCGTAGTGTTGTACGTCACCGCGTTCTTAACGCTCAAAAGTTCATAGAACTTTTGTGTGACCGTGTGTATGCAAGCCAAGCTTCAGCGGAATTTCGTCCGAAAAACCATCCAACTTTTTTCCGCCGGAAATTCCGCTCGTGTGTACAGGGCATAATCGGTTTTCGGGTTCTAAAAAACAACGTTTTTAAGGGTCTAGAAAAAACGATTTTTTTTTTCAACCTGATCATTAAAATGGCCTACACACGATCGTGAAAATAAAATGCTCTAGCAAAGCGCGGTGACATTAAAGACGATTCGCAATTTTCTGTCTGTTACAGCGTGATAAATGTGCTTACTCCATTACGAGCGCTTCCGTCTCATAACTTGCTTCTGAGCATGTGTGGATTTTTCACTTCGTTAAAGCCCACACATGATAATTTTTTACAACCTTAAAAACGTCAACGTTTAAAATGTCAATGTTAAAAACGTTGTGAAAAAAATAGAGCATGTTCAAAAAAAAAATTGGCCGTTTTTCGGAATACAAAAAATTCTCTGAAGCCCACACACGATAGTTTTTAATGACATTAAAAAAAACGTAATTTTTTTTTAACCCGAAAAAACGATTGCGCGTACGCGTCATAACGCCTTGTTCATGTCTGAGTGACGTGATGCATCACATTTTTTGTGTCACAGTGTAGGGCAGTGCATTCATTTTAAATGGGCTGCTCTACATGAAAAAAACTTGTGAAAAAAAAAGTAGCTCCTGTATAATTTTTTGGAGCTGACTTTGGGGAGTTTTTTTAAATACGCTGTGTGTTTTGGTGCCATTAAAGCGAGGGTTCACCCTAAAAAAAAATTCTAACTTTACATTGAGCCGACTTATGAGACCGACAGTATGCTGGTGTTTTTTTGTTTTTTTTTCGTACATACCGTTTTATGGCTATTTTCACCCTTGGCTTCCGGGTAGTGAATCCCGCAGGAGTGGGCGTTCCTATTCACAGGCTAAGTGATTGACATGCTTCCGACCGGCGCATACTGCGCGTCACGAGTTGCCGAAAGAAGCCGAACGTCGGTGAGCAGGCGCCGTATAGAACCGACTCGCAGCAGCTGATCAACATTTTCCAGTTCGTCTCTTCGGCAGAAGTTGATCAAACAATTAACGTTTCTCGATCTCGGTTTCTAGAAACCGCTGGACCCGCTGTCATATGACAACAGGTCAATCGAGCTTACAGTACCCAACCAGCTGTTCAACGGGACTGTCAGCGAAAATCCAAAAATGGCCACACACTGATCGAAATTCAGCTGTTCCCCGCTGAACCAGCCAAATTTCAATCAGTGTGTGCTTCAGACTTCGGTTTTCTAAGCGGGTAATTTAGCATTAGAAAAATATAATTGTTGTCCTTGTCCTATGTAACGCCAGTGTGTGTATTATGACAGTAAAAGTGTCTCGAGCAGATTGAGACCGTACATACAACCTGTTTCAGTCACCCTGGTTTTGTCTCATTCCAACAGCAACAGGCAACATCGTTGACAGTTAAAGGGGGTGTAAATCCTCCTGTTTTTCACCTTCCCTAAGGAGAAAAAACATCTGATAATTAACGCCCCCCCCTATTTTACTTACCTTAGCCCTCGAAAGTCCCACATCGAGAACACACTGGATCTTGTCCCAGGCTTCTCGGTTCTTCATTGGATATGTAAGTGTAAAATTATTGCGCTACTCCAAAATAACAACAAGAAACCCTAAAAAAAAGGGAGGGGTAGGTGAATCAGCTGCACAAGAATGTGACAAAATTCAAAAGGAGTCTGAGTGAATGTGTAGCGCTGTGTATTAGTGTAATGTGAAAAAACACCATATATAATATATACTCAACAGGGTATAAAGTAATAATGTTCAATCCACATGAAAACAATCAGTTCATGTAGAAATTCAACGTGATAAATCGTCCATCGTGAGTAAATAACATATTAAAGATGTCATGAGATTGAATAAACATCCCAACAAAGATCTTCAGATGTAAGATGTAATTATGAATGTGCTTACTAGAAACCGCTGGACCCGGCTGTCATATGACAACAGGTCAATCGAGCTTACAGTACCCAACCAGCTGTTCAACGGGACTGTCAGCGAAGATCCAAAAATAAGTGGAATACAACTCCCTGGTGTCCAGAAGACGTCAACCGAAGGTAAGGTCAAGGAGCCTGGTATTGCTCAGGTGACTCCAATAAAGTCCTGCATTTAATAAAAGTACCAGTCGCCTAAATATAGTTTCTGTCTGCAGTGGATTCACCTTATAAATGCATCTACCACAAGAGCCAACTAAAGTGCCAGAACAAGGTCATCTAGAACCCAGGACGAACAAGCCAAACTGCGCCCCCAATATGTACTGTATGAGCATTATGTGACAGCAAAAATCCCCCCCCCAAAAAAATTGAACACAAATTTGCATGCTTCCCCCAAGCGTAAATTTCCTCTCCTCCCAGGGCAAATCCTCCCCTTAGCACAAATGTTCTAACTCTCAAATTTCTTCTCCGCGTACACACCCCCCCCTGCTTCGCACACACTCCAAATCTCCCCCCCTGCACAATATTCCCCCAATTCCCCTTCCTAGCACCAACACTCCTCTACTCCCCCCCCCCAAAAAAATTTCCCTTCCTAGCACAAGTCCACTCCCCAATCATCCTTACTAGAACAAATTCCCCCTTCCGCCCCAAAAAATCCCCCCTCCACAATATCACCTCTTCTAGCACAAACCCCCAAATCCCTTCTCCAAATTTCCACTCCTAGAACAATTTTTACCCACAATTCCTCCCACCCAATCTCCTCGCACCCCCCCCCCCCCACTTCACATGATTCCACAGTACCCAGGGCAGCCATCCCTCCTGCCCACCCCTTGCCCCGGCCCTGTCTAACACTATACAGTATACTTAACTTGTTTTTTAGATTTAATAAAACAACTTTCATGTAACATTCTTTGAAATAGATTTTTTAATTGGACAGAAACATTTGTTTATGAGGCACTTGATTAAGCTTGAAGAATGTTGACACTGAGCAGAATTTTGGCTTTATGTGGCTTATGTTTGTTTCTCCAAACATTTAAGAAATAACAGCTTATTAATGTAATTTCCTTTGCTGTAAAGGCTACAAAAATGAAGCCACTAGTGTTGTGCTGCCTGGCAGTAAATATACCTCTGGAAAATGTCAGAGACATGGAAGAATGTCATATGGGAGGGCTTGTTATAGGAATGGAATACAGATTTTATAGATGCCTGGAGAAAACGAATTATTTGCTGGAAATCTAGTTTGTAGAGAGTGAAGTTCTCAAACTGAAAAAGCCTAGTGTCCTAAATAGTGAGGCTTTAGGCCGCGTACACACGATCAGACCGGTCCGATGAAACTGGTCTTAAGACCAGTTTCATCGGACCAATTCAATGGTGTGTACGGCCTATCGGACCATTGTCCGTCGGACCAAAGTTTTAAAACTTGCTTTAAAATCTGTCCGACGGACACCTGTTCGTCGGACAGATTCGATGGTTAGTACGCAAAAGCATTGGACCAAAAACCCACGCATGCTCAGAATCAAGTCGACGCATGCTTGGTAGCATTGAACTTCGTTTTTTCAGCACGTTGTTGTTTTCTACGTCACCGGGTTCTGGTCTGATCGGATTTTTGGTCCGATGGTGTGTACACACATCAGACCACTTCAGCCTGGTCCGATGAAAATGGTCCGTTGGACCAGTTTCATTGGACCGGTCTGATCGTGTGTACACGGCATAAGAGGTGTCATGTGCCTTAACATTTATAAATTGTCACCTCTAAATTTTGATCAATTTAAGTTTAAGTTAAAACCTTTCTCACACTATCAAAACTATCACAAAACATTGTGGTTGAAGTTCCCCTTCACGAGTCAATAGAAACTGCGATATTGTAAAAAAAAAAAAAAAAATTGAGAGTATAATTTATTTGTATTTTTATTATTTATGTAAACTCACTGTTCATTGATTGCCAGCTCATCTGCACAGAGTTTGCATTTTCTACTTTTGATTGCATGTGTTTCCTCCAGATACTCCTCCCACGTTCCAAAAACATGATGGCAAGTTAATTGGCTGTCTAAATTGGCCCTTGCATGTGTCTATATGCATGTGAGATAGAGACAGGGCCTAAACTAGGGGCGGAGAGCATTGAGAGGGGCAGTGCCGGTAGGTGCCACCAGGTACTGTTACTCTTATGCCGCGTACACGCGGTCAGAATTTCCGACAACAAATGTTCGATGTGAGCTTGTTGTCGGAAAATCCGACCATGTGTATGCTCCATTGGACATTTGCTGTTGGAATATCCAAAAACAAATGTTTGAGAGCTGGTTCTCAAATTTTCCATCAACAAAAGTTGTTGTTGGAAATTCCGATCATGTGTAGCCAATTCCGATGCACAAAACTGAAAAGCACAAGGCTGAAAAGCGCGTATCGTCTCTCACCAAACTTCTACTAATACGACTGGCATTGAACTTCCCTTTAATAGTGCCGTCGTATGTCTTGTACGTCACGGCCTTTTTTGGCGTTCGGAATTTCCGACAACATTTGTGCGACCGTGTGTATGCAAGACAAGTTTGAGCCAACATCCGTCTGAAAAAAATCCATGGTTTTGTTGTTGGAATTTCCGACAATATGCAGCATAAGGCTGCCACTGCCGCCTGATAAGGTCTATTTACTGCATAGTCTGGCAAATACTGGAGAAGCAAATAGAAGAGATCACACTACAGTGTACTTTCTCCACTCCTCATAAAAAAGCATTCCTGAGTGTCGCTGCAGCTACACTGGGGCGGACAGGAGGAGGGGAGTAAATCAGTGCTGGTGCGCAGTGTGGTTTCCAGTATTTGCTAGGCTATGTAGGGGTCGCCGCCTGTCCATTAGGCCCCATACACACGATCGGACATATCCGATGAAAACGGTCCGCGGACCATTTCCATCGGATATGTCCGATCGGGAGTTTGATCCGATGGCGTGTACACACCATCGGATCAAATTCCCCGCCGCCGGACGGCGCGGTGACGTGGCGGTGACGCGGCGGTGACGTTGACGCCGCCGCGTCACCGCCACGCCACCGCACCAGGAAGTAAAACACTTCCGCGCATGCGCCAAATCCATTCGGCAGCGGCGCGGCGGCGGTGGGGGACGACATGTCTGCTGGTAAGTGTACTAACCAGCAGACATGTCGGGCGGACAGATCCCCACCGGATAGATTTCAAAGCTTGCTTTGAAATCTGTCGGGTGGACAAATCTGTCCGCTAGCCCATACACACGAGCGGAGATGTCTGCTGAAACGGTCCATCGGACCGTTTTCAGCGGACATATCCCCTCGTGTGTACGCGGCCTTAGACTTTATTGAGCGGCAGGGGATACCCTTAAAGCAGCGGTACTCAGTGCGGGCAGGAACCCCCGACAGTGGGAGGAGCAGGGTAATCCAGCACTGGGGAGGTCTTCCTCCTTCTACACAAGTCCCACCCAGTGCCCAAATAGCCCACACCTTTTCTGCCAGAGCTGCAATACAAATGTACATAGGGCAGTCTGCTTGGAACTGAAAGGTGTTTTTTTAGGAGAGTTTGTGTGCTGAAGCAGGGGTCCCCAACCCCTGGGATGTGGTACTAATTCGTGGCCTGTTAATGATCAGGCTGTGCAGCAGGACTATCACAGACCGCAGTCGCCACTCACCTCCTGCTGTGTGGCCATGTCACGGAGCCTGTGTGTCCTCTCCTGGAGATCTGCTCTCGAGAGTGGGAGTCTTTTCATATTAACAAGCGAGTAATCACCCACTGACATGAATGATAAGTTTGGCAGCTCTCACCATCCATATCTGCAGCTCTTTCTGCCCCATGACCTGCTGACAGGATGACATCAGTGGTGAAGGGAGACAGGGAGGAGGGGGGGGGGGGGGGACACACAGCTCAATACTGCCTCTACTGCCTCTACCCAACCATAGGTAGGACCACAGGTTGTGATTGTTAGGGGCACTGTGATGTAGAGGGACACTGTGGTTTAAAGGGGACTGCACTGTAAAGGGACATTGTAATCATTACAATGCCCCTTTACAATGCAGTCCTTTCACATTACAGTACCCCCTTTACAGCACAGTCCCTGTTACATCACAGTGCCCCTTTACAGTACAGTCCTATTACATTACAGTACAGCCCCCGTTACATTAAAGTAAAGGGGACTGAACTGTAAAGGGAAGCTACAATGTTAAGGGGAACTGAGGACTACTTTAAAAGGAGAATTGTGATGTAAAAGGGAACTGTGGACACTGTAAACAGGGGTTGTGGTGTGAAGGCGGGGGGGGGGGGGGGGCTAAGGACCTTGAAAAATTGTCTGGCATGAAGCCGATACCTGGTGCCAAAAAAGTTGGGGACTTCTGTCAGCTCAAGGACCTGGACTAGGAAGGTGGGGGGTGCAGAGAAAGAACTGTATGAGAGGTGTGCAGAGGAGGTCCAGGACTAGAAAGGGGGGAGTTGTGTGCCAAAGACCATGAATTAGGAGGGGGTGGGGCTGCAAAGAAGGCCCTGGACTTGGGAAGGTAGAGAAGGCCCTGGACTTGAAAAGGGGAGTTGGTGTGGCAAAGGACCTGGATTAGGAAGGCAGTGTGCAGAGGAGGCCCTGAACTTGGGAGGGTTGCAGAGGAGACCCTGGACTGGAAGGGGGATTGCAGAGGAGACCCTGGACTAGGAGCAGGGGTGCAGAAGAAGCCCTGGACTAGGAGAGGAATGTTTTTCACACATTTGTTGGCACCGTCATTAAAGCATATGTCCTTTTAAGCTCCTCCCACTGTAAATTCACTCTGACCACACCCACAGTTTTGGTGTGCACCGCTATATTACTACACTATATTTTTTTTTGGGGGGGGGGGGGGGGGTTTAAAAAATGGCCCTTCTGGGGGCCAGTTTTGCTAGCTATGCCACAGGATAGAGACCTTAGATTGCAAGCTCTTTGAGGGCAGGGACTGATGTAAATGTACTGTATATTTTGGATATTCTTATGTAGGTATCACATTAATATTAAGGAATACACTTTCAAGGTGACAATGGAACCCCCCCCCCCCAGCCCCATCTTCTCTATTAACCTCCGGTGGGACCCTGGTTGTGGATGGTGGGTCCAGATAGTAGGAATTACAGCAGGTGTTAAAATATTAAAATATAGAAGTCCGGAACCTTAAAACAATTACCGTATTTTATAACATGTTGTCCACCTAATACTAATCTGACATCTCACAAAATGTTTGCAGCAACTCAGTATGGTACATAGGCATGTGTTGGAGCACATTGTATCACATGTGGTTTGCCTTAGTGCATTGGGGGCGTATCAAAACGAATGTCACCAAAATGTGTCAACACGTGCAACGTGCTTTACCGCAACACACAGATGTAAATTGACCCTGAAATACTAGCATAGCCATCAGAAAACTAGAATTTTGAGAAGGAGATCAGTAACACCAACATTCATATTTCTTTTAAAAGCTGACTCCATCTTTTGCACCATGTTATATGCTACCCCCGTATTTAGGTGCACGGTGAACCCCCCACGTCCACTATGGCAGACGGACTTGTTGTTCTCAATGAAATACAAGTATTCTGATCACCACACTAGTAGTCCATTGTACTTCCTCAAGCTCTCCAACTGACATAGTTCTGGAGAAAGAAGCCTGGCATTGCACTCATCATCCATTGATCGTGCGTTCAATGCTTTGCAGGCTCCTATGCAAAAGGAAAAAACAAAGGCACATTTTTTTCTCAAAAAAGTAAGGACATTTATAAAAAAAAAATTAAAGAGGTGGACGTAGCCAATAAATGAGCAATATCTATCTCATTCCACTTACTGGCCACTTGGGGGTAGCATTGCCCATTTTTCTGGCCCGAAATACTATACAAACCATTACATATAATTTGTGTGAAGCTGCAAAACCTATTATTGGCATTAACACTCCTCATATCCTCAAAGTGGAAAAAAAATACATTTTATGTAGGAAACCACATAATAGCTACTTGTTATTTACCGAATAAAAAGGGCCAATTCTTCTTTTAAAGTCCGTTCCAGTTATGTTGTAAAAAGTTTTCAAGTCGAGTAAAACATTGAAAAATGTAAATTGAAGAGGATTGCTTGGCTGCATATAGGGGTTCTGTATAATACATAATGTTTTATATCCTAGCATGAAAACAGAAGAGGTACTTTGGATTAGACACAGTGGTGTTTAATTATATCATGAATGAAGTGAGAAATAATGTGCAGTAAACTACATTCAACATTGCACAAGACATTCTTGTTATAGCCATATTAACTAAATAGATGAACAAGGAAATATAAAAAGCTTAATTAGTTTGGAGCTGGTTCATGAGACGGACTTTGTAATTTGCATGTGCAGGGGCTTATGATACAGATACAGAGAATTGTGACTGCTGACCTCTCTAATGTAATAAAAAATCAAAGTTTGTAACCAGGGTGGCTAAGATAAACACAAAGGGCACATAGTGGAGGAGAGTAAAAAAAAAAAAAGACGTTATTCAAATATATAAATAGTAAGAAAGGGAGGTCAGAACATATTGAAATGATAAAGGCAATCTGGTTACAAAAGATGGAGAGATGGCAAAGGTTTTGAATTTATTCTTCGACTGAAACAGGGGGATTCAGTAACCAAGACTGCAATGTTTATCCTCGTAATACGATACAAGTAGCACCCTCATAGGAAACAGAGGTCAGAATTAGAAATACTGTAGACTTGAAAAACGTAACATTAATAAGTCACCGGGACCAGATGGCTTACACCTGAGGGTCCTTAAGGAACTCAGTCAAGTGATTGCCAGACCATTGTTCCTAATTTTTAAGAACACTTAACACTTAACTGACTGGTATGGTACCAGCTGATTGGAGAAAAGCCAATGTAGCACCAATATTTAGAAAAGGGCCAACATACATCCCTGGGAATTACAGACCAGTTAGCCTAACATCAATAGTTTGCAAGCTCTTGGAGAGGATGATAAGGGACTAGACAAGATTTTTGTAATAAAAACTGTAATATTAACAGTAATCAGCATGGATTTATGAAGAATCGTTCATGCCAACCAACCTATTAACCTTCTATGAGGAGGTGATCTGCCATCTACATAAAGGGAGGCCCATAGAGATGGTGTATCTGGATTTTGCAAAAACATTCAATACAGTTCCCCATAAACGTTTACTGTACAATTTAAGGTCTGTTGCCATGGACTAAAGGGTGAGTACATGGATTCAAAACTGGCTATGGGGCGAGTCTAAAGGGTGGTGATAAATGGGGAGTATTCAGCATGGTGTGGTGTAGAAAGCGGGGTCCCCCAGGGTTCTGTCCTGTGGCCAATCCTATTTAATGTATTCATAAATGATCTGGTAATCTCAGTATTTGTGGATGATACTAAGGGTAATAATTTCTATGCAGGATGTGGAAACCTTGCAAGAAGATCTAAACAAATTAGTGGGGTGGGCAACTACATGGCAAATGAGGTTTAATGTGGAAACATTTCAAATAATGCATTTGGGTGGCAAAAATATGAATGCAATCTACTCACTAGGGGGTGAACCTCTGGGGGAATCTAGGATGGAAAAGGACCTGGGGATCCTAGTGGATGATAGGCTCAGCAATGGCATGCAATGCCAGGCTGCTGCAAGCAAAGCCAACAGAATATTGGCATGCATTGGCAGCTATGGGGAAAGACTGCAAGCACTGAACTTATTATATCTGGAGAAGAGACGCTTGAGAGAGGATATGATTTCAATGTACAAATACTGTACTGGTGACCCCACAATAGGGATAAAAAGGGGATTTTTTAAACAGCTTACCTGTAAAATCCTTTTCTTGGAGTACATCACGGGACACAGAGCAGCATAGCCATTACCACGTGGGTTATAGAGCGTACCTTCAGGTGCTGGACACTGGTGTAATCAACTACACAGGAAGTTCCCTCCCTATATAACCCCCTCCCCTACTGGGAGTACCTCAGTTTTGTAGCCAAGCAGACTCCCCAAATTCTTCCCCATAAGAGGGGCGGGAGCTCTGTGTCCCGTGATGTACTCCAAGAAAAGGATTTTACAGGTAAGCTGTTTAAAAAATCCCCTTTTCTTTATCGTACATCACGGGACACAGAGCAGCATAGCCATTACCATGTGGGATGTCCCAAAGCAATGCCTATGAGGGGGGGGGGGGGGGAAACAACCAGGTAAAAACCACACCAAACCAATTACATTTTACATATTTTTATTTTCTTTGTTTATATTTTTTTTTTTGTTGATTAAATCAAATTAAGGGTACCCTGAGCTCGAGGAGCTATACTGCGGCCTGCAGTACTGCCTGGCCAAAGGCTACCTCGGCATTCCTCCTAACGTCCAGCTGATAAAACTTTGCGAACGTGTGGACAGATGACCACGTCGCTGCCTTGCAGACTTGAGCCATAGAAACATGGTGGTGTACTGCCCAAGAGGCGCTCACAGCCCTCGTAGAATGGGCCTTCACTGACAAGGGAGGAGGTACATTTTTCAGGCCATAGGCCTGGAAAATTAACTGCCTAATCCACCTAGCGAGAGTGGATTTAGCTGCTGCCTGCCCCCTCTTAGGTCCTATAGGCAGGACAAATAATGCGTTAGTCTTACGCAGTGCTGGGACAAGGTAATTTGGTGCCCAGGGCAAAGATGGCAAACGGTGCCCCCCCCCCCCCCAATTATCGTCACTGTTCATC
The DNA here is from genome assembly GCA_029574335.1 of Rana kukunoris. NCBI lineage: Eukaryota > Metazoa > Chordata > Amphibia > Anura > Ranidae > Rana > Rana kukunoris. Next base: position 651,601,284 of record CM056049.1, on the reverse strand, counting down.
GTCAACTTTGTGACTATCTGTGCCTGCCTGGAGATTTCCGCAGGCATTCTTCTGCAGGCAGTGCCGCAAGGAAGGGTGCAGAACCCGTCCCTTTTGCTAAAAGATACATCTCCCTTATTAAAGGGCTTTTGTAAGAATGGAACATTTTCTCTACTGCTACCCCTGTATTTTACTTGGGGGGGCTCTTGTTCTTGAAACAAAGTACCCATGAAGCCTGGAAGCCAGTCCCCTGCTTCCCTCTGGATTTTCCTATGACTTTTTTTGAGAATGTCCTCCTTATTCCCTCTGTCTTGCTCCAAGCTCTGTCAAGACGTGTCCTCCTTATTCCCATGTCAAGCTCTTTCCACATGTCTTATGGATGGGGTCAGTGCTGTCATGCATGACTACCTGCCATGTATTATCTTGTTCAACTCCTCTATCATTTGATCTACGCTGAGCACTGCCACTAGTCACTGATGCCAGAGGCGGCTATAGGCTTTGTAAAGGCCTTAGGCAAGACTTGGGACACGAGGCTCCACTCACACTCATAATGGGAAAAATAATTCAAGTGATAAAAAATAACAGTGTGCCCCCCCACAGTGCTGCTGACCTCCCTCCTCTGCTCACCCGCTGACTGCTGTGGGGGATATTCAGAATGGAGACCTGTCATTTACCAGCCCCTACCTTTTCTAAAAGAACATAGTGAGTGATCGATACTGATCACTCACTGTGTTCATTCATAATTGAAGCACAGTAAACTGTGTTCACTATGCTTTAGTTTATGAATTAACAGAAGCCTCTGTCTCCTGTCCATTCAACTGCAGTGTAGCTGAGGTTACAGAGAAAAGGAACTGGGGAATGTTTTTCCTCAGTCCCTTTCTCTGTCTCAATAGTGAGACTTTGGGGGTCCGTTTAGACCCATGATATCTCACCAAAGAAACCAAAAAACTCTCACCAAAAAATTTAAAAAAATAAAAATAAATAAAAAATGTTTTACTAAATCTTCTAATCAAACTAAAAAGCCATGCCCAATATATAGCATAATTTAGCAACACACACTGTTTTTTTTATGTATGAAACAGGTCACCATCTACCTAGTAGGGGCCACAGCCCATGATGCTATTATGATGGTACTGTACAATGGCAGTAAACCTGAGTAGGAGAGGAAAGTGGAGTGTATGGCGGTGGGTGTTATGTACATGAGATGGGTGTGAAGTCTATGGAGGCAAGTAGTATGTACATGAGAGGGGTGCGGTCTCTATGTTGGGGGGTAGTATGTACATGAGAGGGGTGCAGAGTGTATGGAGGGGGGTGGTATGTACAGAAAAGGGATGAGGAGTGTATGGAGGTGGGTGGTATGTAGATGAGAGGGGTGCGGTGTGTATGGAGGGGGTGGTATGTACAGGAGAGGAATGAGGAGTGTAGGGAGGTGGGTGGCATGAACATGAGAGGGGTGCGGAGTGTATGGGGGTGGGTGGTATGTAGATAAGAGGGGTGCGGAGTGTATGAGGTGGGTGGCATGTACATGAGAGGGGTGCAGAGTGTATGGGGGTGGGTGGTATGTACATGAGAGGGGTGCGGAGTGTATAAGGTGGGTGGCATGTACATGAGAGGTGTACGGAGTGTATGGAGGTGGGTGGCATGTACATGAGAGGGGTGCGGAGTGTATGGAGGTGGGTGGTATGTAGATAAGAGGGGTGCGGAGTGTATGGGGTGGGTGGTATGTAGATGAGAGGGGTGCGGAGTGTATGGAGGTGGGTGGTATGTACATGAGAGGGGTGCGGAGTGTATGAGGTGGGGGGGGGTGGTATGTACATGAGAGGGGTGCGGAGTGTATGGTGGGGGGTGGTATGTAAATGAGAGGGGTGCGGATTGTGGGTCGCATGTACATGAGAGGGGGTGGCATGTACATGAGAGGGGTGCGGAGTGTATGGAGGTGGGTGGTATGTACATGAGAGGGGTGCGGAGTGTATGAGGTGGGGGGGTGGTATGTACATGAGAGGGGTGCGGAGTTTATGGTGGGGGGTGGTATGTACATGAGAGGGGTGCGGATTGTGGGTCGCATGTACATGAGAGGGGGTGGCATGTACATGAGAGGGGTGCGGAGTGAATGGTGGGGGGTGGTATGTACATGAGAGGGGTGCGGAATGTATGGAGGAGGTGGTATGTAGATGAGAGGGGTGCGGAGTGTATGGAGGTGGGTGGTATGAACATGAGAGGGGTGCAGAGTGTATGGGAGGTGGGCAGTATCAAATACACCATTGGTCACTGATGCATTGGTGACCAGTGGCAGGTAATTAACCCCTCTGTGCTGCATTAGTGAATGAATGAATGAATGAGAACTTATATAGCGCGGCACATGCGAACTGAATCGCCTCTGGGCGCTTGTTGTTCCTGTCTCCTTTGATATCAAAAGAGAAAAGTCTTGACCTTTTTCCTAAATGCTAGGTGGTTCTCCTCCAACCGAATGCTGGTTGGTAAAGCGTTCCATAGTCTGGGACCTTGGATCGCAAATCTTCTTTCTCCTTTGGACTTGAAGTTGGCTTTCGGAACCTGGAGCAGGTTCTGATTCGTGGATCGCAAAACGCGATTTGGATTATGCGCTTTTATTAATTCGCATAAGTAAAGGGGGGCATTCTCATGGACACATCTATGCGTAAGACAGAGGGCTTTAAAAGCGATTCTGTCTTTAACTGGCAGCCAATGAAGGGCTCTCAGTGAAGGTGAGATGGATTCCCAGGGTTTTTTCCCAGTCACAAGTCTGGCGGCCGTATTCTGAACGACTTGCAGACGAGCGATTTGGTATTTGGGTACCCTTTCATGCTGCACCACATAGGGGAAATAAACACTGACACTGGTGTCACTAATGCAGCACAGAGGGGTTAATTTAACTGCCACTGGTCACCAATGCATCAGTGGCAGTACATTAACCCCCTCCATGCTGCATATTGAAAATACCATTGTACAGTAAAACTCCCCAAAGTGTTAATCACCTCAGGGCAGGCAGTTAACAACATAGCAAAGCCACTGTGACAAGTTGACAACACTGCCTAATGTTATGCCCCGTACACACCATCACTTTTTGTGATGAAAAAAAATGACATTTTTAAAAATGTCATTTAAAATGATGGTGTGTGGGCAAAATGTCATTTTATGTCTTCTGAAAAATGACCAAAAAAAAATTTGAACATGCTCGAATTTTTTATGTCATTTTTCAAAATGTCATTTTTTGTGTCATAAAAAATGATCGTGTGTGGGCAAAACTACGTAAAAAATGATGTTTTAAACCCGCACATGCCCAGAAGCAAGTTAGGAGACGGGAGGTAAAACTACCATTCATAATGGAGTAAGCACATTCATCACGTTGTAACAGACAAAAAAGCAGGAATCGGCTTTTACTAACAAGTAACCAGCTAAAAGCAGCCTCAAGGCAAATAGAACTTCCCCTTTAGAGTGCCATCACTTTGTTCATCATTTTCCAAAAATGATGGTGTGTACGCAACGTCATTTTTTAAAATGAAGTTTGAAAAATGTCATTTTTTTTCATGAAGAAAAATGACATTTTTTTTATCACAAAAAGTGATCGTGTGTACGGGGCATTAGGCTTTTAGCCTCTGCAAACTTACTTGCACTGTTGCATGGGGCTTCACTGGCTCCTCGTAGGTTTTTGCAGCAGCCTCTCCTCGGCTCTCTCATCCCGCCTCCCGGCATGTAAATGACATCACTCCGGGCGGGACTAGGAAGCTCATGTCGGGCGGACACTCCGCCCGAACACTCCGCCCGACAAGGAAGTGAATGCATCGATTGGACGGACACTCTCACCGGCGCTCTGCTGCAGGTATACTAACACAGACAGTGTATCGGCGGCCGGCGGGTGTCACGGCTGGCCGCCGATACACTGTCTGTGTTAGTATATCTACAGCAGAGCGCCGGTGAGAGTGTCCGTCCAACCGATGCAAGCGGCATTTTTACAAGGCCTGCCCGTGCCCGACCAAGTCCGCACAAATACAGCCAACTCTGTGATATACACAGGAGGGGGGGGGCGCGGAGCCGGCTAGTATGTTCATACTGTGAAGTCACTAAAGCCAGCCCGGCACTTCATCTGCGCCCACTCCCGCCCGCAAATTATATCGCCAGGGGCATCCGCTCCTTCCGCCCCTGCCTTGTACCGGCCCTGGTCTTACGAACTCCTTCCGTGGCTTTGAGATAGGCCTTCATGGCCCGAACAATATCTAAGGTATGTAGCAAACCTTCCTTCTTAGAGTTAGGCTTTGGAAAGAAGGCTGGCAGAATTAAGTCCTGGTTTAGATGAAAACCTGATATAACCTTAGGCAAGAAGGACGGATGTGGCCGTAGAACCACCCTATCCTTGTGCATAACGAGATATGGCTCCCTACATGATAAGGCTGCCAGCTCTGACACTCTCCTAGCGGAAGCCATAGCTACCAAAAATACTAACTTCCTAGTTAGCAACACTAACGGAATCTCGGCCAAGGGTTCAAAAGGTCGTCTTTGCAGGACCGATAGGACCAGGTTTAAGTCCCACGGGCAAAGTGGAGATTTGATTGGAGGGTTAATATGCAAAACCCCCTGCAGGAAGGTTTTAACCAGAGAATGAGTGGCTAAGGGCCTCTGAAACCATACTGATAAGGCAGAAACCTGCCCTTTGAGCGTGCTCAGAGCCAACCTACTTTCCACTCCTAGTTGTAAGAACTGGAGAACCCTGTCAATGGAATATTTACGGGGATGCCACCGCTGCGACTCACACCAGACAATATAAGCCCTCCAAACCCTGTAATAGATTGATCTAGAGACTGGTTTTCTGGCTTTGATCAAAGTGGAGACTACCTGGCTAGAAAGGCCCCTAGCCCTAAGAATTAGGGATTCAGCCGCCAGGCTGTCAAATTTAGATGCCGTAAAGCAGGGTGGTTTAGGATTGGGCCCTGTGACAGAAGGTCTGGGCGGAGCGGTAGTGGCCATGGTTCCCCCAGTGACATTCTCACAATCAGAGAGTACCACGATCTTCGGGGCCAAGCTGGTGCCACCAGAATAACCGGTTTGTGCTCCATCCTGATTCTGCGTAACAGGCGGGGTAGCATCTGAAAAGGCGGAAAGGCATACAGCAGACTGAATTGATCCCAGGGGCAGACCAATGCATTAGTCCCGCATGCCAAGGGATCCCTCGTTCGGGATATGAACCTGTCTACCCTCCTGTTGTATCTCGATGCCATGAGATCTACCTCCGGAGACCCGAACCTCTGGCAAATCTCCTGGAATACCTGGGGGTGGAGTGCCCACTCTCCCGGGAGTAGCTGCTGGCGACTTAAAAAGTCCGCTTGAGAGTTGTCCACCCCGGGGATAAATACTGCTGAGATGCACGGTACATGAGCTTCTGCCCATGTGAAGATCCGATTGACTTCCCTCTGAGCGGCCCGACTTCTCGTGCCCCCCTGATGATTTATATAAGCCACAGCCGTGGCATTGTCGGACTGCACTCTCACCGGGGACCCCTGTAGGCAGGGTGTCCAGGTTTCTAGGGCTAACCGAGCCGCCCTGATTTCCAAAATATTGATGGGAAGGATCTTTTCTGATCCTGACCACACTCCCTGCTGGGTTTGATCCTCCAGAACTGCCCCCCAACCTAGCAGGCTGGCATCCGTGGTCACTACTTTCCATGACACGGGACTGAAGGCTCTTCCCTTTGACAGATTCTGAGGAACTAGCCACCAGTAAAGACTCTGCCGCGCCCTGGAGGAGAGGGTTAAGGCAAGGTCTAATGCCTGAACCTTCTTGTTCCATGCTGAAAGAATGGCTGCCTGTAACATTCGAGTATGGATTTGGGCGTATGGCACCGCCTCGAATGTGGCCACCAGCTTTCCCAGCAGTCGCATACATAGGCGAATAGTTGGTTTCCTCCTGCTCAGGACTAAGTGTATCAATTGTCTTATGGCTTCGCCCTTCGCCTGGGGCAAGAAGACCCTCTGACGTTCTGTATCTAGCAACATGCCTAGGTATTCCAACTGTTTTGTGGGCTGCAAGGCCGACTTGTCTCGGTTTAGGACCCAGCCAAAGGCCTCGAGGCGCTGTATTGTGAGGGCTACTGCTTGCTTTAGGCTGGAAGCCGATCGATCTATGACTAGAAGGTCGTCTAAGTATGCCAAAACCGTAACTCCCTGAACTCTCAAACTGGCCAATATGGGGGCCAGAATTTTCGTGAATACCCTCGGGGCTGTTGCCAACCCGAACGGGAGAGCCACAAACTGGTAGTGGCGATGATTCACTGTAAAGCGAAGAAACCTGTGATGTGCCTGGAAGATCGGCACATGAAGGAATGCGTCTTTTATATCTATTGACGCCAGATAGTCGCCCTGTTGCAAGGCGGCCACCACTGAGCGTATGGACTCCATGCGGAAGGACCGAACCCTTAGGTAACCGTTTAGCCGTTTTAGGTCCAGAATTGGCCTGACGTCGCCATTGGGTTTTGGTATGACGAAGAGATAGGAGTAAAACCCCAGTCCGCATTCTTGCGCTGGAACCTCCATAATTACTCCCTGGAGTAAGAGACGATCCAATGCTGTTAGCAGAGATGCCCTCTTTACCGGGTCGTTTGGTAAACTTGACCCCTGAAAGTGGGGTGGGGGAGATTCCAAAAATTCCAGTCTGTATCCTGCCGAAACTGCGGAGCAAACCCATTTGTCGGGGACTCTGGCTTCCCAGACCTCTGAAAAGTACTGAAGCCTTCCCCCCACCCGAGTGAGTGGGGGCGCCCCTTCATAAAGTTGTTTTGGGGGCTGCCTTAGTTGGCTTGCGAGCCCAGGGCCTCTTGCCCCCTGAGGCTTGACCTTGTGCTTTACTGCTGAAGAATGGACGACCGGGTGGCCGTCGGAACTGTTTGGAGGCTGAAAGACCTGAGGCTGGGGAGGTTTGGCGTTTAAACGCAGGAACACAAGGTCTTCTTTTACTCGGTAAAAGAGTACTCTTTCCACTAGAGATTGTCTGAATATACTTATCCAGATCTTCCCCGAAAAGCCTTCCTCCATGAAAGGGGAAGCCGGCTAAGAGCTTCTTGCATGGGGTTTCGGCTGACCAGTTCTTTAGCCATAAGATCCTACGCATGTGCACCAGAAAGAGTGACAAACGGGATGCTTGTTGTATGGAATCCTTTATAGCAGGGGTGGCAAACTCAAATTCATCGGGGGCCGCATCAGCAGTTTGGTTGCCCTCAAAGGGCCGGTCATATCTGCACTCCAGTTTTCTTGCGCTGCGTAGGGAGCTCAGTGTTCAGGAGTGCGCTGCGTAGGGAGCGCAGGGTTCAGGAGTGTCCCCCCCTCCTCTCTGGTGTCACTGGTGTCCCCCCTCCTCTCTGGTGTCACTGGTGTCCCCCCTCCTCTCTGGTGTCACTGGTGTCCCCCCCCTCCTCTCTGGTGTCCCCCCTCCTCTCCTCTCTGGTGTCACTGGTGTCCCCTCTCCTCTCTGGTGTCACCATCCTCTCCTCTCTGGTGTCACTGGGGTCCCCCTCCTCTCCTCAGTGACCCCAGTGACACCAGAGAGGAGGGGGACCCCAGTGACACCAGAGAGGTGAGGAGGGGGACCCCAGTGACACCAGAGAGGAGGGGGACCCCAGAGAGGTTGGGGACCCCAGGGACACCAGAGAGGAGAGAAGGGGGACCCCAGTGACACCAGAGAGGAGAGGAGGGTGACCCCAGTGACACCAGAGAGGTGAGGAGGGGGACCCCAGAGAGGTTGGGGACCCCAGGGACACCAGAGAGGAGAGGAGGGGGACCCCAGAGAGGTTGGGGACCCCAGGGACACCAGAGAGGAGAGAAGGGGGACCCCAGTGACACCAGAGAGGAGAGGAGGGTGACCCCAGTGACACCAGAGAGGTGAGGAGGGGGACCCCAGAGAGGTTGGGGACCCCAGGGACACCAGAGAGGAGAGGAGGGGGACCCCAGAGAGGTTGGGACCCCAGGGACACAAGAGAGGAGAGGAGGGTGACCCCAGTGACACCAGAGAGGTGAGGAGGGGGACCCCAGTGACACCATAGAGGAGAGGAGGGTGACCCCGGTGACACCAGAGAGGTGAGGAGGGGGACCCCAGTGACACCAGAGAGGAGGGGGACCCCAGAGAGGTTGGGGACCCCAGGGACACCAGAGAGGAGAGAAGGGGGACCCCAGTGACACCAGAGAGGAGAGGAGGGTGACCCCAGTGACACCAGAGAGGTGAGGAGGGGGACCCCAGAGAGGTTGGGGACCCCAGGGACACCAGAGAGGAAAGAAGGGGGACCTCAGTGACACCAGAGAGGAGGGTGACCCCAGTGACACCAGAGAGGAGAGGAGGGGGACCCCAGTGACACCAGAGAGTAAAGGGACCTCAGAGAGGTTGGGGACCCCAGGGACACCAGAGAGGAGAGGAGGGGGACCCCAGGGACACCAGAGAGGAGAGGAGGGTGACCCCAGTGACACCAGAGAGGTGAGGAGGGGGACCCCAGTGACACCAGAGAGGTGAGGAGGGGGACCCCAGTGACACCAGAGAGGAGAGGGACCCCAGAGAGTTTGGGGGACCCCAGGGACACCAGAGAGGAGAGGAGGGGGACCCCAGGGACACCAGAGAGGAGAGAAGGGGGACCCCAGTGACACCAGAGAGGAGAGAAGGGGGACCCCAGTGACACCAGAGAGGAGAGAATGGGGAACCCAGTGACATGAGGAGCCCCACCCAGTGACACTGGTCCCCCTCCTCTCCTCTCTGGTGTCACAGGTGTCCCCCTCCTCTGCTCAGTACAGACAGCCATGCTCCCCGGGTGATGGTCTCTCCTACCTGCAGGTGCAGATCTTGCAGTTCTCCTCATGTCTGCGGTTGTGGTCCTGGGTCTTTAATCAGTGAGCTGAGGCGGTGCAGTGTCACGCCGTGCAGGCAAGCCGACTGGGGTGGAGCAAGATGGCGGCGGCGAAACGTCACTTCCTGACGAGACAGCCGCCGCCGGGTGTACAAAGATGGCCACCGCTCCGGAGCTAGGCCGAAGCCGGGGACTTTCCTATGGCCGAGGCTGCGGAGCGGATCGCGTGGTGTCACGGATCGGTAACACTCTGTTGCCACCGCCGCGCGGGCCACATGGCAAGGCCTGGCGGGCCGGATTCGGCCCGCGGGCCTTGTGTTTGCCACCCCTGCTTTATAGCATCCACGGCGAAACAAAGTGCTCCTGGGAGGTCAGCTAGCTCCCTAGCCTGCTGGGCCGGTATATCCTTTAGTATTTGTTTTGTCTGCTCTTTCAAAGCTTGACAAACCCCAATGGCCGCCACTGCTGGCTGTACTACTGCCCCTGCCGTGGCAAAGGAGGCTTTAAGCAATGTTTCTAAACGTTTATCGACCGGATCCTTAAACATCTGTATGTTTTCCACCGGGCAAGTTAAGGACTTATTCACACAGGAGATGGCTGCGTCCACCGTAGGGAGCGCCCACCTTTTTGAAAATTTCTCTTCCATCGGATAGAGTATGGAAAAATTTTTAGGAGGCAAAAAAATTCTGTCAGGCTTAGCCCAATCCTGGAATATCAAGTTCTCCAAGAGAGGGTGTATGGGAAAAACCGCACTACTTAATGGGGCCCTCATGGAGCCCAATGATGATACTGCAGGGACCTGAGGTTCAGGTAAAGGCAACTTAAAGGCCGTGCGGACCATGTCCGTTAAGGACTGAATCCACAAACTTTCTGCCTGGGAAGCCGAGAAGGGTTCCTCCATAGTGGATTCTTCCACTTCTGACCCTTCTAGGTCCTGATCTATCTGATCCTCTTGGAATTCCAACTCCTCAGGGGAGAGGACCTCTGCATCCGAGGATACCATTTTAGGTGACGGGGATCTGCCCCGTTTCCTGCCAGGCAGAGAGTTTGCAATCAAAGTTGTCAACCTTCTTTCTAGCCCACCCAGAGTGGCTGCTAGCATATCCTCTGTGATAAACACAGGGTTGGGTTGGACAGGGCCAGCCACCGCCCCGAGCAACCCTAATGGCTCCTCCAAGGCAATGACCGCAGATCTATCCGGAGAGGATGGGACTGCCACAGTTTGGCCCAGATCCTCCGAGCCCGACGGGGAACCCTTTTGCTTTTTTGCAGTTTTTGCAGCCTTGGATGTCCCCGCGCCCTTGGGAGCCATAGTACAACCTTGAGGTACTCCTGATTGTCAACAACCTAATGTTGCAGCCAGAAGCAAAAGAATGTAAATTATAGGCTGTGGAAAAGGTCTTAGCAACTAAGCCACCATACCACCAGGGGAGCAACACCTAGGCAACCCAAGTACTGCTACCACAAACCACTGGCAAGCTCTGAGCACTCAAGGTTGAAAACTGCTCAAACTGCTGCAAGAGATCTAGGCTGAAAAAAATAACCCTTGGTTCTGTGTGGAGCTAGCTCCAGACCTGCTGATCTCAAACCTGCCACTGGGTGTCACTATACCACTGTCAGCATCCAGCTTCAGGTACTCGCTTTGTCTGTGTCCCCCAACCTGCTGGCTCCAGCAAGAGCTTTATACTAAAATTCCCTGCTCTGACGTCAGCGCCGAGAGAACGCCCTGACGCTGACGGGAACGCCCCCCTCCACACGCCATAGGCTCAAGGCCGAGCGCGCGCGCGTGCGCGTAACCCGACGCCCCGGGGCTCGCCCGTTCAGCGTCTGCCTGCAGAGGCAATCCAGCCTGTCCCAGCATGGAGGAGGAGGAGGAGGAGGCGGGAGGCCAGCGGAGGACACAAACAGACACCAGGTAATGGCACCAAGCCCTAAGGCGTTTCTGTGCCCTGTTGGAAGGGGAAAACTCTCCTTGCTTTGGTAATCCCATAGGAGAGAGTGCAGAGCCCACAACCAAGACCGCATGGCTGCAGCAGTACCAAAACATGCCAGCCTGGGGGAAATACATATATATACAATACTCACATATACATATACATATACATACTTAGCCGGGAATATAGAACCCCATCCTGTCTGAGAAGACATAGTGGAGCAAGTGCCGATGCCGAGCATAACAACAGGCTAGTCCCAGACCCCCAGGGAGAGACCTGCCGTCGAACCCAGTCCCGCAGGCCCCCCTCTTACCTGCTCCACGCCGCAGGGTATTGCTAAGCAAGAGGCCCAGTCTTCCCCCCTCTCCGTGGGTATAGTACTAGACCTTCAGGGACCGGGGACCCAAGGACCCACACCCCTGGACCTATACAGCATCCTGGCATCAGGGACATTTTTACTCCAGGAGGTTTTAAAAGCCCTGAAGCCCAGGATCCAGCCCTCCAGGGAGAGGCATTATAGGCAACACCCTGCACCGAACAGGGCCCTGGTACCGTCCACTTTGGCTATGAAGCACCTTGGACGGATCCGGTTAGCCTGCCATAGTCCCAAGGACCCAGAGGCAAAGCCAAGCGTGACCAACACCTAAGACACTGGCGAAAAAACTGAGGTACTCCCAGTAGGGGAGGGGGTTATATAGGGAGGGAACTTCCTGTGTAGTTGATTACACCAGTGTCCAGCACCTGAAGGTACGCTCTATAACCCACATGGTAATGGCTATGCTGCTCTGTGTCCCGTGATGTACGATAAAGAAACTATTCCGCGGAAGGGACATGTGGCCATTCACTAAAATTAAAAGAGAAGTGGTTTAACCGTAAACTGCATAGAGGGTTATTTACTGTTAAGCCCTGTACACACGGCCCAGATTCTCGTCAGGAAAAAACGTTGTTTTTCCTGACGAGATTCCTGACAAGAATCTCTTGCCGGCCGAGTGTACAGACACACCATTCAAAAGAACCGTCGTTCTTTTGAATGGCACGAACGCGGTGACGTCATCGACTACAACGAGCATGTGCTCGTCACATTCGATGCCATCACCGCCATCTTGCTTCACCCTACCGATGCCTTGGAAGCTACCGCGCATGCGTCAAAGTCATTTCGAGCATGCGTGGGTTTCCATGGAGAGGTAAGTATGCACGCACTCGGGTTTCTCGGCAGGAAAACACTGCAGAGAATCTCACAACGAGAAAATAGAGAACAGGTTCTCTATTTTTCTCATCTCGATTCTGGGCAGTTTTCTTGACGATAAACTTCAAAGCCATGTACACACGCACGGTTCACTCGGCAAGAAAGCTCTGCCAGCAGTTGTATTGCTGGTTCTTGCCGAGAAAACCGTGCGTGTGTATGAGGCTATAGAGCGGTAAGGATGTGGAATTCTCTTCCACAAGCAGTGGTTTCAAACAAATGGCCCATACACAGTGTATCAACGCTCAAGCCTCAACATAAAATAAACTACCCGAAATACACTCCTTCACTCCACTTCCAAAAAACAAATCTTCTAAATACAGATTATTTTTTTATTTTAAACAAATTTGGCCTAATGCCGCGTACACACGGTCGTTTTTTGCGATGAAAAAAAACGACGTTTTTTAAAACGTAATTTAAATTGATCGTGTGTGGGCAAAACGTCGTTTTTTGTCTTAAAAAAAAAACGACCAAAAAAAAATTCCAACATGCTTGAATTTTTTGTGTCGTTTTTCAAAACGTCGTTTTTTGTTTCACAAAAGTCACCGTGTGTAGCAAAAACGTCGTTTAAAACGACGTTTTTCAACCCGCGCATGCCCAGAAGCTAGTTATGAAGCAAGCTTCAATGGAAAAGAGTGGTGAACGTTACCTTGCTTTTTGTGAAAAAACGATGGTGTGTATGCAAAATTGTCTTTGAAAGTGACGTTTCAAAAACGTCGTTTTTTACTTCACAGAAAACGTCGTTTTTTTTCATCACAAAAAATGATCGTGTGTACGCGGCATTAGAAACTCAATTAATGAAATTGGGAGTTTCTGCTAAATTTTGCTGATGTCAATTAAGGTAATTTCCCTGTCAATTAAATTCACCAAAATCCCTCTGTTCATCCCTAATATAGAACAATTCTATCTCAAAATTCAAACTCTATAGAAGTCAGAGCACTATACTCTGACCAGGCATTAGCAAAAATTATATAAATAACCAGTACAACTCTCATATTAAAATTCACATGAAAATATATATATATATATATATATATATATACAGTATATATATATATATATATATATATATATATATATATATATATATATATATATATATATATATATAAATAGTGATGCTGACTCTCATCAACACCATATAAGACTGTGGCCAAAAAGGGTTTTTAAAAGTGTTACTAAACTTGTAAAAAGTGTTACATTAAAATAACAAACATCTCATACTTACCTGCTCTGCGCAGTGGTTTTGCACAGAGCAGCCCAGATCCACCTCTTCTTGGGTCCATCTTCGGCTCTTCTGGCTCCTCCCTCCTGCCAGGTGCCACCACAGCAAGCAGCTTGCTATGGGAGCATCAAGGCAGGCAAGCTCCAGAGCCGCAGCTCTGTGTGTCCATTCACATAGAGAGCTGTGACTCAGCTCTTCCCCCTTTGTCCCCTGATTGGCTCACTGGCAGTGATTGACAGCAGTGGGAGCCAATGGTTCCCGCTGCTGCCAAAAGCCAATCAGAAGCGTGAGTCCCCAGAGAGCCAAGGCTATCGTGGACATTGCTGGATCGGGAGAGGCTCAGGTAAGTGAGAATGCATGAAGGTAAAAAACCTTGTGCCTTTACAACCACTTTAAACACAACCTAAATAGAAAAATGCCCATGATATATCCAGAAGAGTGTTGAAAACAAGTGAAAAACAAGTCCCACATCATGCCATGATGAAAGTTGAAACTTCAAAATAGCCAGGGTGACATCTCTAATGGGTGTAATTAAATTGTAATGTATTAGTTAACATTTCTCTACAATTTCCAAACTCATTATATACTGCTGAGTGAAGAATCGAATATGTTATTATTTATGGTATTGAGGTATGAACATTTAGAAGTCAAATTTCTATTTAGTTTTAGTCGTATGCCGCGTACACACGATCAGGCTTTTGCCTGGCCAAATTACATCGGAATTCCGACGGAATTGCACCCGAAAAAAAAATAGAACATGTTCTATATCTAAACTCTGATGGAATTCATCGGAATTTCTGATGAAAAAACTCTGAAGGGGCTACACACGATCGGAAAATCCGATGGATTTTCCATCAGAAATTCCGATCGTGTGTACGGGGCATTAGTCTTTTGACTAAAATAGCATTTTAGCTTTAGTCCCATTTTAGTTTTAGTCGTATTTTAGTCATCTGAATTGTTTTAGTCGTATTATAGTCGACTAAAATAGTATTCATTTAGTCGACTAAAATGTTTTAGTCGTTTTAGTCAACTAAATCAACACTGGACCACATTTACATAATGTCCGTATAAAAAGGCATATTTAAAAAATGCTGGAGTTCTTCCAAAAACAAAGATGGCCAGCAGCCGGTCACACCGTCTTTCTTTCCGGAAGAAAGGATTCTGGAGTTTTTTTTAAACATGCGTTTATATGGAGACACTGAAATCACAACTTATTTTTCCTTTTATTTATTTATTAAAGCGGTAGTAAAGTTTGCTTTGTGATTTTTTTACTTACAGGTAAGTTTGTACTCTAAGGGCCAGATCCACAGAGAATTACGCCGGTGTATCTACAGATACACCGGCGTAATTCGAATTTCCCGCCGGCTTGTCATTGTTTTCTATCCAGAAAACAAGATACGCCGGACTTACGCTAAGATACGACTTGCGTAAGTTTCTTACACCGTCGTATCTTAGATGCATATTTACGCTGGAAGCTAGGGGCGCGTCCACGTAAAATATGCAAAATATGCAAATTAGGTAGATACGGCGATCCACGAACGTACGTACGCCCGACGCAGTGTGTTTACGTCGTTTGCGTAAGCGTCTGTACGGCGTGAAGATAAAGCTGCTATAGTGAGGCGCAGCCAATGTTAAGTATGGACGTCGGGACCGTGTCGTATTGGATGTCGTTTGCGTCGGGTCATTGATCATTTTAATAAAACACGCCCACCAACAACCCATTTGAATTACACCCGCGAACGCCGGCCCATTTACTCTATGCTGCCGTAAGTAACAGCGCTATTTCTTTGAGAATAAGTAATACGCCGCTGTTACTTACAGTGGCGTAGAGTAAATGGGTTAGACTCACAAAGCGCAGCAGCTTTGTGGATCTGGCCCTAAGGTCCAGCATATCATGCCGGACCTTTAGAGCACCGTTTCGGAACCAAGGGCGTGGCGTTTTCAGGGCTCTGCCCAATCAGACAGCCAGAGTCCACAAACCCAGAAGTTGGACTGGAGGAAGATAGAACCCCTGTCAGTGGTGACAGCATGCCACTGGAGGGCTGCATTCTAGGGTAAGTACTGTATTTATTGGCGTATAACACTCACTTTTTTACCCTGAAAATAGAGGGAAAACTGTGCCTGAGTGTTATACGCAGGGGGCTGTGGAATGACAGGAGAAGGGGGCAGTCTCTTGCCCTCCTTTTCCTCATGGGAAAGCGATGGGGGTAGCATTTTATTGCTCCCCTGGCATTGATTTTGGGTCAGTTGCCCTTTGAATGACCTTTCCTGGGGCTATTTAGAAAGCCCGGGAACGGGACAGTCGGGCAGCAGGTGAACTACAGGTGACCCCTCCCTCCCGGGTCAAGTTTTAGGCGGGCTTCATGGCCATTGGCTGTTCTCCGGGTTCTCCTGGAGAAAAGCCCGGGAAAAGCCAGTTCCATCTGGTTCTGAGGCAGCGGAGCGGGCTATTTAAAGCTGGTTCCGGAAGCCAGGCTCATTCGCCTCAGAAGACGCAAGAGCTGTAGTGTTTCTTCCCCGAGGCATACAGCGTCTTCTGAGACCGGAGAATGAGCCTGCTTCGCCGGCTAATCGAAAGAGCGGGAGAGAGCGGCGCAGAAGAATGGATACGCCGGTGTCTAGACTTACCTCTTCCTACGAGTCAAGAGGCTCCGGTGGGAGCCGCAACGGCCAGCGGATTTTCCGGTTCGGGGTCGTCCTTTCCGGAGCTGCAGGCTGAGGTTCTCGAGGAGACACACGAAGACGCCGCACAGGAAGGGGAAGAGGAGGATTCAAGTCGGCGGCGGGGAAGAGGCGGGTCGCCCGTTGCTTCTCCGGAAACGGCGAAAAGGAAGCGCACTCCGCGCAGAGCTTACACGCCCTCTCCCCCACGGGCAGCTATTTCAGAAAGAGCTGGTCCTTATGAGGACCGTAACACAAATCCCAGAGGCAGGCCCAAGGGCGGTTCTAAATCCGGTTCCCGAGGCAGGTCCGCGGGTTTCTCCAATTCTTCTCTCCACAGGTCTACAGGGTCTCCGAGAGGCGGATCAGCGGCGAGGTCAAGAGGAGGCCCCAGAGGAGGGACGAGCAGGTCTGCTTCCCACGGATGGGTTTCCCAACAGCCGTCCGCAGCGCAGCAGAGGTCTCCTCAAGCCACAGCAAGGGCTGCTCCCAGAGCGAGTACAGTGCCTAATACAGAAGAAGCAACAGCACGGGAGGTCATGGTGCCTAATGCTACCCTGGGTCTCTCAGAACGACCAGGTATGGAGGAAACTTCTTCACATATATTACTAAGTAATATTGCAGAACTGTTAGCTCAGGTGGCTAGAGATTTAAATGCTAATACACAGGTTCCTAGCAGTAGCGCAGTGTCAGGTAACCCTCAGGCGAAAGTAGGGAGTAACATTTCTTCAGCTGACCCTCAGTCTCAAAAGAACGATACTATGCCAGTTAACTCAGGTTTTTAACAGTAGCTCTGTTTCAGCTGCTGAAACTTCAGTTATTAACGTGTGGTCGCCACCTGGGGGAATATCTGAGATTTTACAACCCTCACAAAGCAACGCAGGTCCTGATTTTATTTCTGCTAAATCCCAGAATCTGCCTGAGACATGTCTTAAAGAAACCATGTCTTGCGAAGTTTCTCCGTTGGGTTTTCACCTTTCTACATCTATTAAGGAGAAAATCTGGCGGGGGGAATTCATTGATATTTTAGCTTTACTCCCATCCGCCAAAGAGTTTATGAGTAAATCTGAGAAAAAAGAAGAGGAGGAAAGACGTAGGCCAGTACAGAAGTCTTTTAATAACTGGTTACAGGCTTTCTGTATTTTCTCAGGGATTTTATGTGAAAGATTCCCTGGGAGAAGCACTGGTTTATTCCAGCATTTGGATATTATTATTGAGGCTTACAAAAGTTTTGGAGGCACTGCCTGGTTTAGCTATGACGAAGCTTTTCGCCAAAAACTATCAGTGCATCCTTCCTTGAAATGGGGTGTAAAAGATGTAGGGTTATGGTTAAATCTTTTTCTTCCCCAAAGACCGGTTTTTAATAAATCGAACACCAACACACAGTTTACGAGCAATTCCGGCTATAAAAGAGGAATTTGTTTCAATTTCAATGACAGCCAGTGCAAATGGCCAAACTCGTGTAAATACAGACACGAGTGTGCTTTCTGCGCAGGCAGTCATTCAGTCACCAAATGCTTTAAAAAAATGTCAGCAGCTAATCAGCAGCCGGGGAATTTTTTCAAAGGCAGTAACACCAGTGAGGCTACAAAATATGCTCCCATGGCTCAGCCTTTACCCAGATCGGTTGAAGGCACAGCTCCTCATTGAGGGTTTTGGCGAGGGTTTTACGCTTCCAGTTTTTTCCGGCCAGGGTTGTTCAGTGGTAAATAACCTCAAATCAGTTAGTCAATACCCAGAAATAGTTTTGGAAAAAATAAATTTAGAAATTTTGGAAGGTCGAGTCGGTGGTCCTTTCCCGTCTCCTCCTTTTAAGAATTTTAGAATCTCCCCGTTAGGCATTGTCCCTAAAAAAGAAAATGGTTCCTTTAGAATGATACATCACCTATCTTTTCCCAAAGGAGATTCCCTTAATGATCAGATCGAAGATAGCCTTTCTTCGGTTTCTTATGCATCATTTGAGGATGCCTTAAAAAAAGTGAGAGGTTTAGGTAGAGGAGCTCTGTTGGCAAAAGCTGACATCAAGTCAGCCTTCCGTCTTCTCCCAATTAACCCTATATGTTTCAATTCCCTAGGTTTCTTTTTTAACGGATATTTTTATTTTGATAAATGTCTACCCATGGGTTGCTCACTATCTTGTTTTTATTTCGAAACTTTCTTCCTTCCTAGAGTGGTCAGTCAGTTTTAAATCTGGTTCGGAGCTATTAATACACTACCTGGATGATTTCCTTTTCTTAGGCCCTCCCGACTCCTCTATTTGCGCAAGGTTATTGGAGACATTTTTTATGATCTGCAATGACTTTGGAGTCCCATTAGCTTTGGAAAAAACAGTTTGGCCAACCACTGTAATAGAATTTCTGGGTATCACAATTGATACTGATTTAATGGAGTTTAGATTGCCAGAGCAAAAGATTGATAAGATTAATAAGTTGTTACTATCTTTGGTTAGAAAGAAAAAGGCGTTATTAAAGGAAATACAATCCCTGCTGGGTATGTTAGCATTCGCTACCAGGATTATGCCGGTGGGTAGAATCTTTTCCAGAAGGCTCTACACATCAATTTCTGGTCTGAAGTCCCCCTTTTCTCATGTGCGTATGTCACATGATATAAAGGAAGACCTCTTGGTCTGGTTTCAATTCCTGATTCATTTCAATGGTCGAGCTGTTTGGCAAGAAGATTTCATTTTGGACAAAGAATTTTTTCTTTTTACAGACTCAGCAGGCTCGCTGGGCTTTGCTGCAATCTGGCGAACCCATTGGTGTGCGGACCGCTGGCCCCTAGTCTGGAAGGTGAAAGGTCTTACCAAAAACATAGTTCTATTGGAGTTATTTCCAATTTTGGTAGCCCTGGAAATTTGGGGTCAGTCGTTTAAGGGAAAAAGGATTTTAATAAGGACAGATAATAAGGGGGTTGTTTATGCCATCAACTGTTTAACATCCAAGTCTCCGCCAGTCATTGTCCTTTTGAGGCATTTGGTTTTTAAATGTTTGAGCCTAAATATATGGTTGAAGGCTATCCATGTAGCAGGAAAGGACAATGACTTGGCGGATTCATTATCTCGTCTACAGATGGATCGTTTTTTCCAGCTATTTCCGGATGCGGACCGTGTGGGATCAATATGTCCACACAACTTATGGGATCTGGTGTAAGACCCTTATCAGGTTTTATAGCTAACTCGGTGGCTCCCTCAACCTGGGCGGGATATCAGTCAGCCTGGTTGTTGTTTCTGCAATTCTTAGAGTCAATTCATGAACCAGTCTCTGCTTTCTCTGAAAATGTAGCTGTACGTTTTTTGAGTTTTTTATTTGCTAAACAATACTCTTGGTCATATGTGCAAAAGACCTTGGCTGGAATTTCGTTTTTTCTCAAAGTTAATAATCTCCCTTCCTTTACGCAATTTTTCTCAATTAGACAAGCTTTAAAGGGTTATAAGAAATCCAAGTTTACAGTTGATTCCCGTAAGCCTATAACCCCGAAGATTTTAAGTGACATCTGCTCAGTCACGGATAGGGTCTGTTTTTCCTCTTTCGAGGCGGTTCTTTTTCAAACTGTTTTTTCAATAATGTTCTTTGCAGCACTTAGGGTGTCTGAGCTGATTGCCTTAAGGGCATCTGATGTCGAAGTTTTAGACAGATCGGTAAGAATTCTGATTGGGAGGTCAAAAACGGATCAGCTAGGCAAAGGTCATTGGTTACAGCTAGAAGCTTGGGATAACTCTAATATCTGCCCAGTCCTGCTGTTAACAAAATACCTTGTGATTAGACCTTCAAGAAATTCAAAATTCTTTCTGCATGATTCGGGCCTGCCCCTGACAAAATTTCAGCTTACTAGTGTTCTTAAAAAATGTTTACAGTGTCTGAAGCTGGATCACCTACAGATCTCATCACATTCTTTTAGGATTGGGGCGGCTACTGAGGCAGCTAGGCTGGGTTTGGACGCGAGTAAAATAAAGAGTATAGGGAGATGGAAATCGGATAGTTATCTGTTATACATCCGCCCTAATCAATCTTTTTAATTTTCAGATAATCCCAGGACCATTTGGATCATCGGGCACTCGTTTGTGTATTGGGCACACTGTAGAGCAAAACACAGAAGTTACTCGACTAATTTGGGTTTAGATGCAAATAAATATAAGGTTTTTTGGAGTGGTAAAAGAGGTATGCTGTGGTCAGGGTTATCTTTGGAGCTATCTCGTCTTTGCCTTCGTTTCCCCCCACCTGATATTTTAATAATACATCTTGGGGGAAATGACATCGGCAGGCGTAAGACTTTGGAGATCATCTTTTCCATCAGGGATGATCTACAGAGGATTAAGAGTATTTTTCCGGGATGTGTCATAGTTTTTTCTGAAATCATTCAGAGATTGTGTTGGCTCTATCCTCCATCGGTACGTCCTTTAGAAAAGATTAGGAAAAGGGTAAACAGGGCGGTAGAAAAAATTCTTTTCAATACAGGTATATTTTCTTTTAGGCATCGGGAGTTGGAGGGTGGAATTCCGGGCTTGTATAGGTCGGACGGAGTCCACTTATCTGACATTGGTTTGGACATATTTAATTCAGACCTAAGTACCTGTGTGGATTTGGCCGCGGTATGGGGTTCTGTGGCTGGTGGTATTGTATACCACCCGCCTTGTGGGGAGTTGTGTCGGCTACCTGAGCCTTAGTGGTTGGGTTAGCTTTAAAGCTGAATTTTCTGAATGCTTATTTATTTGTAGTGTTGATAAATGCTTATCACAATATTTTGAAACCAGTATTAAACAACCGCGGCCTTTTTAAATCCAACAGTGGTCTTTTGTCCTTTATTTATTTATTTAAGTATTTGCTTATTAGAGTGCTAAGGGTTTCTAGTACTATACATCTGCTTTCCCATGACAGGAGAAGGGGGCAGTCTCTTGCCCTCCTTTTCCTCATGGGAAAGCGATGGGGGTAGCATTTTATTGCTCCCCTGGCATTGGTTTTGGGTCAGTTGCCCTTTGAATGACCTTTCCTGGGGCTATTTAGAAAGCCCGGGAACGGGACAGTCGGGCAGCAGGTGAACTACAGGTGACCCCTCCCTCCCGGGTCAAGTTTTAGGCGGGCTTCATGGCCATTGGCTGTTCTCCGGGTTCTCCTGGAGAAAAGCCCGGGAAAAGCCAGTTCCATCTGGTTCTGAGGCAGCGGAGCGGGCTATTTAAAGCTGGTTCCGGAAGCCAGGCTCATTCGCCTCAGAAGACGCAAGAGCTGTAGTGTTTCTTCCCCCCCACCCCCCCCCCCTGTTTTCAACTTACACTTTGTCGCGGTTGTTTCTTATGTGGTAGTGTCACTTTTGCCAGTTTGCAAAAGGGGACTAGCTCTGATATTATTTTATTACTTCTTATTTTCTTGATCTCTTATTATATTTATATATGTTGTAGCTGGGGAGTTGTGTCGGCTACCTGAGCCTTAGTGGTTGGGTTAGCTTTAAAGCTGAATTTTCTGAATGCTTATTTATTTGTAGTGTTGATAAATGCTTATCACAATATTTTGAAACCAGTATTAAACAACCGCGGCCTTTTTAAATCCAACAGTGGTCTTTTGTCCTTTATTTATTTATTTAAGTATTTGCTTATTAGAGTGCTAAGGGTTTCTAGTACTATACATCTGCTTTCCCAAGTTTTTTCCCTGAAACTTCCCTCTTAAAGTTAGGGTGCGCGTTATACGCCGATAAATACGGTATTTCATGATATGCTAGTATGTCCTGTCTTACAGAGGAGAGTTTTTTTTTTTTTTTTTTTATTGCAATGGTTTACAACCGCTTTAAATTCTGCAGAATCATGGCAGTCTACCAGCCTTGTACTGTAAACACACAGCATGTGCTGTAAGTTACCGCCTTTGTGCTATACCAGGAAATATATAATAGAAATATATAAAAACATCACTAAGAGACTAATTCATTATACATGAACATCTATTATTTCCTGGTTTTAGGAATATTGGTGGGATTTGTCATTTTCTAGCTAACCAGATGAAAACAGGAAATAAGTACGCCTCGCCTCTGACCCTCTTACCTGTCCTCATAGTGTGTGGAACAAAGCTTGGTGAGACAGATTAAAAAATAAGTGCACTGTTTATATACTGTTATTGTTTCTATAGTAACTTGCGACTTTCGCCTGATTCTGTCAGTGTCAGTGGTCAAAATAAATCTTTCAACTCCAACTGCAATGTGAATGCCTTTTCTAGTTACAATTCTATTGTCTAAAAGAAAATCATTTCTAAAGGTTGTGGATACAAATGATAAATATATTCAGTGTTAGCATTATAGTAGAATGTCTATATTTAAAGTGGATCTTTACCCATAAATGTAACTTTGTCTCCTATGACTCCTTCCCCTGCCTTTATCAAATTTGGGGAGAATTTTTTTTAAAGTGGAACTTTGGGTTCTGGGCTGGCAGAGGCCGTGTGTACATCTGCAGACATACATGTGAAATGCCAAAATTTACACAAGAATGGTGTAGAGAGAGATCATATCGGTGCCCATCCCAAAAAGGTGATACAAACCAAAAGATAGTGGGTGGCAGGGATTTTAACCACTTAAGACCCGGACCTTTAGGCAGCTAAAGGACCCGGCCAGGTTTTGCGATTCGGCACTGCGTCGATTTAACAGACAATTGTGTGGTCGTGCGACGTTTCTTCCAAACAAAATTGGCATCCCTTTTTTTCCACAATTAGAGCTTTATTTTGGTGGTATTTGATCACCTCTGCGGTTTTCTATTTTTTGCGCAATAAACAAAAATAGAGCGACATTTTTGAAAAACATTTAATATTTTTTACTTTTTGCTATAATAAATATCCCCCAAAAATATATATAAAAAAAATGTTTTTCCTCAGTTTAGGCCGATACGTATTCTTCTACCTATTTTTGGTAAAAAAAAAATCGCAATAAGCGTTTATCGGTTGGTTTGCGCAAAATGTATAGCTTTTACAAAATAGGGGATAGTTTTATTGCATTTTTATTAATTTTTTTTTTTTACTACTAATGGCGGCGATCAGTGATTTTTTTCATGACTGCAACATTATGGCCCCCCCCCCACTTCCTGCCCAGGACAATTTTTAGCTTTCAGCACTGTCACACTTTGAATGACAATTGGGCCGTCATGCAACACTATACCCATATAATTTTATTTGCACAAATAGAGCTTTCTTTTGGTGGTATTTGATCACCTCTGCGTTTTTTTTTTTTTTTTTGCGCTATAAACGAAAAACCACAGAAATTAAAAAATAAATAAAATGATTTGCACTGTTAGGCAGCACTGATGGACACTGATAGATGGCACTGTATAGGCAGCACTGGTGAGGAGCTACTGACAGGCATTACTGAGTGGCACTTTGATGGGGCACTGATAGGCATTACTGATGGGACACTGATGGGCACTGATTGATACTGTTGTGGGCACTGACAGGTGTTTTTAGAGGGGGACAGTGACTGGCACTGATTAGCAGCTGATGGGCACTTTTTGATGGGGGCTGTGTTGATTATCAGCACCACAGGCCCCCCCTCCTGACAGGGAGAGCTGCCGATCGGCTCTCCCTGTCAGCGTGATTGGTCACAGCTAATCACGTGGTAAAAAGCCTCTATCAGAGGCTTCATACCACGATCGGAGGTGCAGTGTGTCAGACTGACACACAGCCCCTCAGATCGCCGCGATGCGTGCCTCCATGGGCGCACCCCCTCGGGCGTGCAACGGCCCTGGTATCCTAAATCACGTCATATGACATCTGATCAGGATAACATATTCACTTTGCCACCATAATTTTGCTATAGGGCGGGCAGCGAGTTGTAAAAATTGTGGTAATCATTAAACAATAGCTCGAAAAGAGCTGACTGGCTGTACATCCAAAACCCCTTGGTGTAACATAAATCTGGAGGGCTGGTCTCAGTTTAAAATAATGTGGTTCCAATGCCCAATGCATTTTAAAGCCAAAGCTCTTCTTCAGGGACAACCCTGGAACCCTAATATTGAAGGTAGCATTCATAAATACAAAAAGTATAAGTAACAAGTATAAGCATGAGGCCCGGATGTGCGCCATCGCATCTCTGCACCGATTCACAAAGCTAGATACGTCGAAAAGCAAGGCTTCAGCCGCCCTACGTAACTTGCCTACGCCGGTGTATCGTGGGCGCATAGTTATGCTGGACGCATTCGGCGTACCCATGTTAAATATGCAAATGAGTAAGATACGCCGATTCACGAACGTAGATGCGCCAGGCGGAAAAGATACGCGGTTTGCATAAGGCTTACATCTGGCGTAAAGTTATTCCCCATATAGGTGGCGCAACCCATTCAAAGGTATGGACCAGGGAACAGCCATCGTATGTTACGTTGTTTACGTAGTACTACGTGAATAGGGCTGTGAGTAGGTTACGTTCACGTCGTAGGCAGTGTATTTAACTTATCTTAGGCAGCTATTTCGACGTGACGCATGCACAGTTCGTTTTTTGAAGCTCAGCCCATCATTTGCATGGGGTCACGCTTCATTTTAATATAGCATGCCCACTTCCACCTACTTTGACTTACGTTGTCTTACGCCGACAACTATACGCTACGCCGGCGCAACGTTGAGTGCATATTCGTGGGGAATAGCATGCTTGCCTCTCAACGTTGCGCCAGCGTAGCGTAAAGACGGTGCGCTACGCCGGCATAAAGATACGTGAATCCGGGACATAATGTTGGTCACTTATGACTTTCAGAGGTAGGACAGAGATCACACATGGGCGTGTAGCCTGTGTTAAGTTGTTAAAAACACTTGAGTACTATAAAGGTGCTCATTCAAGCCGGAATGAGACAGGAGGCCAGAAGGCAGGGCAGGACAGCAACAGCAGAGGTCTGTGGGAGCTGCAGCGTAAATAGTACATCACCAATAAGAATGAAAAGGAAAAAAGAACAAAATACCAAAAATAGAGAAAAAATTCAAAAACAAACAAACCTACCTAATCTTTACCATATACAAGGCCATACCTCCCAACTTTTTAAAATGGGAATGAGGGACAACTGTCAGCAAAAGTATGCAGGCATAGGACGCACCCCTTGCCACGCCCCTTAAAGGAGAATTATACAAAAAAAAAACAAGATTGTTTTTTTTTTAATCACTCCTATTCTTTTATACTGGCTTTTGGAATTTACAAATGCAGCAATTTAGAAATCGGATGAAAGTTTTAGGGCTGGAAAAAACTTTTTAATAGATAAAAAGTGCATTTTATATACAACTATACAGATCAGACCAAAATTAGGGACACGTGAGGAGAATGAGGGACAGAGGGACATTGCTCCAAATCAGGGACAGTCCCTCGAAATTAGGGACAGTTGTACAAGGCTGCACACTGTCCAGCAGCAAGCGAACAGTGTCAGCCATGCCACCGGATGGGCCAGATTACATACACCAGATACAGAAAGGGGAGGGAGCCTCCCCCAAAAAGACCAACAACTCTGGCCCTGTTAAAGCAGAGGTCCACCCTCTGCTGCAAAAATTAAAAGCCAGCAGCTACACATACTGCAGCTGCTGGCTTTTAATAATAGGACACCTACCTGTCCTGAAGTCCAGCAAGGTCGTCACCGCAACTGATGTTTCCATCAGCTTTTGGGTGCTGCAGCTGCCATTGCATGTAAGGGAACCTGGCAGTGTAGCCTTACCTCTTCACGCCAGGAACCCTACTCTGATCCTCTCTCCTACTGGCCTGGCAGCAAGGGAATGAGGAGAGAGGAGGAGGGAGCCCCAGCAGTGACGTCAAAGGTCCTGGCCTGAACTCCCGGAAGTGGTATCGGGATACCTGCCAAAGACATGTATCGGCTCCCCCCTCCCCACAGGAAGGTGCCGAATGTGGCACCGGGGGGGGGGGGTAGACAAATGAACGGAAGTTACACTTTTGGGTGGGACTCCACTTTAAAAAGGCCATTAAGGCTGTAGCTCACAATGATACAGAGCAGCGCCATCCAGCGTGGCCCTGTTGGTTCTCCCATTGTGCATGCACGGGACACAGGACCACAGAAATATGTCCACAGTGGCAACACACACATGAGCAGTGGTAGCCATATTGAAGACCAATGTCTCCAAAGGCCGAAATGTGGCAGAATCAAACCCGGGGGCACCAATCGCAGTTAGTTCACAGATTGAACAACAAATATGAATCAATACATAAAATGCCATGGATGAAACGATAAGCATACACTACACAAAGGAGCCTCAGAGCAGAAATTTTAATCGTGAGTGGTACATTTCTTGACTTTTGTGCATTAACCACTTAAGACCCGGACCAAAATGCAGGCAAAGGACCTTGCCCCTTTTTGCGATTCGGCACTGCGTCGCTTTAACTGACAATTGCGCAGTCGTGCGACGTGGCTCCCAAACAAAATTGGCGTCCTTTTTTCCCCACAAATAGAGCTTTCTTTTGGTGGTATTTGATCACCTCTGCGGTTTTTATTTTTTGCGCTATAAACAAAAATAGAGCGACAATTTTAAAAAAAATTCAATATTTTTTACTTTTTGCTATAATAAAAATCCCCCAAAAATATATACAAAACATTTTTTTTCCTCAGTTTAGGCCGATACGTATTCTTCTACCTATTTTTGGTAAAAAAAATCACAATAAGCGTTTATCGGTTGGTTTTCGCAAAATTTATAGCGTTTACAAAATAAGGAATAGTTTTATTGCATTTTTATTATTCTTTTTTTTTTTTTACTACTAATAGCGGCGATCAGCGATTTTTTTCGTGACTGCGACATTATGGCGGACACTTCGGACAATTTTGACACATTTTTGGGACAATTGTCATTTTCACAGAAAAAAATGCATTTAAATTTGCATTGTTTACTGTGGAAATGACAGTTGCAGTTTGGGAGTTAACCACAGGTGGCGCTGTAGGGGATGTGTGCCTATGTGTGTTGTTTACTACTGTAGGGGGGTGTGGCTGTAGGTGTGACGTCATCGATCGCGTCCCCCTATCACAGGGATGACGCGATCGATGCTGCAGCCACAGAGAAGCACGGGGAAGCCGTGTGTACACACGGCTCTCCCCGTTCTTCCGCTCCAGGGACGGATCGCCGCACTGCCGCGGCGATCGGGTCCGCGAATCCCGCGGTCCCGGTCCTGGAGCTTCGGACCGGGTCGCGGGAGCGCGCCCGCGGGCGCGCGCCCGCGACCCACGGCTGGGTACTAAAATCAACGTATATATACGTTGATGTGCCCAGCCGTGCCATTCTGCCGACGTAAATGTGCAGTAGGCGGTCCTTAAGTGGTTAAACTGGGAGAAAAGGTTGAAAGCTGTATCCTCATTTACAGTGCTATGAAAAAGAATTCCTAACCCTTGAAATCTTCCACATTTTGTCACGTTACTACCAAAAACGTAAATGTATTTTATTGGGATTTTATGTGATAGACCAACAGAAAGTGTGGCACATAATTGTGAAGAAAATATAAATGTTTTTATTATTTTTTTTACAAATAAATACAGTATCTCACAAAAGTGAGTACACCCCTCACATTTTTGTAAATATTTTATTATAGCTTTTCATGTGACAACATTGAAGAAATGACACGTACAACTTGAATAACAGTGTAAATTTGCTGTCCCCTCAAAATAACTCAACACACAGCCATTAATGTCTAAACCGCTGGCAACAAAAGTGAGTACACCCCTAAGTGAAAATGTCTGAATTGGGACCAATTAGCCATTTTCAATCCCATCATGTGACTCATTACTGTTAAAACGTCTCAGGTGTCAATGGGAAGCAGGTGTGTTAAATTTGTTGTTATCGCTCTCACTCTCTTATACTGGTCACTGGAAGTTCAACATAACACCTCATGGCAAAGTGATCTACACAAAGATGGCCTAGACTATAAAAAGATTGTCAATACCCTGAAACTGAAAAATAGAGGAGAAGACCTGCGCTTAGGACGGATACTATGGGTAATGAGAGTATGCAACTGCAGCCCCCCCTAAATATAGCTCCCCTAAGAGAGTATAATGATTAAGGTGAACAAGGAGGTGGGGGTCGTGGCGCTGTTGCTAGTGAGTTGTATTGATGAGCAGAATTGCTCTGTTGGGGCAACTACCCCAGATGAAAATATAAAAGATATAGAGGTGGCCACCCTGGGCAAGGTAGATCTAAATGTGCAAAGATAGTGTTAATACCTTCTAGAACCTCTAGATACGGTAGTGCTCCTATTAGTAGCTCTTAATAATGATCTACAATGGGTCAAGTCCACTAGACATAAAGCACATACCGCAGTGTATATAACAGGAATGAACCTAATACACCAACTATAAGGTACATAAAAACAGCATATTATTCAGGTCGAGAGTCTAAATTATATATATATACAATAAATTAACATGCAGGAGTCCATAAGAAAAATGCAGGCTGATCGGTGAAAGTGATGTGAGGGTCAGGGTGCACCTAACTGGGTAGGTGGTCTTAGTACTGTACAACAGGTGTTGCTCGCTGTGGTCCCGGTGCTCCCCCTTAAGGGTCCCCACTCACCAG
Source organism: Rana kukunoris (assembly GCA_029574335.1). Taxonomy (NCBI): domain Eukaryota; kingdom Metazoa; phylum Chordata; class Amphibia; order Anura; family Ranidae; genus Rana; species Rana kukunoris. Next base: position 651,572,912 of record CM056049.1, on the reverse strand, counting down.
AGGCAATCACCCCTGCTGGGGTAGAATGCGTATCAATCAGACAGCTGCTCCTTCGTACCGAGGCCTTTTCTCCTGGTGTGTCTCCTGGGTTCCTGAGGTATATCCTTATTGCTGATGATTTTGGGGTTCAATTATTTCTAAGTTCCTCCAAAGCAAACAAAAAAGGGAGCTCCCATAGAGTAGTACGTTTAAAACGTTTAAAATAAAAAGGTTTTATTGGCACTACCAACAGGTGTGCACCAGAGCATAGGCAGAAATACAAAAATACAAAAAATAAATAAAAATAGAACATAAAAATTGTTTTAAAATATGACAGCAGGCTGTAATGCTAGGCTCGCACAGCTGACAGTCAGAACAACAAGTTACAATTGAATAGGTAGCGGCCTATATAGAAAAATATAGGTCCTGCATAAACACTGCACTGTGGTCCCGATATCTGATCGAACCAGCGTGGGAACGGCGTGCGTTCCAGCTAAGATCAGCTGGTGATCCGGAAGTGCGTGTGGATGTGCGTGTGTCCGCTTTACGCACGTTTTGTTGTATTACGTCTTCTGAAGCGGGTACACGCATACCCAATCTTGCTGCTTATAACAAGGACGCTACCATGGCAGCAAACAAACGCTCGATGGCAATAGCCAATCGGGTGACAGGTGGGCGTCCTATCGTATAGCTAAGCCTGACGGATGTATAGGACGTGATTGATACTAACATCATCCAATCAGGTACCAGAGGAGGGGTCAGTTTATCCTATCGGGTTAGACCCATTGCTAGGTGGCTGTGTTATTTGCCATGTTAGCATCCCTTCAGCAGCGTTACAAACAGGAAGTATGATCAAGAAATACATATCACTAGCATTCAAGATGGGAGTGTAACGTTCTATACGGGGCAAAGAGAAGACTCACTGTGTTGGGATAAGAAGTTACTAACCCGATCTAATCACGAGTTAGTTTACATTAGTGATGGGATGTATTTTCTAAGGTTCCTCCCAGTGAGAGCGTTACATAATGCACATAATAATTAAACTTAACGTTAATACCTGCTCTTGATTTATACTAAGTGTGCTCAATAATGTGACATATATAATAAAATAAAATAAAAAAGATATACAGTAGAATCAGGCTATATGCTGAGAGATGATCTGATGTGTGATACGCGTGATCTGTATTAATTATTACGCTTGTGTGCACACTTTTGGATCAGTATGTGGCAGTGATGTGAACTCAGTGATATATAGAATACTAAATAATTGTGCAGAGATACACCACTGTGTATCTATATGTAAAGGTCCAAAAAAGAGAAAAAGTATATAATAGAATAAATTAAGTGAATGTGTGAACTTAGGCTCTTATCTCATGCCCTTAGTAAGTCACATATGGAAATGTGAGATAAGTATGCATTTTTGTGACAGGCAGTCTCATTGCGTGAGGGAATTTCGTATATTAATTAATTGTGGGAGAGTACACCAGTGTGTATCTCCTATATGAGAAAGAGAGTGGAGAGATGTATTATATAAACTATATACATTAGGCTTCTTGACTCATGCCCTAAGCAGGTGTCTACAGTGAGAGTAGGGGGTTTGAAAGGCAGAGGGGGATATTATATAGAGGTCTGGTCTCACAGATGTCGCTGTATAAACAGAGTGTGTATTGTGAAGAAGTATACCCATATATACACTAGGGTTCCTAACCAGTACCCTAGGCAAGTTTGCGTATAAAGTGCATGGGCAAAATAAAATAGTTGTGAGGAAATGGCTAAAGACGTGTAGTGCCTAAAACAATAAGTGTAGGGCATAGTTCGTGCTGATTGGAGATAATGTGAGGGGGTATTGACACACAGGTACCACTATTGACTTATACCCTTTGTACCCCTAACCACAGTATACATTGTGAAGGAGTCTAGTGATGTGTTCACTGGGGTTCCTGTCTAATACCCTAAGTAAATTTCCATAGGGGTTCATTTGCAAAAGGGAATAATGGTAAAGACGTGAGTAAAGCGGTATAGTGCTTAAAAGACTAGATATAGGGCATATTGGTGCCAGTTAGAAGCCATGGGCTAGTAGTTGGACTAATTAGGGGTTTGCTAGGAAACAGTTAAGGTCTATATCAACGTTTAATCCATGCGGCCTTAAGGACCCCAATCGGTAGATCCAGCTAGTTTCGTTCTGGGAGATGGCTGTAGTCTTGTTCCCACCCCTCCAGTTGTCTTTAACTAGGTCTATGCCATAGAAGATAAGGCCCGTCGGGTCATTCTGATGAAATTTCTTGAAATGGCGTGAGAGGTTGTGTTTGGTAGATCCCTTTTTAATCCTATTGATGTGCTCCCGTATTCTGACTTTAAGAGGTCGTGTGGTTCGGCCTACGTATTGTAGGTGACAAGGGCATTCAATAACGTAGGTTACGTGGGTGGAGTGGCATGTAATGAGTTCTTTGATATTGTATTCTTTGAAGTCTACCCTTGACTTAAAGCTCGTTTTTTTCCTGGGCTGCTTCTTGCTCACCCTGCATGGCAGGCATTTTTGGCATTTGAAAAAGCCCTTCAACTGAGGGCAAAGATTGATCTGTTTGGGCGGATCGATCACATTATGTACAAGGTGATGGCGTAAGGAGGGGGCGCGTTTGTAGATGAAGGTAGGTTTTTTCTTTAGAATTTTATTCAAGGTATGATCTTCGTGCAGGATGGGCCAGTATTTTTTGACTATTTGTTCAAACTCCTTATACTGTGAATTGAACCCGGTGATGAAAGCTACATCTGGTGCACTTGATTTGTTCTTATCCTTGGGTATTAGCATATTGTTCCTATCCATTTTCTGGACCTCCTCTTTGAGTTTCATCAGGTTGTTTTCTTTATACCCTTTTTCCTTGAACCTCTCAATGATCACATCGGCTTGATTTCTATAATCTGCGATAGAGTCGCAATTTCTGCGAAGTCGCATGAGTTGCCCTTTAGGTATGTTCGCCTTCCATTTCGGATGGTGGCAACTGGTAGATGGAATATATCCATTGCGATCCGTGGATTTAAAGAAGGTTTTTGTATGCAGTTCGGGTCCTACTTTAAAGATCTGGAGGTCTAGGAAGTCTATGCTTTCCATGTCACACTTGCCCGTGAACGTAAGGCCATATCTGTTGGTGTTCAAATTCTGTAAGAACTCCTGGAAGGAGTCAATGGATCCATCCCAGAGGATTACGAGATCATCAATATATCTTCGATATAGTTTGATCTGGGGGATGTTAAGGTTGTACACGTATTCTTCCTCCCAACAGTCCATCAGTAGGTTTGCGACACTGGGGGCATAACGAGCCCCCATCGCCACTCCCTTTGTTTGAACATAATAATTATTCTTGTACCAAAAATAATTACAGCTCATCGCCATTTGTAGTCCTTCAATGATGAAATTGATCTGTTCCTGTTTTAGCCTTGTATTTTGATGAAGGGCCTTTTCTACCCCATAGATGCCATCTGTTTGTGAGATGCTGGTGTATAGTGAGTCAACATCAATTGTGGCCAGCAATAGATTTTCCACTCCTCCTACGTGTTTAAGTTCGTTAATGAGCTGTACGCTGTCTCGTAGATGCGATCTGCCCTCTTTCACAATGGGTTTGAGGAATGTGTCCAGGTACTCTCCTAACCTAGAGAACACAGAGTTGATCCCACTAATGATGGGTCTTCCTGGAGGCTTAATAATTCTTTTATGTACCTTAGGTGTATAATAGATCACCGGTGTTTTGGTGGAATTTGACACCAAGTATTCAGCCTCACTAGGACTTAAAATGCCCAGGTTTTTTCCTTTTTTAACGTATTTGGACAATTTCTTGTTAAACCTGGCTTTTGGGTTGCCATTTAACTTTTTATAGGTGTTAGGTACCTTGAGTAAATTATCCATTTCTTCTTCATAATCTACCTTTTCAAGGATAACAAGCCCCCCGCCCTTATCTGCAGGCCTAATAATAACTTCATTTTTCTTCCCAATTGCCTTAATAGTTTCCCAAACGTTCTTATTTTTAGTTTTGAATTTTCTCTGTAGTTTCCTTAAGTCATTTTCAACCATTTTCTTGAAAGCTGTTATGCACTGATTACCTGGGGTATTGGGATTAAATACTGAGTTATTCCTTAAATTGGTCTGTGTGTATTCCGAGGGTTGTATACTCCGTTCCTCTATACCCTGAAACTGAGCTGCAGCATTGTGGCCAAGACCATACAGCAGTTTAACAGGACAGGCCTCGCCATGGTCGACCGAAGAGGTTGAGTGCACGTGCTCAGCATCATATTCAGAGATTGCTGCAGAGGTTGAGGGGATGGGGGGTCAGCATGTCAGTGCTCAGACCAATACGCCGAACACTGCATCAAATTGGTCTGCATGGCTGTCGTACCAGAAGGAAGCCTCTTCTAAATATGATGCACAAGAATACCCCCAAACAGTTTGCTGAAGACAAGTAGACTAAGGACATGGATTACTGGAACCATGTCCTGTGGTCTGATGAGACCAAGATAAACGTATTTGGTTCAGATGGTGTCAAGTAGATATGTGCGTTCCCGTTCGTAACGAATTGATTTTCATACGAATTTGTTAGTATTCGTACATTCGTATCAATTCGAACATCCGAATAGCTGAAAGACCCAAAATACGAAAATTACAGAATTACGAATAAGCAAAATAACGAACAAACGAAAATACGAAAGTACGAATGGACAATCTTACTAAAATACGAAACACCGAAAAAGCAAAAGAACGAAAATTACATCTATAACGAACGATTTGCATTCCGCATTTTAAATCCTTTGTCTGTTAGTATTTTTATTCGTATGTTCGTATTTTCATTTGTGTGTTTTGTAAATCTGTTTCTTTGTCTGTTTGTAAATTTGTGTACTTGTAAGTTGTAACGTTCTTTCGAATGGGCAGTGTAGTTAGTAAGTGATGTATCTTACTAAATATCTTAGCCAATCAGCTTATCTCTTTTGTGCTGAGTCACCTTGTTGGCAAAAAGTCCGACCGTGTGTACATGGCTTAAGAGAAAGCATATCTTAATATGGATTAGCCGCGTGTTGCTATGTATTTACGAAAGTACAAAATTACGAATCCATTAAACGAAAATTATTATCTAACAAAATTACGAATTTCGAATCAACGAACATAAAGTAGACAGAATTACGAATCATTCAGTATAAACGAAAATAAAACTGTTACGAAAATACGAACGGATCCGAATAGAAAAACTTGCGTCTTACAAAATACGAACAGGTCCGAATAGGAAAACTTGAATCTTACGAAATTACGAATCTTTACGAATCTAGGGAACGAGACAAAACGGAACAAAAAAATACGAAAAATTTTGTTGTGCACATGTCTAGTGTCAAGTGTGTGTGGCAGCAACCAGGTGAGGAGTACAAAGACAAGTGTGTCTTGTTTACAGTCAAGCATGGTGGAGGAAGTGCCATGGTCTGCTGGCACTAGGGAGCTACAGTTCATTTTGGAACCATGAGTGCCAACATGTACTGTGACATACTGAAGCAGAGAATGATCCCTTCCCTTCGGAGCCTGGGCCGCAGTGCAGTATTCCCACATGATAACGACCCCAAACACACCTCCAAGATGACCACTGCCTTGCTAAAGAAGCTGAGGGTAAAGGTGACGGACTGGCCAAGCATGTCTCTAGACCTAAACCCTATTGAGCATATGTGGGGCATCCTCAAACAGAAGGTGGAGGAGTGCAAGGTTTCTAACATCCACCACCTCCATGATGTCGTTATGGAGGAGTGATAGAGGACTCCAGTGGCAACCTGTGAATCTCTGGTGAACTATAAGCCCAAGAGGGTTAAGGCAGTGCTAGAAAATAATGGTGGCCACACAAAATATTGACACTTTGGGCCCAATTTGGAAATTTTCACTTACACACGATCAGACATGTCTGATGAAACTGGTCTGCAAACCAGTTTCATCAGACCAGTTTGATGGTGTGTACGGCCCATCAGACCGTTGTCCGTCAGACCAAAGTTTTAAAACATGCTTTAAAACTTGTCTGATGGAACCTGTCCGTCGGACAGGTGCGATGGTTAGTACACAAAAGCATCGGACCAAAAACCTGCACATGCTCAGAATCAAGTCGACACATGCTTGGAAGCATTGAACTTTGTTTTTTCATCACGGCGTTGTGTTCTACGTCACCGCGTTCTGGTCTGATCGGATTTTGGTCTGATGGTGTGTACACACATGAGACCATCAGACAAGTTCAGAGTTGTCTGATGAAAATGGTCCATCAGACAAGTCTCATCAGACATGTCTGATCGTGTGTACAGGGCCTTAGGGGTATACTCACTTTTGTTGCCAGTAGTTTAGAAACAAATGGCTGTGTGTTGAGTTATTTTGAGGGGACAGCAAATTTACACTGTTATACAAGCTGTACACTCACTACTTTACATTGTAGCAAAGTGTCATTTCTTTAGTGTTGTCACATTAAAAGATATAATAAAATATTTACAAAAATGTGAGGGATGTAATCACTTTGGTGAGATTGTGGGCGTCATTTACTATAGCACTAAAATGCCATATGGCAGTCTATGAAAATAGCACCCAATTAAAGCCAATTAGGACTTGAACTTTTTAGAAACTGGGCAGACATGCAAATGGCAATCGCGCTATTGCTGGCGAACATGCCTGTCAAATCGGTATATGCGGGTATAATTGAAGTCAATGGGGCTCGAACCTACAAAGTCCTCACTGAAGGCTTATATGCAAGTAATTTGCCATAAAAAGTGTATGGGGACCTGGGTACTGCCCTAGGGGACATGTATCAATTGAAAAAAGTTTTTAAAACAACCGTTTTTTCCAGAGCAGTGATTTTAATAATGAAAGTAATAAAAAGTGAAACAATAAAAATTAAACATTCCTTTAAATATTATGCATTGTATGTATCTTGCCAATGTGTAAAATAGTGCCGCAGCAAAATAAAATTTCTAAAGGAAAAAAAAATATTTAAACTTGCTTGCGGCTGTAATGTCGGCAATATAAATAAAGATTAAGGAACAATTTGGCACTCCAGTCCATACCAGGCCAAAATGTAATAAAAAAAAGAAGACATACCAGACCCTTATCCAAGCATGCAGCCTGGAGGACAGGATAGGGAGGGGATGAGCGAGTGCTTGGGTATGTCTCAGAAGTATTTTCCCTCACAAAGTTTCTAAAAAATAAGATCATAAGTTCTGAAATGTGATGCTACAGAAGGATCTAGAAAATTAAGAGGACAGACATAGACACAAATAACGAGGTGCTGCAAAAAGTCAATAAAGCAAAGCATTAAAGGGAATAATAAAGAGAAAAATTATTTTCTTTAGCCATGTAGCAAGAAATTTGGCTGGAGAGGAGTTATACTAGATTGTGGAAGAGAACAGGGTAAACATGAAGAACATGGTGGATGGATACAATCTAGGAAATGACAGGTAGCCATAACGTAAAGCCAGGGCCGATCCACCCTATAGGCTCACTATGCAAGCCGCTTAGGGCCCTGCAAAGCTGCGAAGGGCCCCCCAAATTACTAGAGGCCCCACCTGGTGAGAAGGCTTCTCAACTCGGTGGCTGCATGGGAGAAGAGGTAAGAAGTCAGCACCCCCCACTTCTCAATTTAATGTAAGATGTCATTTCCGACAGCAGAACATCCACTCCCCCCGATTTTCAACTTTTTTTAATGTGACTTGTCACTGTCGTCAGCGCCCCCCGCTTCTCATTTTTAATGTGCCATATCATTTTGCTTAGGGCCCCAGGGAGGTCAGGATCGGCACTGCGTAAAGCAGAACAATAACCTGACAAAAGCAAGGCCAAATTAAAAGTGATAGTGGCAGCAAGATTCCAGGTTGTGAAGTTCACCATTGACCTCACAAGCTCATAGCAGTGGTAATTATTTTGTGGAAAAACTCTCTCTTTGCATTCACTTACCTCCATTCTTATTTAAGGAAAACTCTACTAGAGTTATCCTCAATAGACTTTAAAATGAGCAGCCATATTTTAGTGCGCAATTGTATCTTTTATTGAGACTTTTACTGAGACATTCTGTAACATGACTCAAAACACACACATTATCTAAATGGTTGATTACATTTCTAACCATTCAGTGGAGACTTAAACTCTTCAGTGAGTCATACCAGCCAAGACTATGAGACCATGTCCCCATGCTATTTTATTTGGTTTATATAATGCTCATTTTTTTCTAATGGAGTAATTTAGTGAACTGCATCGACAGTTGAGGATGTTTCAACCAGAACTGTTTAAAAAGCAGACAATACTCATCATCTTTTGAGGTTCTTTCTCTGTGTTAAATGGTATCAGAGCAATGTAGCTTTACACTATATGATTGGATAACATACTATACTATATTCACTCTACTGACATATATTCATTCACTCTGACAGTGCCAGGTGGACTGCAGAATAGACTGCCACACAGTATATCGGCTGACTAGGCTGTGGCAGTTTATATAGGTTCCAAATCTATTTGAAGTGTCACAAGATTCCAACAAATTTTGTTTTTTGATCCTCACCAGGGCCCCTGGCCACCACTCTGGTCCAGGATTTCACCAGATATGAAAGCCACATGTGAATTGATAAAAAGGGGGCAGGAAGCCCTTGTGTTGGTGTGCATGTGGAGAATCCTGAATGTAGTTAATAAGCAATGGCCAAAGTTGGTGGGACACCTGCATTTTCAATTTGATATTAGACTGGACATGTTCAGAAGAATATCTGAAGTCTCAGAAGAATATTTACTGCTATAATTAGTGGTTCAGTAAAAGTGTTTATGACCGCCACAGAACTAACTGTTGGTAAGTGGATTGCCTGTGTGTGCTCATTGTTGAAAGCTGAACCCCGAAAATGAAATACCGTAGTTGCAGGTGTAAAAGACGACCTTTTGGATGCAAAAAATGCATCCAAAGTCGGGGTCGTCTTATACGCCAGGTCTGTCTCCATCAGGCTGTGGGCATCCATGATTTAAAAGCCGCGCCTCAGATTGTTCCGCGATTGGCCGAACACTCATTTTCCCAGCAGGGCCTCTGTTCAGTGTTCCGCCAATCACGGATGCCTTCTCATCCTCGGACGAGAGGACATCCGTGATAGGCGGAACACTGAACAGAGGCCCTGCTGGGAAAATTAGTGTTCCGCCTATCAGGGAAAAGTCTGAATAGGAGGCGTGGCTTTTGAATCATGGATGCCCGCAGCCTGGAAGCCAAAATGTGAAAAGAAGTAAGGTAGGTAGGGAGATTGTCTTAGCTAGCACTGTGGAGGCATGTGGAGGCACAGTGGAGGCATGTGGTGGCACAGTGGAGGCATGTGGTATCACAGTGGAGGCATGTGGTGGCATAGTGGAGGCATGTGGTGGCATAGTGGAGGCATGTGGTGGCACAGTGGAGGCATGTGGTGGCACCGTGGAGGCATGTGGTGGCACAGTGGAGGCAAATTGGAGGCATGTGGTGGCACATTGGAGGCATGTGGTGGCACAGTGGAGGCATGTGATGGCACAGTGGTGGCACAGTGGAGGCATGTGATGGCACAGTGGAGGCATGTGATGGCACAGTGGAGGCATGTGATGGCACAGTGGAGGATGGTAAAGTAATGGCTCAGTGGAGGCATGTAATGTAATGGCACAGTGGAGGCATGTAATGTAATGGCACAGTGGAGGCATGTAATGTAATGGCACAGTGAGATCTGAGAAAAGCCTGTTTCTATCAGCGGTTGTTCCTGTCAGTGGCTGTTCTGGCTACCCCTCAGCTTCCAGACAGACTAGTAGGAAGAGGGTAGTCTTATACGACGAGTATATGCCAAAACCAACATTTTTCCTGAAAAAATACAGGGTCGTCTTATACGCCCAGTCGTCTTATACACCGGCAAATACGGTAGTTCATATTTTATAAATGCATTTACCTACAACAGTGTATTCCTGAAGAAAAAACAAATATTTGTCTTTACCATCTCCATCAAAAAGAAACCAGGATAAATTCATGAGTTCTTTAAAGCTCGGGGATACTTTACTATACAATATTTTTTAGCTAATGATAAAGCAATGTTTTTTTTTTTTTTTTCATAAAATCTTTATTGAAGAAATAAGCTTTATTGTACAAAACGTGATAAACGAGAAGGGAAATTAAACAAGAAACACAGTATTAAACATTTTAAACAATATTATTAATGCTCATATTGAATGCTTGATCTATGTATATATTCTAAACTTTAGTTGACTGAAATATAAACTTTCAGAAATATACTGACAATTATAGTCAATGCACTAATTAAAAGTGTATGTGTGTGTGTCTACAACACCCTATAAATGTACCAAATGTTTGGATAGATAAGATACAAGGGCCTGTTTGATACTCTTATTCAAAGAGCCAACATTGCCCCTAGCTCCAGTATATGATAGCAGGGGTAAACAGAAGATTTTTCTTCCTACTTTATCAAAGCTCTAGGAATATTTTTATGTCTTCTCAAAACGAATTCCACTATTAAATTGCTTGACAGTTTTATTACCCAGCAGCCTTGAAACACAGCACTGTGTCTATTTTTTAAACAATTAATACTTAGACATGATGCTGGGCCTAGTTGGAGTACACCACACTCGGTTAATAAACACATACTTGACATGAAGGGAACTGACTTTTCTGGTTAAGGACAAACCTGTCAGTGTTCTAGGCTCTGGGATTTTTTTAAACTTTGACAGTTTTACAGTTTGGCCTAAACAAATACAATCTTTCACACATAATGTCAAGGAATAAATATCCCTTTAGGGAAAATCTACATCCCTGCCAGTGTATAAAACACAGCAGTAACCCCCCACTAGTTTTTTAATGACCCTCATAACTTTTTTCCTGAAAGATATTTTAATGCAATGTATATACCACATTATACAATTTTTGCTTGCAAATGTAAAAATGATGCCGAATGGTAGTGGGTATTAAGTACATGGTTTACTGAGGACTTCCTGCATGGCACTTTTCAAATAACTAGGTTACATCCACAGATGAATCCGTGAATAGCACAGTGATCATCCTCACTAAGCAAATCTCTATTTATGTTACCAAAATGCATTCGAAGGTGCGAGACTTCCATGCTTGCCTTGGTAATGGCTGTTGTAGACATACAGAGCTAAGAGCTCAGGTGCAAAGATCTCACTGCTCGGCTGGTCCTTTAGGACACCCCACAGCACTTAGTTTGTAAAAAATTTCTTTAGACATGTTTTTTCCAGATTAAACATGGAACATGGGCACTTCTGACTGATGGGTCTGCCTTTGTATGGATGAGATCATAAAACCCGGGGGTAATGTAGAAAACTGGCACTGGCACTGGAGCAGCTCTTCTAAAGAGTAGAAGCAACTCTGGCTATATTTCCTGTTTCTACAATCATTCTTAAGTATAATATTCTCCTGTGTAGTCCATTGCAGCTGATGTGACTTGTACAGGCTCTACTTTGGTACATACATATAAGGTCTTTCTATTTTATATTATTTCTGTTTTCAATTGTCTATTAATCTATATGGGAGACACAGGTGTGCCCCTCTGTCCTCTCATCCTATTGCCGATCATCGCCTGTGTATAGTCCCGGCCACTTTCCCACCCCCTTCACCCTTCATTTACTCTGGGCTCAGTGTTTTGGGATCTCAGTCTGAGGAATGAGCGTTGTGCGCATGCTCCGAAACGCGTCACCACCCCCTTCCTGACATCATTAATGGCGTGTGTGGTCCAGGAGCACTGCGTGCGCTCCACAGCAGCCCTGGATGACAGGAATTCCTCACAGTTGGTTTACTACCCCTCTCCTCTAGCTGCTGGTTGGCATAAAGAGATTTGGGACCACAAGGACCCAGCCAAAACCTGTGAATGTCAGATGAGCCTGTTTATACCTATATCTTATCTTAAGTCAGGGGTGTCGAACTCAATTCCATTGTGGGCCGCATCAGCATTATGATTGTCCTTAAAAGGGCCAGTTGTATCTGTAAGATAAGATGTCCAGCGCATCCCCCTACCCTTTACATTAGATATCAAGAACCACCCCACCATCAGAAGTAGAGTTGTCCCACTCTCCCTTACATCACAGTGCACTCCCCTTTCCTTATGCTGCTGCTGGGAAGAAGCTGGATGCATTGCTTGAAAGCAGAAAGCAAGGTTCTGGAGTAAGACCAGAGGGCTGGATCTCTCCTGCAGCTGCAGGAAAGCTGCGAGGGCCACATGAAATGACCTGGAGGGCTGCATTTGGCCCGCGGGCCTTGTGTTTGACACCTGTGCTATAAGTGCATTTTAACTGTGTCGGCTAAATAAACTCTTCTTAATGCTGCCTTTAGAGGGACCTTCTCCACTTCTCTGTTTTTTCCAGATGGCTATTGTCCATTTACGTGATGCATGTCTGGGGTTCTCTTCTGTCTTCTGACAGTAAGCAGGTTCAGAAAGCTGCAGGAAACAGTGCAACAAATAATGTGGAACTTTTTACTGCAACTTTCTCCCATGAACCCAGGGCAGTTTGATGACACTGTTACGTACCTGCCAGATGAGCCTGACGTGTAGTGGAAAGGCTTCTCGTACAACCCCGGCTCAAGGGCCACCGATGTTGCGACAGTGGCCACAAGAGCCTGGCAGTGTATGGGTGCCTGGTTCGTCTTGGGTCTTGTCGGTTCAGCAGGTGCAGCAGGAAAGAGGAAGCCGGCTGGTGGGTGCACTGGCTGGGGAGACACTGAATATCTAGTCAGACAAGCCGGGTTTGGTAACAGACGATCAGATATAGGTATAAACGACAGGCAGAGAATGGTCAGTATACAGGCAAGTTCGGCAACGGGAAATCAAGCAGTGTAGAGCTGAGCGTGGTCACAAGGCAGGCAGGGATCAGGATAACAGAGATCAATCGTAGTCAACAACCCGGGTCAAACACAGGAAACATGAAACAGGTCAGATCACAGGAAGTCAGGTAAGAACTGCAGATCAGGCAGCCAAGACACTGTGCTGCTGAGGTGTTTAAATAGGGCAGCCTGTTGTCAATCACTGAAATCAGTCTGCACCATTAACTCTTAGGTGGCAGATCCATGACAGACACTCCTACAACTGGACCACCAATAGAGTGTGGAGAGGGTGAGTACTGCCTGACAAACATTGTTTATCCTGGAGGGGTCCATTAAAAAAAGACTGGAACTTGGCTTTAAAATGTGGTTTAAAAAATTGGAGGTTAATCCAAACCATCCCCATCTACTAGGTGGACTGAGCTTTTCAGTTCTGACCAAATGTATTTATCTATTTCAAATAGTTGTGCTAAATGTAATTTTAGGAATAATAAAATAAATGAAAATTAATATTAATAAACCACCCGAATCAGTGCCCAGCTAAGTTATTGTGGCTGAGAAGAAACTGATGTAAAGAAAACACAAAGACGGTCACAAACATATTCCTATAGCAATATATATACAATATAGCAATGTAGTCAAAAGCATTGGACATTGAAAACCAATTGTAACAATTAGTACATCAAAGTTAGTAGCTTGTGAAGTTTAAATATGCTTTTAACCACTTAAGGACCGCCTACTGCACATTTACATCGGCAGAATGGCACAGCTGGGCACATCAACGTATATATACGTTGATTTTAGTACCCAGCCGTGGGTCACGGGCGTGCGCCCGCGGCGCGCTCCCGTGACCCGGTCCGAAGCTCCAGGACCGGGACCGTGGGATTCTCGGACCCGATCGCCGCTGCAGTGCGGCGATCCGTCCCTGGAGCTGAAGAACGGGGAGAGCCGTGTGTAAACACGGCTTCCCCGTGCTTCTCTGTGGCCGCAGCATCGATCGCGTCATCCCTGTAATAGGGGGACGCGATCGATGATGTCACACCTACAGCCACACCCCCCTACAGTTGTAAACACACACACAGTCACAGCGAAAGTCACAGCGCCACCTGTGGTTAACTCCCAAACTGCAACTGTCATTTCCACAGTAAACAATGCAATTTAAATGCATTTTTTGCTGTGAAAATGACAATTGTCCCAAAAATGTGTCAAAATTGTCCGAAGTGTCGCAGTCACGAAAAAAATCGCTGATCGCCGCTATTAGTAGTAAAAAAAAAAAAAAAAAAAAAATGCAATAAAACTATCCCTTATTTTGTAAACGCTATAAATTTTGCGAAAACCAACCGATAAATGCTTATTGCGATTTTTTTTACCAAAAATATGTAGAAGAATACGTATCGGCCTAAACTGAGGAAAAAAAATGTTTTTTTATATATTTTTGGGGGATATTTATTTTAGCAAAAAGTAAAAAATATGGCATTTTTTTAAAAATTGTCGCTCTATTATTGTTTATAGCGCAAAAAATAAAAACTGCAGAGGTGATCAAATACCACCAAAAGAAAGCTCTATTTGTGGCGAAAAAAGGACACCAATTTTGTTTGGGAGCCACGACGCACGACCGCGCAATTGTCAGTTAAAACGACGCAGTGCCGAATCGCAAAAAGGGGCAAGGTCCTTTACCTGCATTTTGGTCCGGGTCTTAAGTGGTTACTTTTTGCTTCTTTATTATATCTGTGGAAATTAAACTAGTTAGGAAAATACAATTTATAAATGTTTTACCATTTTTTAATTTGTGCAATGTGTGGGAAAAGCTGGCTACATATTTTTTTCAGAAATAGGACCCTGCATTGTTATACAACACACACCACTATCACTTCAGATGTAAGTCTTACTAGCTAAAATCGATGTCATATTCATTAATTTAAAATCTGTCTCTGAAAGAGTGTTCACTAGTAAAATATGTTGTTAAATATAACATACAGTACCTATTTACAAAAATATTACCTTTAAAATACTTGTATAGCTTAATCAATAACAACTTAAAGAGGAAGTAAATCCTCTTAAAATAGGAAAAAACACCTGCAAGAGAAAGGCATAATGAGCTAGTATGCATAGCATACTAGCTCATTATGTGGCATTATGTGGCACTTACCTGAAATCGAGGCCCTCAAAGTGCTCCTTGTCCCCTCCACCGCCATGTCCCCTCGGAGCTTCTTCCTGGTATCGCCACTCCGGCGCTGTGATTGGCTGGAGCGGCGATGATGTCACTTCCACGCATGTGTGCGGGACCAGCACGACCCCGCACATGGGTGTGGGCCTGGTATAAATCCGGTATGATCGCATTCATTATGCCGGGACGCTCAGTGCGCCTGCGCCGTTGTCTGCAGCATGCATGTGCCATAGACATCGGTGCAGTGTTTTCTGCAAATATCTCCTTAACCGTGTAGGTTAAGGAGATATTTTTTGAACCTACAGGTAAGCCTTAATCTAAGCTTAACCGTAGGTGCAAGTTGTCAAAGTGGGTTTACAACCATTTTAATCAATAATAACTTGCATTGGATGCAGACAAGTAATCTGAAGGGGCTACAAAAAATTCCTGTGTTTGCTGACTTCTAATGGAGATCTGTTATCCTCTATACTGTAGGACTGCTCGCCCACATTGTACTGCAGACAGGTGGCTCCTACAGGCACAGTGTGCAAGTAAGTCACCTCCTGTTTCCAGGTTCAGGGCACACATGGATTTTGTCGGTAGGTCCTGGCCAATGATTCATTGCCAGGACCTGCTGATCATCTGCTCCAATCACAGCTCAGAGCCCTGTGTTGACAGACCACACAGGGCTCTGTACAGAGGGAATTATTGCAGTAGCATAACTACGGTTGGTGTCACCCGGTGTGGTAAAACATGATGTCACCCCCCCTCAACCAAGTATAGTCCTCTCTCAGTACCGACCCACCTCCCTCAGTCCAGACCTCCCCTCTCCACTAAGTATAGACCCCCTTTTCTCAGTACAGACCCCCTCTCCACTAAGTACAAACCCGCTCTCTCACTACACACCACCCTCTCCACTAAGTATAGATCCCCCTTTTTCAGTCCAGACCCTCTCTCCACTAAGTACAAACCCCCTCTCTCAGTACAGACCACCCTCTCCACTAAGTATAGACCCCTGTCCCTCAGTCCAGACCCCCCTCCACGAAGAACGCACCCCCTCTCCCTTCTTACAGACAACCCTCTCCACTAAATACAGACCCCATCCCTCAGTCCAAATCCCCCTCTCCTCTAAATACAGACCTATATACAGGCTATAGATCTACAGTACAATGAAGAAAAAATATGCTTTGGCTTCCAGTTTTGATCTGGTTTATTTATGCTGTAGCTAAGAAAATTGCAATCATTGGCTTGCTTCCCAGGCACACAATGGGGGTAAAGTAAAGTCAATTTGCGTGTTATTTCTGGACATAACCTCTCAGTAGGAACATTACATTTGATTTTGTTTGTACTAGAAAGAATTTTTTACTAATGTTAATTGAGACCAGATTACATATTGTTCTGTGCTTTATTGCCTTTGTTAATAATCGTTTCATTAAAGTAGTGTATCATTTGCATGTCAGCATTCTAGTTTGCTTTTATTTCAATTTACTGAGCAGTTTTATTTCTACAGTCAAATTGTTTAGAGATTCTAAAGCCTTGTACACGCTATCAGTCCATCCAATGAGAACGGTCTGAAGGACCGTTGTCATAGGTTAACCGATGAAGCTGACTGATGGTCTGATGTGCCTACACACCATCAGTTAAAAAAAACGATCAGACGTATCAGAACGCGGTGACGTAAAACACAACGATGTGCTGACAGAAATTAATTTCAATGCTTCTAAGCATGCGTCGACTTGATTCTGAGCATGCGTGGATTTTTACCCGATGATCGTGCCTACTAACGATCGGTTTTGACCTATCGGTTAGGAATCCATAGGTTTATTATAAAGCAAGTTGGCTTTTTTTTAACCTAAGGTCAAATAACCTATGGGGCCCACACACGATCGGTTTTGACCGATGAAAACGGTCCATCTATGGCAAATGCTGCTACTACAGTGATTTCCACTAGGTTCTGCATCCCACTCAATGGAGCGAAAACAGAACTTCTTCTGTTTCACGCCAAGCGTAGGAATCAAGCGACAACAACCTGGATCCCCCCGCCCATTCTGGGCAAAATCATCACCCCTAGCGCCAAAGTCAAAAGTCTTGGGGTCATCTTTGACTCCGACATGACAATGAACGCACAAATAGGGTCAGTAGTCAGCGGGTCTCACCATCTGCTGCGCCTACTACGCAGACTCACGCCATTTATTCCCAAGAAAGACATAGCGGTCGTGGTGGGAGCAATTGTAAACTCCAGACTGGACTATGCAAATGCCCTTTACCTCGGACTCCCCAAGTACCAAATCGCTCGTCTTCAAGTCGTTCAAAATACGGCCGCCAGACTTGTGACTGGGAAAAAACCCTGGGAATCAATCTCACCTTCACTGAGATCTCTTCACTGGTTACCAGTTAAAGACAGAATCACCTTTAAAGCTCTCTGTCTAACGCATAGATGTATCCATGGGAATTCTCCCCATTATCTATGCGAAGAATTAAAAGTTCACAATCCCAATCGTATTCTACGATCCACCAATCAAAATCGGCTTCAGATACCGAAAGCCAGATACAAGTCCAAAGGTGACAGGAGATTCGCTGTCCAAGGTCCCAAACTATGGAACGCCTTACCAGCGAGCATTCGGCTGGAGGAGAACTATTTAGTCTTCAGGAGAAAGATTAAGACTCATCTCTTTTGATCTCAAAGAAGACAGGAACAACAAGCGCCCAGAGGCGATTTACTTCACATGTGCTGCGCTATATAAGTTTTTCATTCATTCATTCATTCACTCGACAGGGAATGCTTTACATGTTCTCTAATTGGAATAGGTGAAAAAGCAGGGCAGTAATATCACACTCTCCTCTTTGCCCTTTTGAAAAATGCTTTGCCAAGTGGCCAACCCTATGTGTTCAGAATGCAGCAGGGCAGCTGTTTGGCACTGGATCTGGGAGCTAGTGGACATCATTGTAGTAGCAGTGTCTACTACAGTAAGTTCCAGCTTTTAGAGCATTGTGTGCCGGAAAATATTTTCAAAGAAATTCAAATTGATAGTTCCAGCTACATAATAAGTCTTCACACTCTCAAACATGAAAAGGAATTTTTATAAAGTAAATGCTGTAAACAACTGATGCCGCGTATACACGGTCGTTTTTTTGTGATGAAATAAAACAACGTTTTAAAAAACGTCATTTAAAATGATCGTGTGTGGGCTAAAACGACGTTTTCCGTCTTCTGAAAAACGACAAAAAAAAAAATATTCTAACATGCTTACATTTTTTATGTCATTTTTGAAAACAAAACAACGTTTTAAACCCGTGCATGCTCAGAAGCAAGTTATGAGACGGGAGCTTGAATGGAACAGAGTACCGTCGTACGCGCTGTACGTAACCGCGCTTTGCTAGAGCATTTTGAAAAAATGATGGTGTGTGGGTAACATCGTTTTTTATGATGAAGTTGGAAAAACTTTGGGCCAGATTCACAGAGCCCTTACGCCTGTCTAACTGGTGTTAGACTGGAGTAATTTTAAATTATGCGCGTTTTTTATCTAGTCGGAAACCTCAAACCATGAATAGACGGCTGCGGGCTTCAATTCGACTGGATTAGGTGTTCGTACGCCTTCGGATCTACGCTGCAATAAAATTGCGGCCACTGGGTGGACTTCCCATCGTTTTCCGCGTCGGGGTATGCTAATGAGCTTTTGCCGGCGATCCCAGAAATTACGCTCTTCAATCGCAATCTCTTATGGCACCTTTAGTCATCTTTTTTTTACGTAACACTATACCAGCTTTTTGCTGGTCTAATATTAGACAGCCCATGTTAAGTATGGCCGTCGTTCCCGCGTCGAATTTCTACGTTTTTCTACGTCTTTTATTTTTTTTTACGTAAGTCGTCCGGGAATAGGAATGTTCGTAAACGACGCTACTCAAACAACGAATGACGTAACGACGTGATTTCGCGCAATGCACGGCGGGAAATTTCTGAACGGAGCATGTGCAGTTCGATCGCCTTAATTTAAATGCTTCACGCCCCCCCAATCGCGTATTTCGATTACGCGGCAAGAAATAGACTACGCCGCCGTAACGTACGGCCAAAAATCTACCAGGATTCGGTGTAGAGCCGGGTGAAATACGGCAGCAGACAGTATTTCGATTACGCAGCGCAATATTAAGTGTATCTGAATCTGGCCCTTTGTTTTTTTTTCATGGTGGAAAACTTCATTTTTTTTCATCACAAAAAGTGATTGTG
Source organism: Rana kukunoris (assembly GCA_029574335.1). Classification (NCBI taxonomy): domain Eukaryota; kingdom Metazoa; phylum Chordata; class Amphibia; order Anura; family Ranidae; genus Rana; species Rana kukunoris. The sequence goes on along the minus strand of CM056049.1, from coordinate 651,553,747 downwards.
TGTATGCGGCATTACAGTCAGATCCATAAATATTGGGACATCGACACAGTTCTAATCTTTTTTTATACACCACCACAATGGATTTGAAATGAAACAAAATGTGCTTTAACAGCAGACTTTCAGCTTTAATTTAAGGGTATTTACAGTAAAATCAGGTGAACGGTAAAGGAATTACAACAGTTTGTATATGTGCCTCACACTTTTTAACTACTTGCTTACTGGGCACATAAACCCCCTTCGTGCCCAGGCGAAATTTCAGCTTCCGGCACTGCGTCGCTTTAACTGACAATTGCGCGGTCGTGCGACGTGGCACCCAAACAAAATTGGCGTCCTTTTTTCCCCCACAAATAGAGCTCTTTTTTTTGGTGGTATTTGATCGCCCGTGCGTTTTTTTTTTGCGTTATAAACAAAAAAAGAGCGACAATTTAAAAATATATATATATTTTTTACTTGTTGCTATAATAAATATCCCAATTTTTTTTTTTTTTTTAATATTTTTTTTTCTCAGTTAAGGCCGATACGTATTCTTCTACGTATTTTTGTAAAAAAAAAAAAAAAAAAAATCACAATAAGTGACTGCTTTGCGCAAAAGATATAGCACCTACAGAATAGGGGACAGAATTATGATTTTTTTTTAATATTTTTTTTTTACTAGTAATGGCGGCGATCTGCGATTTTTATTGGGACTGCGAAATTGCGGCGGACACATCGGACACTTTTGACACATTTTTGGCGCCATTCACATTTATACAGCGACCAGTGCTATAAATATGCACTAATTACTGTATAAATGTGACTGGCATTGAAGGGGTTAACACTAGGGGGTGAGGAAGGGGTTAAATGTATTGCCTGGGTGTGTTCTAACTGTGTGGGGGGAGGGGGGTGACTGGGGGAGGTGATCGATGCTGTCTCCCTATGTACAAGGGAAACAGCATCAGTCGCCTCTCCCTGACAGGACGTGGAGCTCTGTGTTTACACACAGAGCTCCATGTCCCTGCTCTCTCACCGACGATCGCGTGTACCTGATGGACATCGCGGCCGCCGGGTACACGCATCGGATCCTCAGTGATGCGTCGGGACTGTTTTTCCCCGCCGCGCCACCCTGTGGCGCGCGCGGGGAATTACAAGGAAATCACGTCCATAGACGTGACCCCGGCGCCTCAGGTCCGCGCTGTTGACGTATTCTGTCAATGGCGCGGACCCGAAGTGGTTAAGGGACCAAAAGTAATGGGATAATTGGCTGCTCAGTTGTTCCATGGCCAAGTGTGTGTCATTCCCTCATTATCCCATTTACAAGGAGCAGATAAACTGTCCAGAGTTAATTTCAAGTGTGCTATTTGCATTTGGAATCTGTTGCTGTCAACTCTTAATATACAGTTAGATCCAAATAGCTGTCACTATCAGTAAACCAAGCCATCATTAGGCTGAAAAAACAAAAACCCATCAGAGAGATAGCAAAAACATTAGGTGTGGCCAAATCAACTGTTTGGAACATCCTTAAAAAGAAAGAACGCACCGGTGAGCTCAGCAACACCAACAAATCCGGAAGACCATGGAAAACAACTGTGGTGGATGACCGAAGAATTCTTTCTCTGGTGAAGAAAACACCATTCACAACAGTTGGCCAGATCAAGAACACTCTTCAGGAGGTAGGTGTATGTGTGTCAAAGTCAACAATCAAGAGAACACTTCACCAGAGTGAATACAGAGGGTTCACCACAAGATGTAAACCATTGGTGAGCCTCAAAAACAGGAAGGCAAGATTTGAGTTTGCCAAACATCTAAAAAAGCCTTCACAGTTCTGGAACAACATCATATGGACAGATGAGACCAAGATCAACTTGTACCAGAGTGATAGGAAGAGAAATGTATGAAAAAGGAAAGGAATTGCTCATGATCCAAAGCATACCACCTCTTCAATGAAGCATGGTGGTGGTAGTGTCATGGCGTGGGCATGTATGGCTGCCAATAGAACTGGTTCTCTTGTATTTATTGATGATGTGACTGCTGACAAAAGCAGCAGGATAATTTCTGAAGTGTTTCGGGCAATATTATTATCTGCTCATATTCAGCCAAATCCTTCAGAACTCATTGGACGGCGCTTCACAGTACAGATGGACAATGACCGAAGCATACTGCGAAAGCAACAAAAGAGTTTTTTAAGGGAAAGAAGTGGAATGTTATGCAATGGCCAAGTCAATCACCTGACCTGAATCCGATTGAGCATGCATTTCACTTGCTAAAGACAAAACTGAAGGGAAAATGCCCCAAGAACAAGCAGGAACTGAAGACAGTTGCAGTAGAGGCCTGGCAGAGCATCACCAGGGATGAAACCCAGCGTCTGGTGATTTCAATGCATTCCAGACTTTAGGCTGTAATTGACTGCAAAGGATTTGCAACCAAGTATTAAAAAGTGAAAGTTTGATTTATGATTGTTTAATCTGTCCCATTACTTTTGGTCCCTTTAAAAAGTGGGAGGCACATATACAAACTGTTGTAGTTCCTTCACCGTTCACCTGATTTGGATGGAAATACCCTCAAATTAAAGCTGAAAGTCTGCAGTTAAACCAAATCTTATTAGTTTAATTTCAAACCCATTGTGGTGGGGTATAGAGCCAAAAAGACTAGAATTGTGTGTAATATCCCACCGCACCTCTTATGACATGTAACCAGATTCCCTGCAAGACTATAGAGGTAACTCAGAATTGCCCACTAGATCACTCTCAGTATCACAGAAAGTTTGGGGTTAACTCATCATGCCCTCTGAGTACGAGACCTGCGGTGTATGAGACCCCAGCCTGTTCTGACAGGAGCTCAGGTGACTAATGGTGAGTTCAGGTACACACAAAATAAAGAAGTCTCATCTATGAGTAAGATCTGTAATAGGAGAGATTCGAGGAGCTAAACTAAATGAAATACCATAGGCTAATGTTACTGCACATTAGACCTAATAAGGAAAGTAGCAAAAACCATCAGGACACATATACTTGCGGTTCAGCACTCATCTATAATGGAATCCGGGGAGAGCGAGATGCCTGGATAATAGGCAGCCTGTGTGGATCCAAAACTGGGACACGGAGGGAACGTGGTCTGGAACTCTTCCTGGGTGCAGGTTAGTGCGGCTACAGGACGGAGGGTGTCTGTACGCAATAACAGAACACCCTACCGTCATCTCTGGAAGTTTAAATAGCCGATCTCGCGGTTAATTGGCAATGTGCGCTCGGCGCGCTTCCGCGTTCCAAGCTGGAACGCAAGGTCCGCGCACCGGAAGTGACGCGGAGGTTTGTGAAATACGGATCGCAGCTGTCTGCTATAGGAATGGCTGCACTAGAGCAACAAGTATAAGGAATATTATTACATACTCCCCTCCCCAGGGAAGCTCCTACAGAGCTGCCAGTAGGTGCGGGTCTGTTAGGATATCGACGATGAAACTGTCTGATCAGACGTGGAGCATGTATATTCATGGCATTTTCCCAAGAGTCATCAGATTGATCATAGCCTTTCCAACGTATGAGGTATTGAAGGTTAGAAGCTCTTTTCCTAGAATCTAAAATTTTGTCAACGATGTATTCAGTTTCACCGAGAACCTGTACAGGAGGTGGAGGAGGTGTTTTCCTGTTAGGAAAGGGGTTGGAGATGTACGGTTTGATGAGTGACACATGGAAGGAAGAATGTATTTTCCAGTCAGGTGGTAAGGTCAGTTTGACAGCATTGGGATTGATAATGTGAGAAATAGGGAATGGTCCCGTGAATTGATTTCCAAGTTTCTTGGATGGAATTTTATGATGGAGGTTACGGGTGGAAAGCCACACTAAATCCCCCACCTTGTAGACTGGTGGTGTAGATCGGTGAGAGTCATAATATCTCTTTTGTCTTGATTGCGCAACCTTCAAGTTGGTGTGGAGGAGAATTAGTGTTTCTTTTATAGTAGAGAGGTAATCTGTTACTGCAGGTACACTATTTGGAAGGAATGTAGAAGGTAGGCTGTTGGGGTGGAAGCCGTAGTTAGCAAAAAATGGTGAAAAGCCGGAAGAAGCACTAGTGGAGTTATTGTAGGCGTATTCAGCTAAAGAGAGTAATGGATTCCAATCGTCTTGAAGGTATTGTCATGATAAGAGATACAGGAATCTTACCAACACTGACAGCGCCAGGAGAAGTCTGTTTCAGCGCATGCGCGGGGACGCGCGGGTGCGCGCGTGTGATGTGCGCGGCGCGAGCGTGCACGCGGCGCGCGGCGGGAGCGCGCGCGCTGACGTCATTTCGGCGCCAAGAACTGCTATTTAAACCATCTGATCCCACTGTATCTTGCTGACCAGTCTGCAGCAATTCCTGACTGAATCTGAACCTGTTACCTGTCTGCCTGATTACCGAATACCTGACCCGGCTTCCGTTGACCCTTCTCTGCCTGCAGCCTGCCTCTGACCCCGGCCTGATCCGACTACCGACTCTGCTTAAACCCGCCTTGCTGTCTGCTTACCTGATCCACCGACCCGGTCTGAACCTGATCCAACCCTCGGACCTGTCTCCGTCTCCTGATTGGTGCCTGATCCAGTGTCTGACAATCCCTTGGTTCCTATTCACAAGCGCTACAACACCGTTCCTGCGGTTGCTGGATTTCTGTTAGGACCTCGTCAACACCTGTTCACTTCCTCTTCCGGTCCATCTCCAGCTTCCCACCAGGCGCTTGTGTCCCTCCAGACTCAGTACCCCCTGTCTGCTCTACCAGGGGTTCCTGAGTCAGAGGCTTACGAGAGGCCGCTCCCTGCACATTGGGCTCCATAACCAGGTACGTGACAGTACTGGTCAGCCATGTCCGAGCCCAGGCAGGGGGCGTCTCCCATGGAGGACTTATGCCGCCATCTAGATGGCCTCACCGCGGCCGTACGGACTTTACAAGAAGGATATACCCGCCTGGAAGGACGTGTCCAAACTCTGGCCACAACAGCACCTGCAGCGTCTGGAACCGCAGCTGCCCCTTCTGTAGTGATGTTACCACCGGAGCCCAGAGTTCCCACCCCGGAGAGATTTTCTGGAGATCGCAGCAAATATAGAGCTTTTCGCAACGCCTGTGAACTTTTTTTTGCTTTACAACCCAGGACCTTTTCACTCGAGGCCACAAAAGTAGGTTTCGTTATCTCGTTATTGTCTGGCGAACCTCAGACCTGGGCGCATCGTCTTCTAGAACGCAAGGAAGAAAGTCTTAACCTACTCAGCACTTTCTTCCAAGCCATGGACCTTATCTATGAGGACTCCCAACTAGCAGCTACCGCTGAAGCAGCATTATGTGCCTTACAGCAGGGACGCAGAGCAGTAGAGGAATATGTAGCTGAATTCAGGCAGTGGAGTTCCGATACCAACTGGAATGATGCTGCCCTGCGTCACCAATTTCGTATGGGACTTTCAGAATCTCTAAAAGATGAATTAGCCCGAGTGGGCATTCCCGCAACACTTGAAGCCCTCATCCTCCTCTCTGTTCAGATCGACAGACGGTTGAGGGAGCGGCGTGCTGAACGCACTTCCGGCCCCACACGTCCCATATGGATGATGCCGCGTGTACCTGGCCCACCGCATCTGCCTCCTTCAGGTCCCAGACCAAACCCCATCGATCATCCGGAACCCATGCAAATAGGCCTACTTCGACCATCCCTGACTCCGGAGGAGCGTCAAAGGCGTCGATCCAATAACCTTTGCATGTACTGTGGAGGATCCGGGCACTATGTAAACACCTGCCCCATCAAGTTCCGTAAGTGTTCAGTCCCCTCACCGGCTCTCTTCTCTGTCTTACGTAACAATAATACTCACCTGGCTGTTTCAATCTCTCTACAGCTTCCAGGAAGGAACCTCCAAGTTCCCGCAATTATTGACTCTGGTGCTTGCAGCGGTTTTATGGACGCCTCCTTTGCCTTTCGACATGGAGTCCCTCTACGACCACGACACCAGAAACTTACCGTCCATTTAGCCGACGGATCGGCTATCAAATCCGGCCCTGTTACCCAAGAGACAATTCCCTTATACGCACTCACCCCCAAGGACCACTGGGAACTACTCTGTCTGGACATTATTGAATCCCCAATGTTTCCGGTCATTCTGGGTATGCCTTGGCTGAAAGCCCATAATCCCCAGATTGACTGGGAATTTGGAACAATCCACTTTTCTTCCTCCTACTGTCGACAACACTGCCTTCGGAAGCCTGCCAGTTCCCCTCCTTCTTTGATGTGTTTAGAATCCGAAGAGGAGAACCGTCAATTAATCCCAGAAGCCTATCATAGTTTCTTAGATGTGTTCAGCAAAAGAGGAGCAGAGACGTTACCTCCACACCGGTCCTACGACTGTCCTATTGAACTTTTACCTGGAGCAGAAATTCCGTTTGGAAGAATATTTCCTTTGACTGGGTTAGAGTTGGTCACTCTCAAGTCTTATATTGATGAGAATCTCGAGAAGGGGTTCATCCGCCCTTCCACATCCCCTGCGGGGGCCGGCATATTCTTTGTGGAAAAGAAGGATCACTCTCTACGCCCCTGCGTAGACTACAGGGACTTAAATAAAATCACGATTAAGAACAGGTATCCTCTCCCTCTTGTTCCTGAACTATTTCAGAGACTCGGAGCAGCCACCATCTTTACTAAACTTGACCTCCGTGGGGCTTACAACCTCGTCCGCATAATGGATGGCGACAAAGGGAAAACCGCATTTCGTACTCGTTTTGGGCATTTTGAATACCTGGTGATGGCCTTCGGCCTTTGCAATGCCCCAGCCACATTCCAGCATTTTGTAAATGACATTTTCAGAGACTATCTTGATTTATTCGTTATTGTTTACCTAGATGACATCCTGATCTTCTCTTCCTCCCTGTCAGATCATTAAAGACATGTCCAAAAGGTCCTAGCCCGGCTCCGTCAACACAGTCTGTATGCTAAAGCGGATAAATGCGAGTTTGAAAGAGAGAGCATCCAGTTCCTAGGTCTCATCATTTCAATAGACGGTATCAAGATGGACCCTCAGAAGGTCACCGCCATTACAGATTGGCCCGCTCCCACCGATAAGAAATCGGTCCAGCGCTTCGTGGGATTTGCAAATTTTTATCGAAAATTTATCAAAAACTTCTCTTCCATAATTGCTCCCATCACAGGTCTGACCAAACAGGGTATCCGGTTCCAGTGGTCCCCAGAGGCTCAAGCGGCTTTTTCTACCCTGAAAAACCTTTTCATTTCAGCATCCATCCTAAAACATCCTGATCCAGTTCTACCTTTCATCCTGGAAGTGGACGCCTCCGAGGTGGCGGTCGGAGCAGTGCTTTCCCAGAGACAAGGACCCAAATCCCTTCTGCATCCGGTTGCGTTCTTCTCCCGCAAACTCTCCGAAGCTGAAAGAAACTATGATGTTGGGGACAGGGAACTTTTAGCAATCAAGGCAGCTCTCGAGGAATGGCGTTATCTCCTGGAGGGTGCAGCTCACCCCATCTTGATCTATACAGATCACAAGAACTTGGAATACTTAAAAGCTGCTAAAAGACTGAGGCCACGGCAGGCCAGGTGGGCATTGTTTTTTACTCGGTTTTCCTTCCATATAACCTACAGACCCAGATCAAAAAACACTAAACCCGACGCGCTATCCCGGATGTTCAATGGGCCTGAAGCTCCTTCCTCCCCGGACACCATCCTCGCCCCTAGCAATTTTCTTATGTTACAGGGGGATCTTCTGTCTCAAATTAAGCAGGCCTCTTCATCAATTCCCTCATCTCCAGACCTTACTCTGCAGTTAAGAGATGGCATGCTATGGAACAAAAATAAGATTTTTGTGCCTCAACAACTACGATTGACAATTCTCAAGTCCTGCCATGACCACGAGCTAGCCGGACATTTCGGAATCCACAAGACAGCTGAACTCATCCAGCGTACCTTCTGGTGGCCTCAATTATTACAAGATTGCAAAAGCTATGTGGAATCCTGTGCCACCTGTATCCAACACAAGGGTAGCAGAACCAAAGCATGGGGGTTACTTAAACCACTGCCTGTTCCAGAGAAGCCTTGGAGAATGATTTCAATTGATTTTATTGTTGAGTTACCTCCTTCTGAAAACTATACTACCATCTTTGTAGTGGTGGACAGGCTTTCAAAAATGGCGCACTTCCTACCGATGGTAGGGACACCTTCTGCTGCCGAAACAGCAAAAAATGTTATTAAAGAAGTAGTGAGACTCCATGGTATACCTGCTAATATTGTATCTGACCGTGGGGTGCAATTCACCTCGAGGTTCTGGAAAGCGTTATGTGGGGCGCTGAAGATTGAACTTTCCTTTTCATCTGCGTACCACCCACAGACCAACGGCCAGACCGAGCGCACCAACCAGACACTCGAGCAATACCTACGCTGTTTCTCCAGTTTTTCACAGGATGATTGGGCTTCTCTGTTGCCCCTTGCAGAGTTTGCCTACAACAACTCAATCCATTCAGCTACCCAACAGTCCCCATTCTTTGCCAACTACGGCTTTCATCCTCTGTTCTTATCCAACCATATTCCATAATGCTCAGTACCGGCTGTTCAGGAAACCTTTTTTTCCACCAATAACAAGATACTTCAGGAAACAATGGCAAGAACCCAGGAGTATAATAAGGAGGTCTTTGACAGAAAGAGGAGAGGACAACTTAATCTGGTACCAGGGGTTCAAGTTTACTTATCCACTTTGAACTTAAAACTAGCTTGCCCAACCAAGAAACTTGGTCCTAAGTTTGTTGGTCCCTTCCAGGTACTCAGAAGGGTTAATGAAGTGGCCTACGAATTGAAATTACCTGCTTCTTTTAGGATCCATCCAGTCTTTCATGTGGCATTGCTCAAACCCACAGTCCCGGATCCTTTTCCCAATCGGAATGCTGGTCCACCCACACCGGTACTTATCGACGGCGAGGAGGAGTTCGAGGTGGAATCCATCCTGGATTGTCGGAAGAGACGTAACCAGGTTCAATACCTGGTGAAATGGAAGGGCTACGGCCCAGAAGAAAACTCCTGGGAACCAGAGGCCAACATTCACGCTCAGAGACTGGTTCGGGCCTATAAAAGGGCACACCCAAGTAGGTTGGCCCAGTTGGGCATCCGGAGGCTGCCCGTAGAGGGGGGGCAATGTCATGATAAGAGATACAGGAATCTTACCAACACTGACAGCGCAGGAGAAGTCTGTTTCAGCGCATGCGCGGGGACACGCGGGTGCGCGCGGCGCGCGCGCTGGCGTCATTTCGGCGCCAAGAACTGCTATTTAAACTATCTGATCCCACTGTATCTTGCTGACCAGTCTGCAGCAATTCCTGACTGAATCTGAACCTGTTACCTGTCTGCCTGATTACCGAATACCTGACCCGGCTTCCGTTGACCCTTCTCTGCCTGCAGCCTGCCTCTGACCCCGGCCTGATCCGACTACCGACTCTGCTTAAACCCGCCTTGCTGTCTGCTTACCTGATCCACCGACCCGGTCTGAACCTGATCCAACCCTCGGACCTGTCTCCGTCTCCTGATTGGTGCCTGATCCAGTGTCTGACAATCCCTTGGTTCCTATTCACAAGCGCTACAACACCGTTCCTGCGGTTGCTGGATTTCTGCTAGGACCTCGTCAACACCTGTTCACTTCCTCTTCCGGTCCATCTCCAGCTTCCCACCAGGCGCTTGTGTCCCTCCAGACTCAGTACCCCCTGTCTGCTCTACCAGGGGTTCCTGAGTCAGAGGCTTACGAGAGGCCGCTCCCTGCACATTGGGCTCCATAACCAGGTACGTGACAGGTATGTACAGTAACAGCGTAGATATTGTTCCAGAATTTGATTAACTCGTTCTGTCTGCCCATTTGTCTGGGGATGATAAGCAGTTGACAATCGATGGTCTATCTGTAGAGAGGTAATAAGGGCTCTCCAGAATTTGGAAACAAATTGAGTACCGCGATCCGAGATGACCTGGGAGGGTAAGCCATGTAGTTTAAGGACTGTATCAATAAACGCCTTTGCTGTCTCTGAAGAGGTTGGTAATTTCTTTAATGGAGTAAAGTGTGCCATTTTTGTTAAGAGATCAACCGTAACCATAATGGTATTAGTACCGTTGGACCTAGGGAGATCTACAATAAAATCAATAGAGACCACTTCCCAAGGTCTATTAGGCACTGGAAGAGGAACCAATAACCCAGAAGGAGGTCTCCTAGATAGTTTGTTTCTAGCACAAGTCTCACAGGAGTTTACATACTGATGAACAAACTTAGAAAGAGAAGGCCACCAGTAATGTCTCTTGACAATATGGATGGTTTTGGTAGTTCCAGGATGGCCTGCCAAAGGGGAATCATGAAGTAATCTGAGCAAAGAAATCTGTAGATTAGGAGGTACGTAGATCTTATTTTGGTAAGTATATATCCCATCTGGTTGTTTGATAAGGCCTGGTGGAAGGTTAAGAGTCTCTGTGGATAGTGTCTGGGAGAGTAGCTGTCTAAACGAAGTGGTATTGCCAATGAAACGATGAGAAGGGATGATAGAAACTGGTGGGTTCTCAGGGAATTGATCTTCATACATTCGTGAGAGAGAGTCGGCTTTAATATTTTGTGAGGCAGGTCGATAGGTGATGAAAAAGTCAAATCTATCGAAGAAGAGAGTCCATCTGACCTGACGAGCAGAGAGAGTCTTACAAGATTTCAGATGCTGTAGATTACGGTGGTCAGTGAGTACAGTTATTGGATGGGTTGAGCCTTCAAGTAAATGTCTCCAGTTTTCTAAAGCGTCTTTAATAGCTAAAAGTTCCTTTTCACCAATGGGGTAATTTCTTTCAGCTTGAGACAACGTTCTGGAATAGAAGGCTACTGGATGCAAAGGGTCGGAGAGAGTTGGGCGTTGGGAGAGGACTGCTCCTAAGGCGTAGTGGGAAGCATCAACCTCCAAAGTGTAATGATACGACGGATTAGGGAGTTGAAGAACAGGAGCTGAGGAGAAACAACGCTTCAAGGTGGAGAAGGAATTTTGCGCTTCTGGAGTCCAAGTATAAGATGTTTTTGCACTAGTAAGGGCATTCAAAGGTTTAACTATCGCAGAGAAGTTTTTAATAAACTTGCGATAATAATTTGAGAATCCTAGGAACCATTGGAGAGCCTTCCTTGAATGTGGAACTGGCCAGGAGATGATAGAATCCACCTTGGAATGGTCCATCTGTATACCCTGAGGGGTAATCTGGTAACCTAGGAAGGTGATACTGGTCTGACTGAAAAGGCATTTCTCCAACTTTGCATATAGAGAATGTGTCCTGAGCCTGGCTAAAACCCATCGGACATGTTTAGTATGAAGCTCAAGGGAGTCTGAGTAAATTAATATATCGTCAAGGTAAATTACAACGCAGATGTCAAGCAAATCTCTGAATATATCATTTATGAACCACTGGAAAGTGGCCGGTGCGTTACACAGGCCAAAAGGCATCACAGTGTATTCAAATAACCCATATCTGGTCTTGAAGGCAGTCTTCCACTCATCTCCAGGACGAATTCTAATCAGATTGTAAGCGCCGCGAAGATCCAATTTTGTAAAAATCCTTGAAGTTTGGAGGCGCTCTAAGAGTTCTGGGATGAGTGGTAGGGGGTAGCGATTTTTTACAGTAATATTATTTAGACTTCGGTAATCAATGATGGGACGGAGAGAGCCATCCTTATTTTTGACAAAAAAACATAGCGGAAGAAGCAGGGGAGGTGGAATGTCTAATGAAACCTTTTCTAAGATTCTCGTCTAGGTACTCCTTCAGGTGAGAAAGTTCAGGTTGTGATAGTGGATAAATATGAGCGGTTGGGATAGGGCTATCCGGTATAAGATCAATTGGGCAGTCATAAATTCTGTGAGGAGGAAGACTCTCCACCTTGGTCTTACTGAAGACATCACTGAAGTCAAGCAAATAATCCGGAAGAACATTGTCTTGTTGCTGGATACACATCAAGGGGTAGTTGGAGTAGCAGTTGTGCTTACAGTATGAGGAATCCAATTTAAGAGATAGCGTAGCCCATATGAAAGTTGGTTGATGCAATAACAACCACGGGAGACCAAGGATAATTGGGAATAGAGGGGATGGAATAATGTCGAAAACCATTGTCTCTACGTGGTTGTTACTACAGGTGACCAGAATAGGGGTAGTTTGGGATAGGATAGGACCTGAAGTGGAGGTTGAACCGTCGATAAAAGTGACAGAGAGTGGAATTTGCTTGAGTACAGAGGGAATATTATTGGACTTAACAATCTCTGAATCAATAAAATTCCCGCAGGCACCTGTATCAACCATGGCATCAATGGTGGTATTACTGTGTTCCCACTGTAAAACAAGAGTAACAAATGTGAATTGGTTAGAGGGGGTGTGAGGGTGTTTGGTATTGTAAATATTAGAGATTGTACCTTCGTTATTCCTCTTGAGAACAGGACAAGTGGATACTTTATGATCTGGCGACGAGCAATAGAGGCAAAGGTTGTGAGCTCTGCAACGTTGCTTTTCTGCGGGAGATAGAGGCCCTTTAGCAGCTCCAAGTTCCATAGGAACCGCTCTAGGTGAGGTATTATACCTCTTGGGGGGTGAGACTGAAATAGAGCAGGCACGTTCAGCCTTTCTTTCTCTTAGTCGTCGATCAATAGTGAGGGATAATTGCATTAAGTCTTCTAGAGATGATGGAAGCTCAATGCGAGCAATCTCATCCTTCATGCCCTCAGAGAGGCCTATGCGAAATTGGTTACGTAAAGCAATATCAGTCCATTGAGTGTCCCTGCACCAACACTTAAATTCGGATATGTATTCCTCGACAGGTCTCTTCCCTTGCTTGAGGTTTCTAATAGTATTTTCTGCAGTAATTTGTTTATGGGGGTCCTCGTATAAGAGGGACATCTCGTCTAAAAAACTATTAAATGATCCCAGAAGGTCACCATTCTCTTCAACATAAGCGTCAGCCCAGACCCTGGGTTCTCCTTTGAGATAAGAAACCATAGTAAGAATCTTGACCCTGTCTGAGTAGTAGGTACGGGGGCGTAATTCATACATAAGACGGCAGGAGCTGACGAACTGACGGAAAAGTTTTCGGTCCCCTGAGAAGGGGTCTGGGGGGCAAACCTTTGGTTCAGGCCTATCACGGTGTTGGGCAAGAGCTTGATTCCGCATCACATCATTTTCTAACCGAAGGTCATTCATGGAAGCAGTGAGGGTTTCTACTCTCTGTGATAGGGCAACTAAATGATTAGCAAGTTCTCCTGGATCCATCTGAAGGAAAAATTATTCCTGTACAAACATTTTTTTTTTTTTTTTTATATGGTTCTGTTATTATGTAATATCCCACCGCACCTCTTATGACATGTAACCAGATTTCCTGCAAGAGTATAGAGGTAACTCAGAATTGCCCACTAGATCACTCTCAGTATCACAGAAAGTTTGGGGTTAACTCATCATGCCCTCTGAGTACGAGACCTGCGGTGTATGAGACCCCAGCCTGTTCTGACAGGAGCTCAGGTGACTAATGGTGAGTTCAGGTACACACACAATAAAGAAGTCTCATCTATGAGTAAGATCTGTAATAGGAGAGATTCGAGGAGCTAAACTAAATGAAATACCATAGGCTAATGTTACTGCACATTAGACCTAGTAAGGAAAGTAGCAAAAACCATCAGGACACATATACTTGCGGTTCAGCACTCATCTATAATGGAATCTGGGGGGAGCGAGATGCCTGGATAATAGGCAGCCTGTGTGGATCCAAAACTGGGACACGGAGGGAACGTGGTCTGGAACTCTTCCTGGGTGCAGGTTAGTGCGGCTACAGGACGGAGGGTGTCTGTACGCAATAACAGAACACCCTACCGTCATCTCTGGAAGTTTAAATAGCCGATCTCGCGGTTAATTGGCAATGTGCGCTCGACGCGCTTCCGCGTTCCAAGCTGGAACGCAAGGTCCGCGCACCGGAAGTGACGCGGAGGTTTGTGAAATACGGATCGCAGCTGTCTGCTATAGGAATGGCTGCACTAGAGCAACAAGTATAAGGAATATTATTACATTGTGTCAATCTTCCAATATTTATGGACCTGACTGTAAATAATAGTAAGAAATAAACATTAAGCTTTGCACTTTCACATCTCAGATCACCCCAAATCATGCATATTCACACCTCAAATCACCCTAATCCCTGCGTCTTCAAACCTCAGATCACCCCAATCCCTGCACCATCACACCTCAGATCACCCCAGTTCCTGCACTATATACTTCAGATCACCCTAATTCCTGCACCTGCACACCTCAGATCACCCCAAACACTGCATCTTCACACCTCAGATCACCCCAATTACTGCACCATCACACCTCAAATCACCTCAGATCAGCCACAATTTCTGTACCTCTAAACTTGTAATTCCTAATAGCTGGTTAATTACCATTTCAAAATGAGAGCAGGCTGCTTGGGGCTCAACTTTAGGATCTAGCCTGTCTGATGTGGGGGGTGCAGTAAAAAAAAAGTCAGGGGTTCAAAAGATGGGAGGTCAGAATAGCATAGGACAGAGATCAGCAAAGCGGAGGACAGGGATCAGTAAGGTGGAGAACAGGGTTCAGCAGGGCAGACAACATGGGTTAGCAGGGCAGGGGACAAGGGTCAGCAGGGAAATGTACAGGGGTCAGCAGGGCAGAGGACAGTGGTAAGCAGAGTATTAAACAGGGGTCATCAGGGCAAAAGATGGGGTCAGCAAGGCATAGAACAGGGGTCAGCAGAGCAGAAGATAGAGTCAGAATATACAGAACACAATAAGTAAAGGTATGGCAAAGAGGACGACATGTCCAACCACAGAGTACATTATGAAGTGCAACTTCTATATTTCCTGACAGTGGAGTGTCTTACTTGTCCCAGAGAGTAGTCTAGGCATTACTTCTGTATGGGGCATAGGATGCCATCAGGAGAGGTCCTCTTCCTCAAGGAGGTGAGTATATGTGATTATGCCTATTAGGATGTCGGGCCCCTGCGCCCAGGTCCCTTATTTTCTCTTTTCTGAAATTTGTGAGCGGAGTAGAGAAAAGAGAAGGAGAGAGAAGCAGATAGTGGTGTTGGTCGAAATTAAGGGAGATGAAGAGAGAGAGAGAGAAAGAGAGAGAGAGGGGAAAAAATAAAAAAGGGGAGGGGGGTTCTGTTCCCTCCCTTGAAAGGATGTCAGGGGGGGTGCTTCCATACAGAAACCAAGGTCTTACATCGTAGCAGTTTCAGGATGTGAGAGAAAACCAGGTTGGGGGAGGCATATTCACACGGTAGCAGCTGGTTCTCTCAGCGCCTGGCCCTCAGTTGAATATATGAAGATGTTCCACAAGTGTTCTTAAAGTGGAGGTTCACCCTAATTTGTAACTTCTCCTTAAACAAAAGTCCTCTTGCTATCTATTCATAGTTCACTGTTTAAATTTTTTTTTTAAATTCCATACCTTTTTTTCAGGGTCCGGAAACAGGCACTTCCGGGTTGTAATCTTGTGGAACCAGGCGTGTCGCTAAGTCTACGATCGCCGCATAGATTCATGGGATTGATGGCCATTCTCCTCGCCACACTGACAAGGAGAATATTGTATATACCAGCAAGGCACGAATTCTCGCGAGATTTGACACGTCACATGACTCTGCAGCCGGTCATGTGACGAGGCCAGGTACAATTCGCCCGTTTTAACTAATTTTGCCTGATGTATTGGTCACAGCGGGGCGTGTCCTTTTCAGGACGTCACCGGCCGTTGTGATGGCAACTGTGCAGTGTTGATGGCGCGGCTCGCCGTCAACACTGCACATGAGCGGGATAGCGCGGTGAATGCTGGGACATCAGCATTCACCGCATCCCGGAACTAAATACAGGAGGGCTTCAGAGTGCCCACAATTAAGATGGTAATGTCCATCTTACTTTTTTATAAAATATCCTTTTAGTTGAAATGAACATCCTGGCAGCTGCAAGAATGGGACTGGTGAGTACCCGATTTGATATCTGAACAGCAGCAGATTAATGTTAAAAAAAAAAAAAAAAAAAAAACATTTTCCCGCGGAACCCCCTCTTTAAATGTTTCCTGTCTATTTTGTGCTGTGAGAATAAGATCCTCCATGTGTTTTATTTCCTCCACTTTTGTGAGCCACAAGGACACTGTTGGTGGACATGTGGCTTTCCAGAGAAGCGGTATGCAGGCCTTGGCTGCGTCTAAAAGGTGTCTTACCACAGACTTTTTGTATATCTTCTCCGGGATGGTAGAAGCATGTAGGAGAAAAAATGCTGGCTCGTCTGGGATGGTGCGTTCTGTGAATTTCTGGACCACCTCTCGCACCACTTGCCAGGAGTGTTTCAGACTGGGGCAGGACCAGAAGATATGTACTAACGTGCCCTTGCCTGCCCGGCAGCGCCAGCAAATGTCCGACGTCGCCGGGAAGAACTGAATATTGCAGGTTTTGCATGGTACCATCATCTTTATTAGTGTTGCTCACGAATATTCGCATTGCGAATATTCGTTACGAATATTGCATATTCGAGTATTCGCGCATAACGCGAATATCACGGTGAATATTCGCTATTGCGAATATTCATATTTTTTTAAATTTATTTTTAAAACAGATCACATCCTAGTGATCTCCATCGACGTCTAAAAGCATTGCTGGTATGATTAGAGACCCTGGGCCGAGTAGCTGAGTCGATCCTTTTATGTTGCTGAATATTCGTGATGCGAATAAAGGGATTTTTAAATACAGCTTACCTGTAAAATCCTTTTCTTGGAGTACATCACGGGACACAGAGCGGCATATTCATTACTATATGGGTTATATGGAGTACCTTCAGGTGTGGACACTGGCAATCTCAAACAAACAGGAAGTCCCTCCCTATATAACCCCCTCCCCTAGAGGGAGTCCCTCAGTTTTGTAGCAAGCAGTATGCCTCCCAAAATGTTCCCAAAAAGAGGGGTGGGAGCTCTGTGTCCCGTGATGTACTCCAAGAAAAGGATTTTACAGGTAAGCTGTATTTAAAAATCCCTTTTTCTTTCTCGTACATCACGGGACACAGAGCGGCATATTCATTACTATATGGGATGTCCGAAAGCAATGCTTTAATGAGGGGAGGGAGACATCTTCCAAAGAAGGATTTAATTTAGAGGTATACTCAAATACTAGTAAATCCAACTTAAACTAGAAATGTAAATCTCAACTCAAATCAAGGGAGCCCCCTCAGATCCTGAGGAGCTTGAATCGCGGCCTGTAGTACTGACTGCCCAAAGGCTGTATCCGCATTCCTTCTTACGTTCAATTGATAAAATTTTGTAAACATGTGGACTGACAACCACGTTGCTGCCTTGCATATTCGAGCCATAGAGATCTGATGATGTGCTGCCCAGGAGGTGCCCATGGCCCTGGTAGAATGGGCCTTTGCCGACAAAGGAGGAGGCAACCTCTACAAACCGCAGGCCTGAACGATTAATTGTTTAATCCATCTTGCGATGGTGGATCAAGCAGCTGCCTGACCCATCTTGGGCCCTTCCGGTAAAACGAACAACACATCTGTTTTCCGAACCTTCTCTGTAGCTTTAAGATAGGCCTTTATGGCCCTGACAATATCCAACGTATGCAGTAACCCCTCCTTTCTAGAGGTGGGTTTTGGAAGAAGGATGGAAGTACCACATCCTGGTTCAGGTGGAAACTGGCTATAACCTTTGGTAGAAAGGAAGAAATGAGGACGGAACCCCGCCCTATCCTTATGTAAAATGAGATATGGTTCCTTACAAGATAAGGCTGCCAATTCCGATACTCTCCTGGCCGAAACTATGGTGATCAGAAATACCGACTTTCCAGTCAGTAAAACCAAAGGTACCTCAGCCAACGGCTCAAGGGGTTGTTTCTGTAGAGTTGACAGAACAAGATTTAAGTCCCATGGACAAAGTGGTGATTTGACTGGAGGATTAACAAGTAAGACTCCCTGTATGAAGATCTTAACCAGGGAGTGGGCGGCCAGCGGCCTCTGAAACCACACTGATAAGGTTGAAATCTGTCCCTAGATCGTGCTTAATGCCAGGCCTTTATCCACTCCTAGCTGGAGAAAACTTAATACTCTATCAATGATATACTTGCGGGAAACCCATCTCTTAGCCTCACACCAGCCTACGTAGGCCCTCCAAACCCTGTAACAAAATTACCCTGGAGGCCGGCTTTCTAGCCTTAATGAGGGTAGGGATTACCTGCCTAGACAGACCTTTACCCCTGAGAATCAGGGATTCAGCCGCCAGGCCGTCAAATTTAGACGCCGTAATGCAGGGTGGAGGATCGGGCCTTGTGAGAGTAGGTCTGGCCCTAGAGGAAGAGTCCAAGGGCCTTCCGCTGCCAACTTCAGGACTAGTGAGTATCATGCCCTCCGGTAGCAAGCTGGGGCTACCAGGATAACCAGCCTGTGCTATGATCCTGCGCCACAGGCGGGGTAGTAACTGCAGTGGGGGAAATGCATATAGAAGTTATGATTGATGCCAAGGGCAAACCAACACATCGGTTCCGCAGGCCATAGGGTCCCTCGTTCGAGACATGAACCTGTCCAGTTTCTTGTTGAATCCTGATGCCATGACCTCCACGTCTGGCACTCCCCACTTCTGGCAGATTGTCTGAAAAAAACTTGTGGATGCAGAGACCACTCCCCCGGCGACAGGGTTTGGCGACTTAGGAAGTACGCCTGCAGGTTGTCCACCTCGGGAATGAATGTCGCCGATATGCAGGGTACATAAACCTCTGCCCACCGAAAAACCAAGCTCCTCTCACTCTGAGTGGCTTGACTCTTGGTTCCCCCTTGGTGGTTCACCTATATGCCACCGCTGTGGCCTTGTCTGAATGACTTCTCACCGAGGACCCCTGTAATCTGGATGTCTATGCCAGGAGGGCTAGCCGAGCCGCTCAGAACTCCCAGACCTTGATGGGCAGCTGCCTCTCCGCCTCTGCCCAAGTTCCTTGGCAAATGAACTTGTTCAAGACCGCTCTCCAGCCTTCCAGACCACTGGGCAGAACCAAGCTGCTAGAATTGCTGCCTGTAGGACACGAGTGTGGAAGCGTGTGGTATTGCCTCGAACATGGCCATCGCATACATAGGCGAATAGTTGGCTCTTTTTTGCTTAGAACCAACTGAATCAATCTTTTGATAGCCTCGACCTTTACCAGGGGCAGGAACATCCATCTTCTGTTCTGTGTCTAATCTCGTGCCGAGATATTCCAACTGCTTTGTAGGTTGAAATGCTGATCTTTCCCCGGTTTAGGACTCAGCCGAACCTCTCGAGGTACTGACCCATGAGGGCTACTACGCATTCCACCAAGGAAGCGAGTGATCTTATGATTAAGAGGTCGTCCAGGTATGCTAGGACCGAGATCCCTTGGATCCTTTGGACTGACTAGAATAGGAGCTAGGACCTTCGTGAATACCCGGGGGCCGTAGCCAGCCCGAAGGGGGGCGCCACAAATTGGAAGTGACGCTGTATCACTGCGAAGCGTAAAAACAAAAATATTTGATGTGGCTGAAAGACCTGGTACATGAAGGTAACCATCCTTTATGTCTATAGAAGCCCGATCCTTCTGGAGTGTGGCGGCTGCTGACCAAACGGATTCTATCCGGAAAGAGCGAACCCTTAGGTAAGCATTTAAACCTTTTAGGTCCAAAATTGGTCTGACATTGCCGATGAGCCTTGGTATGACAAACAGATTGGAATAGAAACCTAGCCCCTGTTCTTGGGCTGGTACCTCTACCATTATGCCCTGGTAAAGCAGGTGATCCAATGCTGCCCGCATTGAGGCCTTCCTTGTGGAGGAAATTTTAGAAATTCTAATCTGTAGCCTGCGGCCACAGATGATCGGACCCCCTCTGTCGGGGACCGATCCCCAGAGGCCTGTCCTTGCGATCCATTGTTAAAAGTTTGATCGCGCAGGAGGACCGTACCGCCTGAAATTTGAGGGCCCTGGAACCGGGGGGAGCTGCCCTTTTAAACGCAGGACCCCGGAACTTCCTTTGACTGGTAAAAGGGGTACTTTTGCCACTTGAAACAGTCTGAATGTATTTATCCAGATCTTTCCATGGAAGGGCAAACCTGCCAGCAGTCTTTTACATGGGGCTCGGCCGCCCAGTTCTTCAACCAAAAGAGCCTTCTCATATGCACTAAAAATAGTGCCAACGAGACGCCTGCTGGATGGAGTCTTTTTATAGCCTCTACCGCAAAGCACAGAGCTCTGGGAATATCCAATAACTCCTCTGCCTATCGGGCAGGGATGTCTAAGCATCTGTTTTGTCTGGTTCCTTAATGCCTGAAAAAAACTCCAATTGTAGCCACTGCTGGCTGTAGCCAGGGATGCTGGAAAAAGTGTCTCTAAACGTTTATCGACCGGGACCTTAAACATTTGTATGTTTCCCCTTAGGCCAGTTAATGATTTATTCACCCATGAGATGGCTGCGTCCACCGTTGGGAGCGCCCCCTTTCTTTAGAAAATTGTCTTTTCCATAGGGTAAATAACAGAAAACCTTCCAGGTGGTCTCCCATCCAGGCACTAACCAGGCCCTACCCTGCTTAGCCTCCGAGATCAGACGAGATCGGGCGCTTTCCGGGAGATGCGGTCTCAAGGACCTCACGGGTAGTTGAAAGGCAGTGCCCGAACCGGGACATGAACCCTGGACCCTCAGATCAAAAGTCCGATGCTCTACCAACTGAGCCATCCGGGCCCCTTTTAAAGAGCACTTGGTCAGGGGAAAGAGTGCCTGCAAGCACAAATATTTCCTGGCAGACGTGCATAAAGACTACCCTCTCGTCAGCTTTAGGCGGCAGAAAAAATTCTGTCCGGTCGTCCCAATCCTGGAAAAACCAATTCCTCTAACAGAGGATGGGCCAGAAAAGCTGCGTTGCTTAAAGGTGCTTTTAAAAGAACCCAAAGAGGATACCGCAGGAACCTGAGGCTCTGGAAATGGCAAATTGAATGCCAAGCGGACCATGTCTGTCAAAGACTGGACCCACAGACTCTCCGCCTGGGAGGCTGAAAACGATTCTACAGTGGTAGATCCTCTAGGTTCTGTCCCTTTTGGCGATGGGGATCTAGTCCGCTTCTTGCCAGAAAAAGAGCCAGCGATCATAGCTGTTAACCTCTTTTCTCTAGCCCCCCTAGGGTGACGGCTAGCTTCTCCTCTGTGATAACACAGGGTTGGGCCGACCTGGGCCAGCCTCAGCACCAGACCCCCTTAATGGCTTATCCAGGGTGACCCCTATAGGAATAACCTGTGGGAAAAGTATTGGCATATTATCAGAACCAGAGGAGGAACCCCTTTGTCTTTGCCTTTTCTCTTTATTTTTATTTTTTTTTATTTTTTATTTTTTGTGTTTTGATCCTGAACCCTTGGAAGCCATAATACAAAACCGAAGGACTCCGCTTACAACAACAGACTGTTATAGCCAGGAGTACAAAAAAATAAGGTTTAGGGGACAATAGGATCACTAATGCCCCAAAACCGGTGGGGCTCAGTATGTTTTCTTTTATATATTATTCACCACATACAGCCCCACCCCCAACATGTTTGCCAGCATTCAACCTGTTGCCAAGGGGATTTTGGCTTAACAAAAAGTATTGGAGCTGACTCCAGCATGTAGTACCCCTTCTCGCCACCGGGAGTCACTGTGCTGCCAGCTCTACGTCCTCTCTCTCCAGCTCAGCTCTGAACTGAGCTAAGAACGCGCCTGCTGTGTATAACAGCAATTAAAGGCACGCCCACTCTACACTGCAGTCACACTACCCCCCCCCCCCCCCCCCCCCCCCTCCGGAACGGCGCGAAAATTTTCTATATGCATGCGCGCGTGCATGCGCGCGCGCGACTGTCGGGGGAGGAGAGCCCAGGAGGAGACGCACTCTGGAGCCCAGGAATGCAGGTTGGAGGACGCATCAGGCGGCAGATTTGAATCCCGGCAAGGTAAGGCTAACACAGGCCCCTAAGGAGTCCCTTTAGCCTAGAGACAGATCTTTTTTTTTTTTTTTTAAAAGATCTTCAACCAGCGAGCAGCAGGTAGCTAGCAAACATACATAGATAGGTAGGGGGATCAAGTTATGGGGGGAAACATTTCAGGGCATCCTGTCTATCAGACATAGTGACCATGGTGCCAATGCAGAGCATACTCAGGCTACCCCCCTTAAGATCTCCCCTGGAGAGCCTGCTGTCGAACCAAGTCCCGCAGGCTCCCCTCTTACCTGCTCCATGCCGCAGGACGTTTTGCAAAACGGTCCAATCTTCTCCCATCTCCGTGGGTAGCGTAGTAGACCTTCAGGCCCTGGGGTCCTATGAAGGTACCCACTGTCCTGGACCTATATAGCACCCTGGCAAACAGGAACTTATGGTCTTTACAAACTCCAAGTCCTGGGCCCAGGGTCCAGCCCTCCAAATAGGAGCATTATAGGCAAAACCCCACGGTTTGGGGCCCGGGTACTGTCCACTTTGGCACTGAGGCTGCTTGGACAGATCCGGTTAGCCCGCCCTTAATCCCAAGGATGTGGAGCAAAGCTATTCCGTGACCAACACCTAAGACACTGGCGAAAAAACTGAGGGACTCCCTCTAGGGGAGGGGGTTATATAGGAAGGGACTTCCTGTTTGTTTGAGATTGCCAGTGTCCACACCTGAAGGTACTCCATATAACCCATATAGTAATGAATATGCCGCTCTGTGTCCCGTGATGTACGAGAAAGAAATTCGTATTACGAATATTCGCGAATACTTTCTCTGTCCTTCTTTTGCATCAGAGCCAATCAGAGTTCTCCTACTACAGTTGTCAGAGGTTAGCAACCTCCATAGCAACCAATAGGAACCTGCCTGCACGACCATTATATAAGATCACTCCCAGCAGTATTTCAGTGCAGATTCACAAGGTGGCTAGAGAGAGTGGAGTGTTTCTGCGCGTTTTTCCTGTGTATTGCGATCTTAGAGCTTAGCATTGTGCTTCCTATAGGAAATGATCTCCGTTTTCACGTGTTGTTTGCGCGCATGCGCATGCGCATGCGCAGACGAGAATTTCGCAATCAATTTCGCATTAGCTAAATTTCGCAAATTTTTTTTTTTTTTGATAAAATATCACAAATATTCGATATTAACGAATATTTCACGAATATTCTTCTATATATTCGTGAAATATCGCGAAATCGAATATGGCGTATTCCGCTCAACACTAATCTTCATATCAATCCTCTTGAACCTCATTGTCTCCCTGATTTTGATGATCTGATATACAGGTACTATAAGGGCAGTAATGTGAGACATCGGCTGTGGGTGCTAGTACTAGATTCCATTCAAACAAAATAAAATGTCACATTTATTTAACACCTCCCACTATCTACACGGTAACCTGCTAGACATATCTGTCTGGTGAAAGGTGCCACCTGACTCATTATGGAGACTTCCTGGTACAAAGCTGTAGGTTCGCGTAGTTTTAATCTCCTGTTACATTTGTATGTAATACTTAACACCCACAGATGTAAGACTGCAGGTGACTGAGCTATTATTAGCTTTCTTTTTACGCTCACCCCTGCTAGACTTGTTTTACTCATCTAGAACATTTACGCACAGCATGAAGAAAAGAACAAAAGGTCTGATACTGAAAGACTTGACCTTGCTAAGCTGCTCCAGGCCAAGATGATATTGAAAGAGAAACTTCACTTAGTATTTTAACCACTTGCCTACTGGGCCAATTCTGACACTTCCCTCAAAGCTGTTGTTTTATTTGCTAGAAAGTTACTTGGAACCCCCAAACATTATAATTGTATATTTTTTTTTTCGCAAAGACCCTAGTAAATAATTTGCAATTTTTTGTCACACAGTATTTGCACAGCGTTTTTTCAAACACAGTTTTTTGGGGAAAAATACACTTTATTAAATAAAAATAAATACATAAAAAAAAAACATATAACCCAATTGTTTGTAAAATATGAAAGATGATGTTATGCCAAGTAAATAGATACCCAACATGTCATACTTTAGAATTGCAGACGCTCCTAAAATGGCGGCAATTTTTGTTTAATAAATACACCGCAAATTGTAGATAATTAGGTTGATTTACTGTAGCACTACCCCCGAAAGGGCCGCTGGATTAATAATGGGATCGGCAGATTAAGTTACCCTTGCTTGGTCTAGGGGTGCACCAGAAGCCACTAAGTAGTAATTGAGTGTCCACACAGTCAATAAAGATTTTCTCAATGTTTTAATCCCAGGCCAACATAGCCAAACATCAACTCGGTGAAAGAAGAATAGGTTGATGAGGAAAAAGAGATTCTCGATGTCAGGCCTGAATACATGTACAGCAAAATCAGCCCCTTGAAAAATAAAATTTTGCACGCGTCGCCACTCAATGCCTGAGTGGGTGGGATGTCTCCCGGACAGAACCCTCTCATAGACCCGGCAGCCAGGACGCCACCTTAAATGTTGGCTGGGAGGAACAGGTCTCTCTCACTGACCCGGCTCTAAGCCTCTGCCACAGGCCAGTGTAGTTTAGATAGTTTGTAAATGTCCGAATAGAGCAAATCCTCCCAGCAGTTATCTCAGCACAGATCACCGGGTGACAGCAGAGCGTACCTGTCTGTGGCCCAGGCGCCGGATCCTCTCTACGGCATCGGGAACCCAGTAAGTCACTGGGGTCCCTTTAGTTTCATCTCCGATTGAGACTTAGCAAGGCCTGGAAACTTGGCCAGGTGGGCCACGCCGGCAGGGTCCATGGATGCGCACACCCTGAAGGTGGGTGCCCACGCCCCTACTCCGGTACCCCGCGCAGGAGAAGGAAGAGAACCCAGAACACATGACCTCCATCACAGATATACCCCTCCCCAGCATGCCCAGCGGGGAAAAACCCATTCCAATTGGCTGCTGGGGAAGACTCTATCTGCCAGAAATCCCTTGGCTCCCACTGCCGGCCAAAGATGATACTCGCATCCCCAGAATGCAGTCTGAGCCAGTGGACCTTTCCAGAATGACACAGGTCATTAACCTAAACAAATCACGACCGGGAGCAATGTAACTCTCCCAGTCAACTAGTTTTTAGTGTATTGCCCATGCTGGAAGCAAGGGGGCGCTACATTACTATAACCAGAGAGTGCAAAATCTGCTGTAGCTGTGTACAATTAAACCTGGAAGGTGTTTGGTTTCTATGCAGAGATGCACCAGATTTTGCACTCACCTGTCTTAGTAAATCAACCTCTATGTCTTGTTTTTAGTTGGCTCTAGTTAGTTCCAGTTAAGTACAAATATGTAGACCCAAAAGTAGTGTTGCTCACGAATATTCGCATTGCGAATATTCGCTACGAATATTGCATATTCGAGTATTCGCGAATAACTCGAATATTGCGGCGAATATTCGCTATGGCGAATATTCGTATTTTTTCAAATTTATTTTGAAAACAGATCACATCCTAGTGATCTCCATCGACGTCTAAAAGCGTTGCTGGTATGATTAGAGAGAGACCCTGGGCCGAGTAGCTGATGCGATTCTTTTATGTTGCCGAAAATTCGCATTGCGAATTTTCGGCAACATAAAAGAATCGCATCAGCTACTCGGCCCTTCTTTTGCATCAGAGCCAATCAGAATAACTCGAATATTCGACAAACGGAATATTGCGCGATTATCTTCTCCGCCCTTCTTTTGCATCAGAGCCAATCAGAATAACTCGAATATTCGGCAAACGGAATATTGCGAGATTATCTTCTCCGCCCTTCTTTTGCATCAGAGCCATCCAGAATAACTCGAATATTCGGCAAAAGGAATATCGCGCAATATTCCTTTTGCCGAATATTCGAGTTATTCTGATTGGCTCTGATGCAAAAGAAGGGCGGAGAAGATAATCGCGCAATATTCCTTTTGCCGAATATTCGAGTTATTCTGATTGGCTCTGATGCGCCCTTCTTTTGCATCAGAGCCAATCAGAATAACTCGAATATTCGGCAAACGGAATATTGCGCGATTATCTTCTCCGCCCTTCTTTTGCATCAGAGCCAATCAGAATAACTTGAATATTCCGCAAAAGGAATATTGCGCGATATTCCTTTTGCCGAATATTCGAGTTATTCTGATTGGCTCTGATGCAAAAGAAGGGCGGAGAAGATAATCGCGCAATAGGAATATTGCGCGATTATCTTCTCCGCCCTTTTTTTGCCCCCTTATTCTCCTTTCTTTTAAGTAGAGTTAGTGTAGAGTTAGTGTTTAGTGCATATTAGTTTAGTAATACAGGAAATGATCTCCGTTTATGAGAATTTCGCAATCATTTTCGCATTAGCGAAATTTCGCAAAAATTTTTTTTGGATAAAATATCACGAATATTCGATATTAGCGAATATTCGCGAATATTCTTCTATATATTTGCGCAATATCGCAAAATCGAATATGGCGTATTCCGCTCAACACTACCCAAAAGCTGTAAGGCCCCACTCACATAGGTGTACTGCAGAATATTCCCGTAAAAGGGCATGGTTTTTTATGCTGCTCCCAATTTGACAGCCATGCAGGTGCACAGCCTCGGATACAGTCAGGATGCATTAGGGGCTGTGCACCCGCACCCACTTGGCTTTCAAATTGGGAGCAGGGGCTGTGTGCTAATTGACATGAATGGGGCTGCCTGCACTGAGATACACAGAACACCTGTGCATACCCATGTGGATAAACACAGGCCTTGTAAGGGTATACACCAGGGGTGCCCAACCAGTGGCCCGCGGAGCCCTCTGATGTGGCCCGCAACCTCCTGCTCTGGGATGGAATAGAATAGAATACTGTTATTAAAGGTCAGTTTATTACTAAAATCACAGTGTATATATGAGCGCATCTGTTCTGCAGTGGTTACTGGGCTGCTTTCAAACTAATCCAGAGATGCAGCGCAGTGCATTTGCGGGTTACCTGCACTGAGCCATAGACTTCTGTTATTACCTGCAAGTTTGGTGAGCTTTCTGAAAGTGTACCAAACCTGCAGAATATAATAGAAGTCTATTGCAAAGTGCAGAAAAGCCAAAGGTACACTGTGTTGCACCTGCGGTGCGGGTAAACTGCAAGGCATCAGTGTGAAAGCAGCCATGGGCCCCTTTCACACGTTCAGTCCGTCCCAATTGGACCCTCCATTCACCTCTAAGGAGTGGCAGATGTAAACCGACTTGTGTCCTACCTAGAGTTGCCACCTCATCCCTTTAAAACAGAACACCTATTAATTACACAGGTTCTGAGGCTAATTTAATGCAAATAAGGCACTACTTTAGTTGAATTAAAGCCTTAATCTGCCACATAACCTGTGTAATTAATAGGTGTTCAGTTTTAAAGGGATGAGGTGGTAACCCTACCTCCAATACGATCAGGCATATGCAGAGCGGACACAAACCTGTCATCTACCCACTCCGCTGATTGTGTACCGCAACCAGTTACCAAGTCGCTTAAGTAGCCCTTGTGCTTCAAAAGGTTGGGCACCCCTGGTATACACCATAGTACTCCTGTGTGAATGATGCCCAAGACACCAGTGCGAACTTCTGAGCCTGGACAACCTAAAATACTTCTGCACAACAGTTTACAAATCTTTACTCTCAGCAGATACTTTATATGAAGCAATTCTGTCATACTGAGCTTACTGCAACTAAGTTTTGCAAAGTTAGAGCTCGCTTGTGGTTTTTTCTCTGATATCTCCCTAGATAATGATTACACCTCAACAACTTCATTACACATATCTATTCTCACCTGTGGTTGTCACTCCACAGTGACTCAGAACCTTTCTGCTCTCATTTATGAGTAATCAGAAATGTAATAAGGCATTATGTGGCACTTGGTAGGCAATACTAAACCAGGTCACTGTAAGGTACTCGCAATAAAGCCGATTCCCCACAGGTCAGAATGTCACTTGACCGAATGAAAGAGGTAGTGAATTCTTTGTCTAGACAACTGAACTCCTACATGATGTGACTTATCACATTTTGCTTTTTGTCAGCCCACTGTTTCCTTTTTAATCCATCTGACACCAATCAACTGTTGCAGAAAGGCAAAAGGGAAAATGTGTAGAATGTTTAGGCTGCACAACCCACATGTTCTACTTTCACAAAAGATCAAAAAGGGACTCTATTATATAGAACCGATTACAGTAGTGACCACATTGCCCAATAATATCCTAAAAAAGAAAAGAAATAAAAGAGAAAAATATAGTATGCATTAAATGGGTTGTAACCCTAAAATAAATAAATAAAATAAACCCTGTTTCCTTATGTAAGCGACGTCTGACGCTTTCTTCGCCGTTGCGTTCTGGCATTGTTTTATTGTCGGCTGTAGCCTAGTGAACGCCGGTTCCGCGCTACCATTAAACTACTGGATGCTGGGCCCATGCTACAATCATTGCATTAGAATACCGAGATCCACGCTACCATTAATACATTACTTGCTGTGAGGACATTCTGCCTTATTACAGATTAAAAAGCACAGTTCTTGTGCTGTCTAAACTGTCCCTCTTTAATCTGTAAAAAACCTGGTTGATTCTGCCCACCTGGGTGAGGTAAAAGTGGGTGGGTAAAAGTTTGACCTAGTTGGTGAAACTGAGTTTTTAAATGGGCCCCCTGCAGGTTTATGCCATAATGTGCTAGTATGCACAGACTTACCTGTGAAAAAATGACCTCCAGCGCTAGGCTGTCAGCCTTCTTTCAGGTTTTCTTTCGGGTTCACACTGTTCATCTGCTTGAATGGCTGGGCCGCAATGTCATCACTCCTGTGCATGCCCATAGAAGTCACCTCATCATGGCATTTTTTTTTTTTTTTTTTAGATAAATACCACTTTAACTAGTAGACGGTAGAGTTGAGTGAACCAAGCAAACTTTGCTGTACATTTGCTGAAACATATCACTTGAACCCCAATGAAATCTATTGGAGTTGAAGCAATTTTTTTGTGGCCAAGGCCAATTTACAAGCCATTGGCAATAAAAGGGCATGGGTAGCTGGACACTTCTATGGGGGACGTGTACCAATTCAAAAAAAAAGAAGTAAAAAAAACTGTTCAGCAGATCACCATCCTGAAAGCATTAGTTGTGGTTTTGTGCTCCCAGTAAGTGTGAGAGAGCCTGGGAGCCACGGAGGGGGCCACACCGTCCGTACAAAAAAAAGTGACAGGGTGGCTTAATAGCCACCCAGATCACTTTTAATAAACAGTCTGGGCTATGAGACTGTTTTATACCCTTCATTGTGTATGCATAGAACACTCAAAGAGCTGAAGTAGTTGAAAAGAAGGGGGCAGCTAGGGTGCAGAAGTGAAAAAAAATATCATCTAGTCTTTATCCTAGACAAAGGTATGGTCTGAATTTTAAGGAGGGACCCATAAAAAAAATTGCATGGGTCTCTCCCAAAAAATTCATACCAGACCCTTATTCAGACATGCAGCCTGACTGGCCAGGAAAGGAAGCGTTAGCATGCATGTAGAGCCTTCCTTTCTCTACCCAACCCAGGTCACATGCCCTCAACATTGGGAAGGTGTCTAGGGGGCACATATTACTCCTTGCTACTCATTCACAATAGAAATTCACAATACATTTGTTTTAAATGCACAATAAAAAAATTACAGTAAAAAATACACACACCATAGAAAAGGCATTTTATTAAAATAAAACAAAACAAGACAAATACATTTCCCACAATGTAAATCCAACTTCAATCACATCATTAAAGCGGAGCTCCACCCATGAAAACAAAATTTTGCCATGTTGTTTAAAAAAATAAAAATAAAAAAACCTGAAAAAAAAAAAAAAATACTCACCCGAAATAGCTGTTGCTATGCGGAAGTCCGTAATCTGCCTCACCTGCACCGCGGTCCGATTTCTTCTTGTCCTTCTCCTTGTGAATGGGGCGCGCTGCTTTCTGGGAACTGTGTGTGTTCTCAGAGAGCAGCGCGCCCATTCACAAGCCAGCGTGAGACTCGCGCAGGCACAGTAGGAAACGGGCAGTGAAGCCGTACGGCTTCACTGCCTGTTTCCCATAGTGTGAATGGCAGCGCGGGACTCGGAGCGATCGCGGGACCGGCATCGGGGGCGGGGGGGGGGCCGTCAGCGCGGGCGCCTAGGCCAGGTAAGTGTCCTTATTTAAAGTCAGCAGCTACACTGTTAGTAGCTGCTGACTTTAAAAAAAAAAATGTTTGCGGCTGGAGCTCCGCTTTAAGTGGTGCATAACCATTGTCATTCACGATGAATGCCTTCATGACAACCTGCTGCCACGATCCACCCCTGCCAGACTCTCGCTGCAAATGCCACCTAAATATGAACATACTGGCAAATTGACATTATTGACCAAATATATGTGGCCAATTTATTTGCCCATTTGCATTTAGTAAGATGAACAGCTTTGGTTCAGGTTGTAGCCATGGTTGACTTAAATCCCAAAGCTCATCCTACATAGAAAATCAATGAAATGGGTGTCTTCACTAGGGATGAGCCGAACACCCCTGGGTTCGGTTCGCACCAGAACCTGCGAACAGACCAAAAGTTCCTGTGAACTTTAGAACCCTGTTAAAGTCTATGGAACTCGAACGTTTGAAATCGAAAGTACTAATTTTAAAGGCTAATATGCAAGTTATTGTCCTAAAAAGTGTTTGGGGACCTGGGTCCTGCCCCAGGGGACATGTATCAATGCAAAAAAAAGATTTTAAAAATGGCAGTTTTTTTCAGGAGCAGTGATTTTAATAATGCTTAGTGAAACAATAAAATTGAAATATTCCTTTAAATTTCGTACCTAGGGGGGTGTATAGTATGCCTGTAAAGTAGCGCTTGTTTCCCGTGCTTAGAACTGTCCCTGCACAAAATGTAATTTCTGAAGGAAAAAAGTCATTTTAAATCACTCACCTTAGGGTCTGGTATGGATTTTAAGGGGAACCCTGCGTCAAATAAAAAAAAATGATGTGGGGTTCCCCCCAAATATCCATTCCAGACCCCTCAGGTCTGGTATGGATTTTAAGGGGAACTTCACCCCAATTTTTTTTTTTAATGCCGTGGACCCCCACACATTTTTTTTATGAATGATTTTTCTCTGTATTGCCGGGAGCCGACAATTCATTATAGCCGCGAGTGATTCAAAATTACTTTTTTTCCTTCAGAAATTACACTTTGTGCAGGGACAGTTCTAAGGATGGGAAACAAGCGCCACTTTACAGGCATACTATACCCCCCCCCCCCACAAAATTTAAAGGAATATTTCACTTTTATTGTTTAAAGGAATTATTAAAATCACTGCTGGCAAAAAAAATGCAGTTTTTAAAACTTTTTTTGCATTGATACATGTTCCCTGGGGCAGGATCCAGGTCTCCAAACACTTTTTATTACAATAACTTGCATATTAGCCTTTAAAATTAGCACTTTAGATTTCAAACGTTCGAGACTTTAACAGGGTTCTAAAGTTCACACGAACTTGCCGCAAACACCCCAAATAGTTCGCTGTTCGGCGAACAGGCAATGACATGAGTTCTACTCGAACTCGAAGCTCATCCCTGGTCTTCACATGAAAGAGTTTTGGAGGTGAGTGAGAATAGGTGTAATCGAAGCTTTGAAGTCAGTGTCCAGATCTTTTGGGTTTTGTAGAGCATCTGTTCCAGCCTACATTGAAAGACCTGGCACCAGTTCCAATGGTTTACATTAAGACAATATCAAAAGACCTAAGGAAAGGGAAACTTTATCCACCAAAACGTATACACCAATAAATACAGTATAATATTGTCTTTCTAATGACTGATGTTCCCAGCTCTTTTGTTTACAATGATTCTCACGCACCTCCAAAGCTATAAAATCCTGACAGGAGTTTCACCCATTCCTTATGCTTTCAAAAAGTTTTGGCTAAACAAAACAAAAATTAAAAGCCTCCATCCTCTATAGCTTTCTACAGCAGCCCTTTTCAACCAGGGTGCCTTTGGGTCTTTTCAGGGGAACCTTAGCAAAATGCCTAGAAATGGATGAAGCCTGCCTTTTAGTTACACAAAGCACAGGTTTTCATTGTGCACCATTATAACCTTCTAGCTGCCTACAGAGCATCCTTGTTTGCCCCTCTCCTGACTCTCTCCATCAGCACTGGGGTCACATTAGCTGAGTAAAGGAAAGAAACTGAGGGAGATGAGAAACGTTGCAATACTAGTCTGTATCAACGTGCAAAGGTGTATTTGCTTTAAAAGAATAAATCATCTGTAATATTGGATGTCAAATGTGTTTGGATGTTTCT
Organism: Rana kukunoris; assembly: GCA_029574335.1. Taxonomy (NCBI): domain Eukaryota; kingdom Metazoa; phylum Chordata; class Amphibia; order Anura; family Ranidae; genus Rana; species Rana kukunoris. The sequence goes on along the minus strand of CM056049.1, from coordinate 651,521,560 downwards.
GCTTTACGTAAAACTATTAGTTTTGTTTTTTACATTTTAGAATGAGTTGCCTTGAGATTGTGCAAAATTTTAAAGCGTGGTAAAAGTTGAAAAACACTGCTCTAGAGCACCACTGAATATCCCATAAAAAGCAGTAAGTGAATATAAACATCTACACATCACGTGCATTACATAGAGGCCCAGAGTAGAACCCCAAGGCAATAAATGGAAGGGTTAAAGGGGCTTGGGGCACAGGGAGTTAACAGTAAGGGGAGTTTTCAGGGTCATTTTTTAGGGGCATTACTTAGGGCTGTTTAAAGTTGTATGGGAGCTGGGTGGAGCTTTGGGGGGGGGGGGGGGGGGGTTTAGAGGACAGAACCAGGAGGTGGCCTCCAGTTGGAAGGAAGAAGAGTGTGGAACAACTTCCCACTCTCCCGCCCTACATTTGATGGGTGTTTTGTGGACTTGAGTGTCATTGGGAGCCGGTTGCGCAATTGAGGGAGTGCAAGGTCCTTTTAGGTCATATGGACACAAAAGAGTATGGTTTAGGGACCCGTCTGAGGTACGGCTCCCAGTTGATGTATGGGTACCTGCGAATTGTCTGTTTTTGCGACTGGAGGCCTTAGAAGTGACTAGCAGGTAAAGTTTGGTTTTATGCCTATTGGGACCTTGGGCTCCTTTCTTTAACAAACTGGATTTTATGTTTGTATATGTTATGATATGTTAATTATTGAATATTTATATTTATATTAATAAAAAATGGCTGCTATAGCCAATTTACTCCAATTCTGCATGGTGTGGTCATTAGATGGAAGGATGGGGTTATTGGTATAGCAGGTAACAAGCCATACTTAATACCATAGTCATATATGTATAAGCAAACATGAAATATGAAAGAAAAGTTCCATGTATATCAGTATAAATTCCAAGCATAGAGAACATGTTATTGTTTGAATACAGCAAGTGTGAGAAGACTAAATTGCACTATTTGGCAGGCTCACACCCATTATTATAGCGCTAATGTGATATGCGTGGACAATTTGGTGATTTCGGAAATCTGCTTATGAATTCCACAGACCAAGTGATCTGGAATTTGTTTGAAACAGTGTACACATAATCCACTAATGAAATTCATGCATATAAGATGCTGCTGCTAAGATCTTCAGTGTCTACAAATAGTGGACAAAGGCATAAGAGAAACATTCTTTATATGACCATTGTGGGAGATTCCTTTTCTGAAACACAGTCCGCAAGCAGGCACTTTCTTTTAAGTCTGGCGGATGCCAGATTTTATTTGCAAATGGTTTGCAGGTCAAAAACAAACAAAACAGTAAATTAAATCCTTGCCGTCTGGCGCTAAACTAAACAATAGGATCTCCTTTCTATACAGTGCGGGGCTGGTCCCCACCACCCACAAAATAACAATAAGGGCTCATTTCCACTGGCGTTTTTACAGCCACTTTTCTGAGCGTTTTTTGCAGCTTAAAAACGCCTGTCCATGTTAGTCTATGGCCTCATGCCCACCATGACGTTTTTGAGCTGTAGATGGTTAAGCTGCAAAAAAAACGCAGGACCAGTGCATTCTGAAGCTCCAGCAATAGAGCTGTAAAAACGCCAGACATTAAAAAACGCTCAAAAACGCGCACAAACGCTCAAAAACGCGGCCGCGGCATTTTTAAAGCTCCAGCTCCAGCTTCTAAAATAAACATGGACAGGCGTTTTTAAGCTGTAAAAAACGTGGCTGTAAAAACGCCAGTGGAAATTAAGCCTTAAGCAAACCTTTTCTTGCAGTTACTTTCCATAGAGCCCCTCACACTCAGGTTCCCTCCTGAGTCTCCAAAAAACACCAGAGCCCTGTTGTGCTCTCTTCCTGGTCTTTTAGGCCTTGTACACACGTGTGAATAAATCCGCTGAACATGGTCCGACGGACCATTTCAGCCGAAAAATCCGCTCGTGTGTAGGGGCAAACGGACCTTTCTGGCCGGATTCCTCCGGCAGAAAATTTCCAAAGCATGCTTTGGAATTTTTCCGCCAGAGAGCTGTCCGTCAGATATGTCCGCTGGTTAGTACGGCAAACCAGCGGACATATCTGCCCGCACATGCGTCGTATCCTGTGAATGGATCCGACGCATGCGCGCGGAAGTGTTTACTTCCTGGTGCGGTGACGTGGCGGTCATGTGGCAGCGTCAACGTCACCGCCGCGTCACCGCGCTGTCCGCCGGCGGGGAATTTGATCCGATGGTGTGTACAGCCATCGGATCAAAACATCCCGGCGCAAATATACGCTGTAAACGGTCCGGGGACCGTTTACAGCGGATATTTCCCCTCGTGTGTACAAGGCCTTAAAGTCCAGCTGACTGTGGACTCCAGTGGACCCAAACATCCGGACCGGAACCCTAGCCAGCCCCAGAGGCTGTAAAACCCGGACCGGATTCCGGTTCAGTCCCTCATAATGGAACGAATGCGAGGTGAAATGTACCTATTGTCGTGTATCGCACCTCGCATACTGTCACACCATATATGCTGTAAATACTTTTAATGAAGTATACATTGACATTGGGGAACCAAATCTGGCTATAGATGGATCAAAATGCAGCCGGTTCAGCAGAGACAGGCCAGATTTTGATCCATGAGAAGCCACTGCAGTTGAATAGAAGTCGATCTACAGATCGACTTTCGTCCAACCACCCTTCTTGGATAAAAGTTGATTGATCAGTGCTGCAGGCAATAGGCTACATTCTACAATCTATGTATTCTGACCGGGGAGGGGATTCCCCCTGCTGTCAGAAGACAAAAGCACAGCATGGAGGATTCCCTCATCCACCTAAAATGTTTGGATGGTGTAGTCAGTTCAGTGTTCTTTGTTTGGCCTTTTTTGTTACTTTTTGAATGGACTGTTTCTTGTATTTGCTCTAAACACTATGGGCCAGATTCACGTATTCCAGAGCATCTTTGCTCTGGAGTAACGCTTCTGATTTGCGTTGCGCTGCCGTAATTTTAGGAGCAAGTGCTGTCATTCACGAAGCACTTGCTCCTAAAGTTGCGGCAGCGCATCACAAATGAGCCGGCGGAATTCAAATGTAGCGGGTACGGGGCGTGTAGTATGCTAACTACGCGCGATCCCGCCGCCAACGTACTGCGCATGCGTCGAGTGTCAAAACATCCCCGTGCGCATGCTCCAAAATCTGTGAATGAACGTCAATGACGTCACATTCCCATTCATGACCGTTTTACGCAAGCGACGTTTTTTTTTTTTTTTCCCGACGCGATGACGACGCCTATACCTAACATAGGATACTCCAACCCCATGTAGGTATATCTATGCGCCGCGTATCCCGTCCGGAAACGTCGTATCGTCATTGCGTCGCGCCGGATTTCGATCGTGAATTGCCGATTTCCGCTCATTAACATATTTTTTGAGCGGAAATCGGCGGGAACGCCCCCGGCGCCATTTTTAAGTTGAAGTAACGATGCGATGGCGAAACTCAGTTACGCTGCTCGCATCAGAACTTCAACCCGGCGTTTCTTGTTTTCTGGTTACAGAAAACAGAAACGCCGGCTCAAAGCCACAGTTAGGCTGGCGGATCACTCGATCCGCCAGCGTAACCTTTCCTGAATCTGGCCCTATGCCTCGTTTGTTTTATTTGAAACTATATATGTTCATTATTGTTTATTAGATCACTGTTAGCATTTGGCTGTTCCTTAGTGCTAATGATGTGCTAATGATATTACTGTTTACAGTTTGCATTGTTTATAATAATGTGATTAGGCTCTTACCTAATCTTGTGTGGAATATATTCTATCGGAATTTACAGTAAAGTCAGTTCAGTTCCAGTTTGCACTTTATCTAGTGTCATCTAGTTCTTGGGTGAAATATTCATCTATAATGCCTGGTCCGTCACAAATAGTATTATATACTGCTAATTGTATTATGTGTATTATGTGTTTGGAAATAAATAACATATATAGGATATCTTATTCGATGCACCAAAGTATATTATACATTGTATGTGATAATATGTGCAAGATACTTTTTTGCATTAATAAGTTATAACATGTATAACAGAACTGACAGAAACCAGTAGGACCCAGGTACACCCATCTACAGTCAAGAAAAGTCTGGCCAGTAGTGGTCTTCATGGAAGAATTGCCAGCAAAAAGCCTTACCTCTGACATGGGAACAAGGTTAAGCAACTTAACTATGCACAAAAACATAAGAACTGCAGTGCAGAAAAATGACAGCCGGTGCTCTGGTCTGATGAGTCAAAAAATAAATATTTGGCTGTAGCAGGAGGCAGTTTGATCATACACATATCCACCATGCCATACCATCAGGTAGGAGTGTGATTTGCCCAAAATGTAATCTGCAGGAGGACAATGGCCTCGAACATACAGCCAATGTCATTAGGAATCATCTCCAGTGTAAAGAAGAACAAGGAGTCCTGGAAGTGATGGTTTGGCCCTACAGAGCCCGGATCTTAACATTATTGTCTGAGATTACACAAAGAGATTTAAGGCAGCCTACATTCACAGAAGATCTGTGCTTAGTTATCAAGATGTTTGGAACAACCTATCTGTTGAGTTCCTTCAAAACCTGTGTGCAAGTGTTTTGAAGGCAAAGGGTGGTCATACCAAATACTAATTTCTCTTCTGTACATTTATCTTCCATTTTTTTTTAATTGATAAAAGTAAAATATTAACTCTTCTTGAGTAATTGTTTTTTTAAATTAAATCTACGCACTTGTGATAGAAGGTATGTGCTGAGTTATCTACCGTAATCTACAGTCTGTCAAAGGATGAAAGCAATCTGTTAGGCTGCGTACTTGTGATCGAACATGTCCGCTGAAACTGGTCCGCAGACCAGTTTCAGCGGACATGTTCGATCGTGTGTACGGCCTATCGGACCGTTTTCCAGCTAGCCAAAGTTTCAAAACATGCTTTGAAACCTGTCCGCTGGAAACCTGTTCGTCGGACATGTTCGATGGTTGGTACACGAAATCATCGGACCAAAAACCCGCGCATGCTCAGTTGACGCATGCTTGGAAGCATTGAACTTCGTTTTTCAGCATATCGTTGTGTTCTACGTCACCGCGTTCTGGTCCGAGGGGATTTTGGTCTGATGGTGTGTATGCGTATCAGACCAACAGGCCACTTCAGCATGGTCCGATGAAAACGGTCCGTCGGACATGTTTCATCGGACATGTCTGATCGTGTGTACGCGGCCTAACATTTGCATATTTGGGTAAGAATTTAACAAAATATAATGACCACTTCTAACTTGAGTTTCTTTTGTGAAAAAGTTAAATCAGTGAGTTTGTTTTCACTTTAAGTGTACCAAATTTTATATGTTTATTGTACTCATTTTTATAGAGCTGAGGCCGTGTACACACGGCAGAGAACCTCGACGGGCAGAACACATCGTTCCGCCCGTCGAGGTTCTCTGCCGGCCGTCGAAATCGGCGACCCGCCCGTCGGGAATGGCAACCAGCCATTCATCCAGGCGGGCCGTCGAGCAAATAGAGAGCGTGCTCTCTATTTCTGCTCGACGGGCTTCCCGACGGGATGCTCGCCGAGAGCGTACACACGGCCGAGTTCCTCGCTGGAATGCAGCTTCCAGCGAGGTTCTCGCTGGTTTCCAGCGAGAACCTCGATCGTGTGTACGCCGCCTGACAGTTTTCCCAGCACTTTAAAAAGAACTTTGAACTTTTCATGACAATCATTGCCCCAAAGGGATTTTATAGTGTAATGCCCCTACATCAGTACTGCTTATAGAGAGTAACACAACTGTATCTCCAATGCCGCGTACACACGATCATTTTTCGGCTTGTAAAAAACAACGTTTTTTCAGCCTCTTGAAAAAAGTTTTTTCCAACTTCATCATTGAAACGACATTGCCCACACACGATCATTAAAAAAATGCTCTAGCAAAGCGTGGTGATGTACAACACGTACGACGGCACTATAAAGTGGAAGTTCCATTCAAACGGTGCCACCCTTTGGGCTGCTTTTGCTGATTGTGTGTTAGTAAAAGACGATTCGCGCTTTTCTGTCTGTTACAGTGTGATGAATGTGCTTACTCCATTACGAATGGTAGTTTTACCAGAAGGAGCGCTCCTGTTCCATAACTTGCTTCTGAGCATGTGCGGGTTTTTAACATCGTTTTAGCCCACACACGATCATTTTTACAACCGAAAAACGACATTGTTTAAAACGTAGTTAAAAAATGCAGCATGTTCGAATTTTTTTTTTTGTCGTTTTTCAGAACCCGAAAAATTATGTGAAGCCCACACACGATCATTTTAAATTACATTTTTTTAAAACTTAGTTTTTTAAATGCCGAAAAATGATCGTGTGTACGCGGCATTAGAATAGAGAACTCCATGAGACATTACAGGCTCCACAGCCTGCATTATGAATGGAACATGAAATGCAGGCTGCGGTGTCCTGGTGTGCATTGCCCTGCAGACTATAATGGAAAGCACATGACAATATTTACTCTTTGTAATGCAATGTAAATAAGCCCCTAAGTGAAAGTTTTAAATTATTAAAGTGGTTGTATAGTCCATTTTTTGGATTTTTACCGACAGGTAAGCCTATAATAAGGCTTACCTGTAGGTAAAAAAATATCTCCCTCGCAATAAGCTGCTTACTACAGCTGCGCATGCGGACAGGGGATTCTTGGCTTAAGGCCCGGCAGGCGCCGGACCTTCCCAGAAGGAAGTCTCCCGTGCGCATGCGCGGGAGTGACAACATTGCGGCTCCAGCCACTCACAGCACTGCAGCCACGATACCCGGAAGACTTGCCGAGGCAAGATGCCATCTCCCTCCGTGTGGACCAGGTAAGTTACCAATGCCTCGTTCTAAGGTAAGTATTTCATAATGAGCTAGTATGCAATGCATACTAGCTTATTATGCCTTTTGCCTTACAGGTGATTCAAAAAAAAAACTTCTGGATACTATACTAGTGCTTTAAGTTGGAAGCCAGGATTAAGGTTAAAGAGTAAGTGGACTTATGGTGAACTTACCCTTAGTAGTTGCCTATCCTTCCCTTTATTGCCTGTTACTGCTCCTGAATATCTTCCCTTTCAACCAGTGTACTCTTCTTGCATTTCTGCTGCATTAAATTTGTTGGCAAACCCTACACCATCTGGACAAAAAGAGTAATAAACATTACATAAAGAACAATTTATTATAACAAAAAAAAAAAGTATCTGTTAATAAACCGTTGGGCCTAGACATAATCTGCTTTTCATCATCTGAGAACTAAAGCAACTAGAAGTGTGGTATGAATTCATGCTGCTTTGCATAATTCAGTTGGCTCTGTAGGATCCCTTATTACAGGGCTCAAAATTTCAAGTCCTGAGCTACTAGCCAGGCCTCAAGAGTTACTCGCCACCAGTTGCCCCACCTAATTCATACACTGCCCTGCGCCTAATTGCACTGTAAACATGCCCTGGTAGATTATCTCATGGAATGACACTGTTAAATGTTTTATGCAGAATCAAGTTACAAAATAAAATTTTACCAACAACAACTTTAACAAAATGGGACAGGGCACTGGGGGCAGACCAGAGGGACAGGGCACTGGGGGCAGACCAGAGGGACAGGGCACTGGGGGCATACCAGAGGGACAGGGCACTAGAACTGGGTCTCTTTCTCTCTCTCTCATCTCATCATCAGGAGCCTGTGTGTGCAGCTCCACGCTTGCATGTCCCCACTTCGCCCTTTTTTTCAGGCTGGCAGTGAGGAGAGGAGCTGCAGCACAGCGGGAGGGAGTACAATCCAGTGCTGAGATCCACAGAACGGCACAGCCATTGACACTATAGCACAGCGAACACTGACACCGCACAGCACACATTGAGACCAGTCTGTTCACAGTGCTCCGGCTGAACTGTTGGACACTTACATAGAGCACAAGGAGAAGAAAACTGCATAAACTGGAAGGCTGCCGCTCTCATGTCAGGGCAACTTTCAGTAAGCGCTGCACCGGAGTGGTAATTTCCGCAATCCTCCACCTCACTCATTACTTTCTGCTCTCCAGCTACATTGGTCGAGGGGAGGGGAGCAGGCTCAGAGAGGCCATACTGTTAGGTCCCATGGCTTAATGAGAATTGTAAGGAGAGCACCTGTGTACTGCTCTGCCTGTGCGCGGCTCACCAGACTACTTTTCCCGAACATGCAACTTTCCTCTTCGGCCGCCAATCTCATTGGGGCTCTAAGTGTAGGCACAGATTGGAGGGAGATTGGTCATGCAGCCCTGTCTTCACTCGCCCCCAGCCTAAATCCACTCGCCAAATGCTAATAGGCGAGTGGAAATTTTGAGGGCTGCCTTATTATACCAAGCCATTAGCAGCACATCAGTAATAATCATCCACAGATAACTGGGAAGACACACAAAGTCAGTTACCTGTTCCATTCCATTACCTTTTTTCCTCCCGCTTTTTGTTTTTCAGTTCAGTGTCTGTATTGCACAACTAGTCCAGTTAGTAATTATAGGAAACACCTTGTTGAATGCTTCCTGTAAATCATGAGTGATCATTTGTCCCTTTACCGAAACACTAGAGAGGAGACCTAATGTGAGATATCAGTGTTACGTCCTTTTTTTAAATAAATGAGGTATATACAATGTTTTAGTGGGCGCAGTATATTAGCACTTTATGACAGACTTACCTTTCAAACATTGCCCTCCAAGGATGCAGAGGTGCTGCCATCTTCTCCCGGCCTACCTTATCGGTTCTATCGGTCGCTTGAATGGCCAGGCAGCAGTGATATCACTACTGCACATGTGCACGGGAGTCACATCACCATGGTACAGAGCGGTGCCATATATGTACTCTGAACTGCGCATTTACTGTTCAGTGTACACTAAAGATGACAAGCATAGGAAAGCATTTATGACTGAAGCAACCAACATACATAATCAAAATATGTCATACTTTCTTTATTTTTTTTACAGAATATTTTAGTTTTTTTAAATCAGGTAAATCTGAAATATTGCGTATGAATGTTTCATACTTTGTATTTGCAGCCATAAGGTTACATAGTTACATAGTTACATACCTGTAGTTAGTCAGGTTGAAAAAAGACACAAGTCCATTGAACCATAAGAAATAAAATAATAATAGTTTTGTACAATCACATATACCCAATTCTATACCCACAGTTGGCAAAAAAAAACAGCAAAGCATGATCCAATTAGCTACAGCAGGGTAAAAAATTTGTTCCTCATCTCCCGAGAGGCAATCGGATATTCCTCGGATCAACTTTACCTATAAATGTTAGTAGTGTACCCAGTTATATTATGTACATTTAAGAAAGAATCCAGGCCTTTCTTAAAGCAATCTACTGAGCTGGCCAGAACCACCTCTGCAGGGAGTCTATTCCACATTTTCACAGCTCTTACTGTGAAGAAACCTTTCCGTATTTGGAGGTGAAATCTCTTTTCCTCCAGACGTAAAGAGTGCCCCCTTGTCCTCAGTGTTCACCGTAAAGTGAATAACTCAACACCAAGTTCACTATATGGACCGCTTATGTATTTGTACGTGTTGATCATATCCCCCCTTAATCTCCTTTTCTCAAGAGTTAATAAATTCTGTTCCTCTAATCTTTCCTCATAGCTGAGCTCCTCCATGCCTCTTATCAGTTTGGTTGCCCTTTCCATGCACTTTCTCCAGTTCCTTGATATCCTTTTTGAGAACTGGTGCCCAAAACTGGACTGCATATCCCAAATGAGGTCTTACTAATGATTTAAGGTGGTGTCCTTTGCATTCTCTATACTCCTCTTTGTCTTTTCTAAGTAACTTCTACAAAAAATAGCTCTAGCTAATCCTATTTAGCTGGGTTTGGAAAGAATGGGGAAGGATTTTAACCTGGGTCAGCTTTCAATCCTTTTTGTATGAGCAGAACAGGAAGTTAGGAGAGTCTGTCTTACAGGTACACAGATTGGATACCGATACAGTGCCTTGAAAAAGTATTCATACCCCTTGACATTTTCCACATTTGGTCATGTTACAACCAAAAAACTTTAATATATTTTATTGGGGCTTTTTGTGATAAACCAACACAAAGTGGCAAATAATTATGAAGTGAAAGAAAAACGATAAATGGTTTTCATTTTTATTTTTTACAATTAAATATCTGAAAAGTGTGGTGTGCATTCGTATTCAGCCCCCTTTACTCTGATACCCCTAACTAAAATCTAGTGAAATCAATTGCCTTGAGAAGTCACCTAAATAGTAAATAGAGTCCACCTGTGTGTAATTTAGACTCAGGATAAATACAGCTGTTCTGTGATGCCCTCAGAGGTTTGAGAACCTTAGAGAACCTTAAGGCGGCCATACACGGTTCGAATTTCGAAAGAAATTTCTTTCGAAAATCGTATCAAAGAATTTTCGTACGAAATTCGCACCCTTAGTGGGCTGCAGCAACAGACGATTTTCGTGCGGCACAATCAAATTTGAGGAACATTTTTGGAAAAACAAACGATTTTCTGATCAATAATGGGAGAATCGTGCGAGAAATGTAATAGAAAAAAATGTGCATGTGCAAGAAAAGAATATTCCCGGAGAGAAACTAATATTCCCGGAGAGAAAAGAATATTCCCGGCAACATGAAGGTTTGGTTGGCCGAATTTTGAAAATCAATGGTGGCATCATCAGATCACAAAAAAAAAAAAAAACCTTTCTGATTTTGAAAAGAAAATTTGTTTGAAATTCGACCGTGTATGGCCTGCTTAAGTAAACAAGTAGCATCATGAAGGCCAAGGAACACACCAGACAGGTCAGGGATAATGTTGTGAAAAAGTTTAAAGCAGGGATAGGCTATAAAAAAATATTCCAAAAATATCCCAAGCTTTGAGTGGAGCACTGTTCAATCCATCATCTGAAAATGAAAAGAATATAGCATATAGCAATAACTGCAAACCTACCAAGACATGGCCGCCCACCTAAACTGACAGGCCGGGCAAGGAGAGCATTAATCAGAGAAGCAGCCAAGAGGCCCATGGTAACTCCGGAGGAGCTGCAGAGATCCACAGCTCAGGTGGGAGAATCTGTCCACAGGACAACTATTAGTCGTGCGCTCCATAAATCTGCCCTTTATGGAAGAGTGGCGAGAAGAAAGCCATTATTGAAAGAAAGCCATAAGAAGTCCTGTTTGCAGTTTGCAAAAAGCCATGTGGGGGACACAGCAAACATGAGGAAGAAGGTGCTCTGGTAAGATGAGACCAAAATTGAACTTTAAAAAAAGTAACTAAAAAAAAGTGAGACTTTAGTTTCACTTTAAGGCCTCACTTAGACAGGCGTTTCCAGGCATAAAATATGCCTAGTGTAAAATTCCTGGCATCTTCTTGCGTCCAAGGTGCCACAGTTGGGGAGTACAGCTGGCTATAGAAGTAAATGGCCATAGACTCCTTCGCTCATGTAATTGCTGATGCTTCTGTGCATCTATATTTGTTCATACATTTTGCATATAACAGGTGTGCCCAACCAGTGGCTCGGGGGCAGTGTGTGTGGGGTGCTGGAACCAGGGCCGATCCACCCTATAGGCTCACTATGCAAGCCACTTAGGGCCCCGCAAAGCTGCGAAGGGCCCCCAAATTACTAGAAGCCCCGCCTGGTGAAAAGTCATTATCGCCCCCTCACCCTGCTTCTCAACTCGCTGGCTGCATGGGAGAAGAGGTAAGAAGTCAGCACCCCCTGCTTCTCAATTTAATGTAAGATGTAATTTCCGACAGCAGAACACCCCCTTGCCCGCTTCTCAACTTTCTTAATGTGACATGTCACTGTCGTCAGCGCCCCCCGCTTCTCATTTTTAATGTGCCATGTCATTTTGCTTAGGGCCCCAGGGAGGTCAGGATCGGCACTGGCTGGAACCACAGGGAAATCACATGTTCAAACTCAAAAAAAGGGGGCATGCACCTCTTTCTCCAGAAAATGCAGGCAGGGCAGCCTATTGAAATTAATATGCTGCCATGCCCATGCAAACGCAGCCCACAAAAACACACAGATGTGAACCTGGGGTCATAGGATGGCTCTACCACCACCCCCCTCTACTGAATGGTGACCGTTTCCCCCCTGGCCCAGTAAATCATTCAGTGAATAGGTGGTTTACTGAGGTGAACACATACTAACTGCAAATATCTCAAATTTGTAAGTACAGAACCATAATGATAGGTGCAAGCTTATCATGGTTATGATGTATGATATGATAATTACACACAAATCACATTTTGAAATTAATTACTGACACAATAACCACATAACTTCTTTATTTGTAGATCCACAAGGGCTTGTATGCAAGTGCAGATATAGATAGAGATGCTGAGGCAGCGGAAGTGTAAAATGAGGAAACGCTTCATAAGAAGTCAGAAGTGTGCCATCCGTGATTAAAGAGGAACATATCATATTTATTAAAAGCATCCAGACCCTTTTTTCAACCTTGAACTCATCATGAAAATGAAACAATTTTGTCTGTTAACATATACTGTAGGTACAGTGCCTTGAAAAACTATTAATACCCCTTGACATTTTCCACTTTTTGTCATTTTATAACCAAAAACATAAATGTATTTTATTGGAATTTTCTGTGATAAATCAACACAAAGGGGTCAATTCACAAAGAGAAACGTTATTGGTTTTCTTCAGGTGTTAAATTAGCACTCCTTATTTAACGCTAGCAAACATGGTATTCACGAAAGCTATAATCGTTATTTAACACAGTCGTTATGGTTTTCAACTGACTCTTTATCCAAACGTTATTCTAACTACTCAGACGTTATTATTAAGATTCGGGACGTTAAAATAACTCTTAAGATCGTTAAATAATGCTGGAGAGATGCATTCTGGGAGCAGAAGGGGAGGAGAACAGCTGCATGTGGAAAATAGCAGATACAGAGAGAGAGAGAGAGACACAAGCAATACACATGGAGATTGAGCATGTGGTGTGCAAAACTTCTAGTGTGTGCTTTTCTAAAGCCATGTGTATTTCCTCATACAGAGAATAAATCATGGGAGATGATAATCGGAATTTAGCTATCACCTGGGTTTCAGAAAAGTCATCCAAAATAGTATGTGAACGGAATACACATTTATATATCTGAACAACATTCTAACGTGTTCTTCTTCGCCTCTGGATAATTTTAAGTTCAAATAGAGCACGGTTCTAGCTTGCCCAACACTACACTGCACTACAAAAATCGCCAAAAGCTTCCTCTAACAACAAAATATCGCCTGGGAAATGTCATAACGCCACCCTGAGGGAGGTGTTAATTTAACGATTGCTTAACGATTGATAACTGTCCAAAAAATCTTTGTGAATTGCACTTCTGTACATATTTAACGATTTGAATCTTTAAAATAACGATTTGAATCTTTAAAATAACGATTTGACTCTTTAATAAGGATCCACACCTTAAAATATCGTTTCTGTGTAGGGAAACGTTATTTGATGATTTTTCAGAGCGTTAAATCGTTTAGTGAATTGAACTAGCTTCAATAACGTGCAAAATCGTTAAAATAACACTCGCAATCTGAAAATAAAGCTTTGTGAATTGACCCCAAAGTGGCACATAACTGTGAAGTGGAAGGAAAACAATAAGGGCCAGATTCAGGTAGAATTGCCTATCTTTAGGCGGGTATAGGGCCAGATTCAGGTAGAGTTAGGCTGGAGTATCTGTGATACTCCAGCCTAACTGTCACTTTAAGCCGGCGTTTCTGTTTTCTATAACCAGAAAACAAGAAACGCCGGGTTGGTGTTCCGATGCGATCGGCGTAATTGAATTTCGCCATCGCATCGCAACTTTAATTTAAAAATGGCGCCGGGGGCGTTCCCGCTGATTAACGCTGAAAAAATATGTTAATCAGCGGGAGTCGGAAATTCACGATCTTTTTCGGGCGCGACGCAGTGACTTTACGACGTTTCCGGAAGCGATACGCAACGTAAAGATAAAGCAGCCCCCTAGTGGAGTATCCTATGTTAAGTATAGGCGTCGTCATCGCGTCGGAAAAAAAAATAATCGCGTTGCTTGCGTAAAACTTTCATGAATGGGGATGTGACGTCATTGACGTTCACTGACAGAATTTGGAGCATGCGCACTGGGATGCATTGACACTCGACGCATGCGCAGTACGTTCGCCGCGGGATCGCGCATAGTTTAAATAATACACGCCCCGTACCCGCCCAATTTGAATTCCGCCGGCTCATTTGCGATGCGCTGCCGCAACTTTAGGAGCAAGTGCTTCATGAATAACACGGCGATCCACAAAAGTAAGTTTGTGCGGCGCAGGCTATGCGCTGTGCGCATCAGCTGCACATCCTGTCTAAAATTAGTCCATATAAAAGCAGGTTTAAAATTAGACAATCCATCTACATGTCAGCTAAAGCAACACCGTTAGGGATGAGCTGAGCAGCCACACTTGCAGGACAACAATCTGTATGCCAACATGCCAGGGGCATCCTTGCTCATAGCTATACTACTGACTTTAGATGAGCGCAGAAGGAGGAGGGCACAGAGGAGGGCATGGGAGAGAATATACCGCACACGCATAGACCTCTTTGGCATGAGTGATTCTGAGGTGTATCGCATCTTCAGATTCACCCCTGCTGCCATCATGGAATTAACCACAACCCTGCAGGAGGACATCACCAGCCCAACACACCGCTCACATGCAGTGCAGCCACTGGTCAAGTGGCTCTTTTAAAAGAACAAGTGGAGTGGTGGCTGGAATGTCACAATCCTCCATGAGCAGATGTATGCACCAGGTTATTCCTGCAATTCTCAGACGCATCGCCAACCAAATCATCAAACCCACCGAGGAGGACCTGCGGCTGAAGGCAATGACAGATTTCTACAGAATTGCCAGATTCCCACGCACAGTGGGGGCCATTGATTGCACACATGTGGCACTCCAGCCCCCCTGTGAGACAGAGCACATATACCGCAATCGGAAGCATTGGCATTCCATCAACGTACAGGTGATAGTCGATGCCAAATGCCTCATATGGCACGTCCGTGCCAAACATCCCGGATCCAGCCATGACAGCTACATATACAATCAGAGCCCCATCCCAATGGAATTTGAACAGAACGTGTATGGGGACAGCTGGCTGGTTGGTGAGTGACATGGGTGGCAGGCATGACTGTCCCCCCCATGATGCAGAAATCACAAGGGGCACATGCACTACTAACATCCTCCTGTCTTTTCCCTTCCAGGTGACTCTGCATATGCATCTCATGACTTCTTTCCGGAACCCCCAAACCCCAGGAGAGGAAAGATACAATGAAGCACACGCCAAAACCCGTGCAGTGGTGGAGCGCACCTTTGGCCTCCTGAAGTCACGTTTCCGATGCCTGGATAAGTCTGGGGGTACCCTGTTGTATTTCCCAAACTTTGTGTGCCAGATCATCGGTGCATGTTGCATGCTGCACAACTTCGCAGTGAGAAAGGGCCTGGAGATTGACATATGTGATGACCTGACCCCCGAACCAGACAATCCCCCTCTAACCGAGGCTACCCCGTCTTCTGAGGGAAGAGCAGCCAGGAGACAGCTCACATTAGGCATCTTTGCACGTTAAACACACACATTAATCATGGCACAATGAGAATGCATGCATGCACACCACTGTGGTCCCTAGCACACACACACCACATCCTCATCACATTGGATTAGCACAAGCCCACCAATGCAGGACTTGTGAGCAGCAACGCCACACCACGGCTCCAATTATGTCACTGTACATTCATACACCATTCACACAGACCTGGGGATCACTTCTCCCTGGTCCTGGGGATCCCTTCTCCACCACAAATGAGGGTGACACCCCTTTTCTGGCAGGAATGTCACCCCCACAATCATAAATTATTCACAACCCAAAAAAAAAAAGGAAAAAAAAATTGTCCAGCACCCAAAAAAATTACCAAAAAAAAAACTACCGCCGCTGGCGTGACCCACACATGGGGCGCCCACGGCCATGGCCCCGGCTTCTCAGGGCCAACTCATGGGGGGGGGTAATCCGGGGAAGGAGGAGCATCCCCTGGTCTCTGCCCACCTGGCGGCCTGCCCTCCAAGGCCACGGCAATGCGAGTCAGCCCATCATTGAGCGTTGCCGTATTGGCCTGGATAGCCTGGGTGAGGGCCCTCACATCCTGACCGAGGGCCCGCACATCCTGACCAACGCCTGCTGTGGTAGCCTGCTGTTCATTTAGGCTAATGATCAGGGCCAGGGAGTTGCAGGCCATGTCCCCAAGTGTATCCTTTATGGAGGACAGGCTCTCCTCCATCCACCCCAAAGTCTGGCTGACCTGTCCCAGATGGCGGGTCTGAAGGGCCTGGTCCCTTCTCAGGTTGGCGGGCAGAAACTCGACCACCCCCCTAGTTTTGTGGGTTGCCTTCCTGCCTCCAGATGAGGCTTGTGGCGGGAAGAAGGGGAGCCCCTTGGGAGGGGAGCCTTGTTGGGGGAGGAGTGGGAGGGGCTACCCCTGATGAAGGCCTGGCTGCTGCCAGCCAAAGGGGAAGACTCCTCCAAAATAAACAAGCCATTCCCTGACAAGTCCTCCTCCTCCAACTCCTCCTCCTCCTCCTCAACCTCCTCAGAGGACTCCGGCCTTGTCTGGGGGTCTTCCTCAGACTGTTGTCCCGGGGATGGTGCGGACAGGCCAGATGGCCCAGCACCCTCCTGCACATCTGTGGATGACACAAAACATTCACAGGTTGGAGGATCCACACACTGGCCATATTCCCCCCCCCCCCACACATGCTACACACCAGATAGAAAAAAAACGTACCTGTCCTCCTCATTGGAGTCAAAGCCAGGCAGCCCCTCCACTTGCTGCCTGTTGAAGGTCTGGGCCACCGCACTCTCCTCCTCAGTCAGCCTAACAGGGCATGGTGGGCCCCCTCCAGTGCCACTGGCATGTGCTGCAATCTTGCCCAGCTTCCCACGGACCACACGCCGGAGATCATTGATCTTCTTTTGGATCCCCTGGCGTGTCCGGGTCACCCCCCCCCCCCCCCCCCAACAAATTTACCTCGTCGGCGATGTCCTGCAAAATCTGAGCCTTCCTGGCCAGGTTGGTGTTGGCACTCTCCGGGCCGTGCAGGAATCGCCCATATTGGGTAATGGCCCTGCCAATAATTTCCTTCTCCCGCAAGCAAAAATTTTACTTTCGCTTCCTCTCACTCATGTTCACACAAAAACTCTCTTCAAAACAATCACCCAAAATCACTCAACAAAAATCACTCACCAAAACAGTCTCCAAAACAGTCACCAAAAATCACTCTCAAAAACACTATCCAAAACACTATCCAAAACAGTCACCAAATATCTCAAAGACACGTCACAAACCAACAAACGCTAACAAACAACAGAACAAAAGCACCTTGCTGTAGGAAGGGGAACAAATGGATGTACTTTTGCAAAGGAAGGGCGTTTCTCTCTGTCTATTTAAGCACTGTGCGTAGCTCACTAAGTTGACCGGGCCTAGTTCCAATCTCACTGATTGCGCCGTGCCAAGTTCTGAGCATGCGCAGAGAGGTGCTGACCATAGTCTGCTTCAAGCGCGCATGCACAATCCGGCCGGCCCTTCATTTGCATGGGGTCACGGCTCATTTCAATGGAACACGCCCACGTCCTTCCCAATTTGAATTACACCGCCTTACGCCTTGGAATTTACGTTACACCGGCGCAAATTTCTGCGCAAATACTACGAGGATACAGTACTTGCGCCTCTACATTGCGCCGGTCTAACGTAAAGGAGGTGCGCTACGCCGGTCAATATATACGCCAATGTACGTGAATCTGGCCCTCTAACTTTTGTGCAAACCAATCAATAGATGCTTATTTACCAAAAATATGTAGAAAAATACGCATCAGCCTAAACTGAGGAAAAAATCTATATATGGTACTTTTTGGAGATATTTATTATAACAAAAAGTAAAAAATATAGCTTTTTTCTTTTTCAAAATTGTTGCTCTATTTTTGTTTATAGCGCAAAAAATTCAAACCGCAGAGGTGATCAAATACCACCAAAGAAAGCTCTATTTGTGGGAAAAAAGGACGTCAATTTTGTTTGGGAGCCATGTCGCACGACCGCACAATTGTCACTTAAAGCGATGCAGTGCCGCATCGCAAAAAGTGGCAAGGTCATTTGTGAGCTAAAGTGGTTAAAAGCTAGCAGATGCAGTATGTGTAGCTGCTGTTTTTTTTTTTTTTGGCGGAACACCGCTTTAAGATTACAATATGTTCAGTTAGCTGCGCAATTTATTTCAAACACTAAGGGCCAGATTCAGGAACAGTTAGGCTGGCGGATCCAGTGATCCGCCAGCCTAACTGTGACTTTGAGCCGGCGTTTCTGTTTTCTGTAACCAGAAAACAAGAAACGCCGGGTTGAAGCTCCGATGCGAGCAGCGTAACTGAGTTTCGCCATCGCATCGTTACTTCAACTTAAAAATGGCGCCGGGGGCGTTCCCGCCGATTTCCGCTCAAAAAATATGTTAATGAGCGGAAATCGGCAATTCACGATCGCATTCCGGCGCGACGCAGTGACGTTACGACGTTTCCGGACGGGATACGCGGCGCATAGTTATACCTACATGGGGTTGGAATATCCTATGTTAGGTATAGGCGTCGTCATCGCGTCGGAAAAAAAAAAAAAAACGTCGCTTGCGTAAAACGGTCATGAATGGGAATGTGACGTCATTGACGTTCATTCACAGATTTTGGAGCATGCGCACGGGGATGTTTTGACACTCGACGCATGCGCAGTACGTTGGCGGCGGGATCGCGCTTAGTTAGCATACAACACGCCCCGTACCCGCCCAATTTGAATTCCGCCGGCTCATTTGCGATGCGCTGCCGCAACTTTAGGAGCAAGTGCTTCGTGAATGACAGCACTTGCTCCTAAAATTTCTGCAGCGCAACGCAAATGAGAAGCGTTACTCCAGAGCAAAGATGCTCTGGACTACCTGAATCTGGCCCTAAAAGGAAAATAAAAGACAAGGGGCCAGATTCAGGTAGATGAGAGTATCTTTCCTCTGGAGTAACGCTTCTCATTTACGTTACTCTGAAGACCCTTTCGGCGCAAGTACTGTTATTCACATAGCAGTTGCGCGTAAACTTGCGCCAGAGTAACGATAATGCGCTGGCGTAACCCGACGCAAGTGGAAGTGGGTGTGATCATATGTAAATGATGGGCGGAGCCCAGCGCAGAGGCTTACGTTCAGCGCATCAACCACGGAGCATGCGCAGTGAGTGAGGCTCCACTCGCCCCCTTTGTGCGCATGCTCACAACTTCCGTCGGCACCACTTCACGGGAAACGTCAGCGCAATGCCTTCCGTTGGGCGTTTAAATGCGCCCGTAGAAGCGCCATTCCGGCACTAAAGTATATCCTGCTCCCCCTCCCCGCAGTGATGTTACTTTTGTTCTGAGATGGCTGCTCCCGTTCCCCGCAAACACACAGGAGAAAGCTGAACTTTAATGGCCAGGATCTGTCAGCCGTCATCTCGGCTATGGAGACCTATGATGTCTTCCTCCATGGCTGTAAAATTTGACAGACAAGCATGGACAGAGGTGTTGTCCTGCAAGTGGGGGTGCTCAGCTAGCTCTTATCGTCGGTAACGCTGCTGTAGCTGCTCTCCTGCTGACCTGTGGCCATCTGGAGTAAAGATAAAGCAGCCTTTTGTAGAAATAACTTTGCGCCGGACGGACGAGATATGCGCGGCGCATGTAGCCAGCGTATGGTGCTAATCCGTTCGTGAATTGGGAAAAATCCCTCATTTGCATATTTGCAGGGGAAATCAATAGGCGCGACTGATGCGCCAAGCGAAATTAAGCGCTGACGATACTCTGGCGTCGGAACGTTCCGCCGGTCGCAAATGACCCGTTATTGGGCGCATCTAGTTTGGTGGGTACGGGCACATAGAAACGACGGCGCATCTTCACAGTTACGCGGCGCATATCGAAATACTCCAGCGCAAGTGTTCCTGAATCTGGCCCAAGCAGAGCAACACAGAAACCAGGATACTTCCCGAACAGACATCTTGGTGTTTGTGGCAGATTTAAAAGACCAATGTTTTGTTAGTTACAGTTGTGAAATAAAAGATTTTATTTTTCTGACTCACAGCTGTAGCTTTCTGCAAAAAAAAAAAAAAACTTCTAACGTTTTAAATATATTCTTATACCTATACATTATATGCTGACATGGAGCATGCTAAAGTTTGGTGTGGTGCCATATAAACTTTTAATAACATCCGATGTTCCTAAGTTTACATTTTGCTTTTGTTAATTGGACTATTTTTGACACCAAATAAATAAGATCTCATACTTGACAAGATTACTTTAACCACTTCCTTACTGGGCATGTAAACCCCCTTCCTGACCAGGTGAAATTTCAGCTTGCGGCACTGCGTCGCTTTAACTGACAATTGCGCGGTCGTGGGATGTGGCTCCCAAACAAAATTGGCGTCCTTTTTTCCCCACAAGTAGAGCTTTCTTTTGGTGGTATTTGGTCACCTCTGCGATTTTTATTTTTTGCACTATAAACAAAAAAGGACGACAATTTTGAAAAAAAATACAATGGGCCAGATTCACGAACACTTGCGCTGGAGTATTTGGATATGCGCCGCGTAACTGTGATGATGCGCCGTCGTTTCTATGTGCCCGTACCCACCAAACTAGATGCGCCCAATAACGGGTCATTTGCGACCGGCGGAACGTTCCGACGCCAGAGTATCGTCAGCGCTTATTTTCGCTGGGCGCATCAGTCGCGCCCATTGATTTCCCCTGCAAATATGCAAATGAGGGATTTTTCCCAATTCACGAACGGATTAGCACCATACGCTGGCTACATGCGCCGCGCGTATCTCGTCCGTCCGGCGCAAAGTTATTTCTACAAAAGGCTGCTTTATCTTTACTCCAGATTGGCCACAGGTCAGCAGGAGAGCAGCTACAGCAGCGTTACCGACGATAAGAGCTAGCTGAGCACCCCAACTTGCAGGACAACACCTCTGTCCATGCTTGTCTGTCAAATTTTACAGCCATGGAGGAAGACATCATAGGTCTCCATAGCCGAGATGATGGCTGACAGCTCCTGGCCATTAAAGTTCAGCTTTCTCCTGTGTGTTTGCGGGGAACGGGAGCAGCCATCTCAGAACAAAAGTAACATCACTGCGGGGAGGGGGAGCAGGATATACTTTAGTGCCGGAATGGCGCTTCTACGGGCGCATTTACACGCCCAACGGAAGGCATTGCGCTGACGTTTCCCGTGCAGTGGTGCCGACGGAAGTTGTGAGCATGCGCACAAAGGGGGCGAGTGGAGCCTCACTCACTGCGCATGCTCCGTGGTTGATGCGCTGAACGTAAGCCTCTGCGCTGGGCTCCGCCCATCATTTACATATGATCACACCCACTTCCACTTGCGTCGGGTTACGCCAGCGCATTATCGTTACTCTGGCGCAAGTTTACGCGCAACTGCTATGTGAATTACAGGACTTGCGCTGAAAGGGTCTTCAGAGTAACGTAAATGAGAAGCGTTACTCCAGAGGAAAGATACTCTCATCTACCTGAATCTGGCCCAATATTTTTTACTTGTTGCTATAAAAAATAGCCCAATTTAAAAAAAAAAATCAGTTTAGGGCGATACGTATTCTTCTACATATTTTTGGTTAAAAAAAAAAAAAAAAAAATCGCAATAATAATCGCATGGTTTGCGCAAAAGTTATAGCGCCTACAAAATAAGGGACAGAATTGTTATTTTTAATGGCGGCGATATGCGATTTTTATTGCGACTGCGACGTTATGGCGGACACATCGGACACTTTTGACATATTTTTGGCACCATTCACATTTATACTGCAATCAGTGCTATAAATATGCACTAATTACTGTATAAATGTGACTGGCAGGGAAGGGGTTAACACTAGGGGGTGAGGAAGGGGTTAATGTGTTTCCTGCATTGTGTTCTAACTGTGGGGGGAGGGGGGGTGACCGATCTGTGTCCCTATGTACTAGGAACACAGATCGGTATGCTCTCTCTATGACAGGACGCTGTCATTGTGAGAGCCGGCAATGAGAGATGATCTCATATGTTAACATATGAGATCATCTCTCATTGGCCCATCAGATCGCATCGCAAACGGCCACTCTGATTGGCCGTTCGCGGCGATCTGTGATTGGCTGTGTCCAAGGGACACGGCCAGTACACAAGTTCCCCGCTGCGCGCTCTGGAGCGCGCGCTGGGAACGAGGAAAGGGGCTGCCGTGAAAACACGGCAGCCCGGAGATTTAGAACCACCCTGCGGCCGTATATACTCGTACGGCCGTAGGGAAGTGGTTAAACATCTACAAAAGGTATGCAGGGAACATACAGTATGTAATTATGTAATTTGAGGTCAAATGAGAATGTATTAAATTCTCCTTGTTTGATGACTACATCAAATGTTAAGCATGATAAAAGATCTATGAGAAACCATAACCCGACAGGTCCTATAAGCTAACTATGTTATACTTCTCACAAGATGGCCAATGATTTTTTGGATATGTAGGCCCGGATTCACATACATCGGCGCATATATATGCCGCCGTAGCGTATGTCTTTTATGCTACGCCGGCACAGTGCGGAGAGGGAAGCATGGAATTCACAAATGCTCCCAACTCTGCGCCGGCGTAGTGTATATTCGTAGGCGTAAGGCAGCGTAAGTGGAAGTAGGTGAAAGTGGGCTGGAAGTGGGCGTGATCCATGGTAATGAAGCGTGACCCCATGCAAATGATGTGCCGAGTGGCAGGCAAGTACTTAGAACGAACTGCGCATGCGTTGTGTCGTGGCCGCATCCCAGTGCGCATACTCACAATCACATCGAAACAACTGCCTAAGATACGTTGAATCAGTGCCTACGGTGTGAACGTAACCTACGCCCAGCCATATTCATGTACAACGTAAACTACGTAAAATTTGACAGCTTGTGTTCCCTGTTCTATACCATTGCATGGGTTGCGCCTCCTTTATGGGGAATAACTTTACGCCGGAAGTAAAACTTACGCAAACCGCTTAAATCATGCGCCGGGCGCAAGTAATTTCGTGAATCGGCGTATCGCCCTCATTTGCATATTTGAATAGAAAATCAATGGGAAAGCCACATGCGTCCAGCGTAAATATGCGCTCACTCTATGCTGGCGTAGGCAAGTTACGTTGGTCGGATGAAGTCAGTTTTTAGGCGTATTTTTTTGTGGGTACGGCACACATATATACGGCGGCACATATTTGCACTTACCCGGCGCATCTGGAGATACGTCGGCGCAAGTGCTTTGTGAATCCGGGCCGTTGCCTTGCATTTTAGGTCAGCAAAATAAGCCTAAAATACTTTCTATGGTATCCCCATCTTTAACCGCTTGCCGCCCGCCGGTCGTCAAATGTCGGCTGAGTGCTGCGGCTCTCATTCTGTCCGGGCATCATATGACGTCCTCCGCTCCTCAGCCCTCCACCGGTGTCCACTGATGTCCCCCGGGCACCCACAATTGCCCAGGTAGCAGAGCAGAACCGTGGATCTGTGTGTGTAAACACACAAATCCATGTCCTGTCAGGTGAGAGGAGACCAATCCGTGTGTTCCCAGTACAGAGGAACACCGATCGGTCTCCTCCCCTTGTGAGTTCCCTCGCCATACAGTTAGAATCACTCCCTAGGACACACATTTAACACCTTGAACGCGTAGGGACCCAGGAGCACTAGAGCCTACACGTCGGATGCAGGGAGACAAGTGTGCTGTTCGTCTGATTTTTATGTGCCCGGTGATATCCATTAAATTTACCCTTTTTTACTGCGGTGCTGTGCTATGGTTTGCCTTTCTTTCCTGCATACCTATATTTTCTGAGGGGTCATCCATCTGAGTGTCAGCTCATCGGATAGTGGAGGGGCATCAAAGAGAACATCCAGGACCACTTACGAACTCGCTGTTCGTCGGAGATAGGCTCACCTTTCATAGCCTCCATGTGAGTGCATGTCCGTGTGATCTATTATGTGGTATTAGTGTCCTTACCATCCTGTGCCATGATTCCCCTTGTTTGATGTCTCTTCCATGTGTATTTGATGCTGAGGCTGTTTCCATCCTTTATACGCCATTGGGAACCACCATCTTGGAGCTTATTTGGCTATCCATGCTATAGCCGGGAGGTGAGCAGTTAGAGACCACCAGAGGTGTCTGTCACTGAATTTTGCCTCGGCACCATATTTTCTGGATTTCGGTTCTTTAAGAGCACTTATCAGAGACTTTTTTCCTTATATTGACTTTCTGTTCACCTTGTATTCATATATTCTACATATAGTAATTTGTTTTGGTTTATCACTTACGATTTTCACATTTGTGGTATACATATGCCTATTGTTTTATTAGTGTTGCTCACGAATATTCGCATTGCGAATATTCGTAACGAATATTGCATATTCGAGTATTCGCGAATAAATCGAATATTGCGGTGAATATTCGATATTGCGAATATTCGTATTTTTTAAAATTTATTTTTAAAACAGATCACATCCTAGTGACCTCCATCGACGTCTAAAAGCATTGCTGGTATGATTAGAGACCCTGGGCCGAGTAGCTGAGACGATCGTTTTATGTTGTATAAAAAAACAAAAAACAAAAAAAATTAGCTTTAGTTTAGTCATATAAGTTTGTGTAAGTAGAGTTAGTGTTTAGTGCATATTAGTTTAGTAATCCAGGAAATGATCTCCGTTTTCGCATGTTGACGAGAATTTCGCAATCAATTTCGCATTAGCGAAATTTCGCATTCGCATTAGCGAAATTTCTAAAAAAATTAGTTTTTGATAAAATATCACGAATATTCGATATTAACGAATATTTTCGCGAATATTCTTCTATATATTCGTGAAATATCGCGAAATCGAATATGGCGTATTCCGCTCATCACTATGTTTTATCCACTTTTGTTTATCCACCTTTCAGGCTGGTACATTCATATTTCAGATTGTTATGTTTTGCACTTAGTATTTGTGTCTACACGCCCATTCACCCATGCCCATTGATTCAGTCCTCCATCCCCTGATTGTTTCTGCACTCCTCCCATTCCCACCCTATCACAGCGCAGATACCACCCCCTTCCAACTTTTGTTATATTTTTTCTGTCAAGGACAGATCATTAGGTGTTTGCAGCAGTGTCCCTTCACCACCTCCCTCGGTAGCGCAGGAGCCCTGCAATATACATTTAACACCTTGATTGCCTCCTAATGTTAATCCCTTCCCTGCCAGTCACATGTATACAGTAATCAGTGCATTTTTATAGCTGTATAAATGTGAATGGTCCCAAAATAGTGTCAAAAGTGTCTGATATGACCGTCGCAATATTACATTTACGATAAAAATCTCAGATCGCCCACAATTACTAGTAAAAAAAATCTGTCCCCTATTTTGTAGACCCTATAACTTTTGCGCAAATTAATCAATTTATGCTTATTGTGTTTTTTCCTTACCAAAGATATGTAAATACATATCGGCCTAAACTGAGGAAACAATTTGGGTACACTGTTGCATGACTGTGCAATTGTCATTCAAAGTGTGACCGCATTGAAAACTGAAAAATGGCTGGAAGGGGGTTTAAGTGCCCAGTAGTGAGGTGGTTAAAGAAACAAAGCCCTTCTCAGCACCCCCACATGCTACATATGATATGGTCAAAAGCATTAAAAACCTCCAAGATTCACTGGCTGCTCTCCCAGCTCTGATCCTACATGAACTGTGTTTTGCAACAGCATTATGTATGGTGTACAAGTAGGTTCTTTCATTTCAAGGGGAGGCGGCAGATGTATTACCTGGTTAGATGCTTTTTTAATTAGGCAGCTGGCTTCACTCATTTTTGGATGGAAGTAAATAACTGCTTAGTTCAACTAGATTGTGGTTTGATCCTAAAAATGGAACTTTATTTGGCCTTTCAGTGACCGTGCAGCAGTGAAAGGACAAGAATTTTGAATATGTTCGATTTTTGAGAAAACTAAAAGTGTTAATAGTTATTTACATGTCAGCAGAAAAAAATGGTAAGAGTTTTCCTCTGTGGCTTTTTTTGCATTGTGCATAAACACCACAAGCCAATGAGTCACTCTGAGCACTTCTCAAACCATACTTCACTTACTTGATTGTCATTAGTAACACATTTATTATTAGCAGGGAACTTACAAACAACACATTTTAGATAAAGTGATCAGTAAATTCTGCAGAAGACAGTAGGAGAATTATTTGTGCCGATATGATTAAGCCCTGAAAAAGGAGAAACGCATCTGAAGAGTTCTCTACAGGTATACAGTAGCTGAAGACATTTTTCACCCATTTCATTCACATTCATGCAACAGGGAGCTCAGCTGGTGTCTGTGTGCAGACGGCCGCCATTTTGTTGAAGTCTGCGGAAGCCTGACAAGCCAATCCTGTCTTGCGTCAGTCTGTTCACATGCTGATCTGACTGATTGATAGGGTAAATGGAATAGTCATTTATTTATCAAACATTTTGTTTTTTAGTCACAGGATGTTACAGTTGTTTTGGTTGTGATCAAATGCCATTCACACCTTCAGCTGTGGAAAAAAAGTCTACCTCTGGCTTTTCCCAGAGAACTCTGGAAGTGATGTATATGTGTTAGGCCGCGTACACACGGCAGGGAATCTCGACGGGCAGAACACATCGTTCCGCCCGTCGAGGTTCCCTGCCGGCCGTCGAAATCGGCGACCCGCCCGTCGGGAATGGCAACCAGCCATTCTTCCGGGCGGGCCGTCGAGGAAATAGAGAGCGTGCTCTCTATTTCTGCTCGACGGGCTTCCCGACGGGAAGCTCGCCGAGACCGTACACACGGCCGAGGTCCTCGCTGGAATGTGCATTCCAGCGAGGTTCTCGCTGGTTTTCAGCGAGAACCTCGGCCGTGTGTATGCCGCCTTAAATGACAATCTGTTTATCAATGTATATCACCAACCAGTTAAATGGGACTTCAAAAGAGGCCCATTCAAGGTACCTCCCCTTTTAGAATGTATACATTTTACTGATGCCCTCAGCTTCTTCAGAGCAATTGTATACCATGTACAATATTGTTATCCATGCTTGTGGATAGCTACATGCTTGAATATTAAATACATCTTCTTGGATTCTGCTTCAGTAGTCAACGTTACTAAAAGCCCTTGAGTTCTGGGCTTTCCATATCACTGATACAGGTTTAAAGGGCATTTGAGTCATACTATTTCCATTATTTTGGGCTAGAAATTATTTTTGGTTGTTGCTGATACAAATATACTTGCACCTGTAAGTGTAGCGAAGTGCCCACTTACTCACCATGTTCATTTGCAGGCGCAGGCCCTTTATTGCCATTTCCCACAACTCCCTGGGTTGCTGAACCTTCTCAGAGAAGAAAAGTAGCTCAGCTTACCTCCCTTAGCAGATGATATAGGTCAGTGCTTTAAGTGGACCAAAAGAGGTGCCGGTACTCTATTAGGCGCCGGTTCCCCCCCCCCCCCCCGCGGGGCAGAACGTTTTTTTTCGCCCCCCCCCCCCCGGCTCTAACGCATGAACACATATGCCCAATTACAGGGCGCCATGCCATCAAATGCAGCCACTGTGTCATCAATTGTCACCACTGTGCCATGCCAACAAACGCAACCACTGTGCCATGCCTTTAAATGCAGTCACTGTACCATGCCAATTGTCACCACTGTGCCACCAATTGTCACCACTGTGTCACCAATTGTCACTGTCCAGACATCTATCCACCTCAGAGCCTGTCATTTTAGTAAGACTGCTGGGACTTGTAGTTCTCAATCTTCTCCTGGGGCTCATGGAGATTGGAGAACTACAAGTCCCAGCAGGTTATACATACAATAAGGCTCTGAGGTGGATGGGTGCTGATGGCGGACACTCTGATGTAAGGAGGTGCTGATGGGGGACACTCTGATGTAAGGAGGTGCTGATGGGGACACTCTGATGTAAGGAGGTGCTGATGGGGGACACTCTGATGTAAGGAGGTGCTGATGGCGGACACTCTGATGTAAGGAGGTGCTGATGGGGGACACTCTGATGTAAGGAGGTGCTGATGGGGACACTCTGATGTAAGGAGGTGCTGATGGCAGACACTCTGATGTAAGGAGGTGCTGATGGCGGACACTCTGATCATCAGAGTGTCCGCCATCAGCACCTCCTTACATCAGAGTGTCCGCCATCAGCACCTCCTTACATCAGAGTGTCCGCCATCAGCACCTCCTTACATCAGAGTGTCCGCCATCAGCACCTCCTTACATCAGAGTGTCCGCCATCAGCACCTCCTTACATCAGAGTGTCCGCCATCAGCACCTCCTTACATCAGAGTGTCCCCCATCAGCACCTCCTTACACCAGAGTGTCCCCATCAGCACCTCCTTACATCAGAGTGTCCCCCATCAGCACCTCCTTACATCAGAGTGTCCCCCATCAGCACCTCCTTACATCAGAGTGTCCGCCATCAGCACCTCCTTACATCAGAGTGTCCCCCATCAGCACCTCCTTACATCAGAGTGTCCCCCATCAGCACCTCCTTACATCAGAGTGTCCCCCATCAGCACCTCCTTACATCAGAGTGTCCCCCATCAGCACCTCCTTACATCAGAGTGTCCCCCATCAGCACCTCCTTACATCAGAGTGTCCCCCATCAGCACCTCCTTACATCAGAGTGTCCCCCATCAGCACCTCCTTACATCAGAGTGTCCGCCATCAGCACCTCCTTACATCAGAGTGTCCCCCATCAGCACCTCCTTACACCAGAGTGTCCCCATCAGCACCTCCTTACATCAGAGTGTCCCCCATCAGCACCTCCTTACATCAGAGTGTCCCCCATCAGCACCTCCTTACATCAGAGTGTCCCCCATCAGCACCTCCTTACATCAGAGTGTCCCCCATCAGCACCTCCTTACATCAGAGTGTCCGCCATCAGCACCTCCTTACATCAGAGTGTCCGCCATCAGCACCTCCTTACATCAGAGTGTCCGCTATCAGCACCTACTTATATCAGAGTGTCCCCCCCATCAGCACCTCCTTACATCAGAGTGTCCCCATCAGCACCTCCTTACATCAGAGTGTCCCCATCAGCACCTCCTTACATCAGAGTGTCCGCCATCAGCACCTCCTTACATCAGAGTGTCCCCCATCAGCACCTCCTTACATCAGTGTCCCCATCAGCACCTCCTTACATCAGAGTGTCCCCATCAGCACCTCCTTACATCAGAGTGTCCCCCATCAGCACCTCCTTACATCAGACCAGAGTGTGTGTCCCCATCAGCAGCCCTCTTCCCTGTCTTCCCTCTCCTCCCCCTCACACGTGTACAGTGTAGTGTGTACTCATTGCAGTAGTACTCACAGTTCTGAAGGCAGTTCTGATTCTGAAGGCAGTTCTTCCTCTCCTCTCCTCTCTCCACGGTAACAGTTCTGGCGCGCGCGCTGATACATGTCCCGCCCCCCTCCTCTAGTCCAGCTTGTGTGACAGACAGCACACTGGCTCTATCACACGAGCTAGGAGGAGGAGGAGGGCGGGACATGTATCACAGCGCGGCGTGCCCTTTTTTTTCCATGGCCGCGGGCTGCCGCTCCCCTGAAAGTGCCGCCTGGTGCTGCGTTCCGGTACGGGAAACGCACGTACTGGGGGCACTGAGAGGTGCTGGTACTCTCCAGGGCCATTTTTGGAAGTGGCGGTACTGAGTACCGCCGCGTTCCGGCCCAGTTAAAGCACTGATATAGGTCATACCTGCTGAGGCAGAGGTAACTGGGCAATGTACTGTAACTGCAGTCAAGTGAGAAGTCCGTCACTGTTAGAACCAGTGTGTGGGCAGCCAGGCCAAACATGCAATATCTCCAAAAGACTTAGCTATTCTAGAAAGCTCCTCCCTGATTTTTACCACTATTCCAGTTCCAGTGGATGTTGTTTTGTCGTTTGATCCCTCCAGCTGTTCCCTTATATCACCAGAGGTACCTTGGACTGCACTTTAAGGGGTGCCATTGTTTTGTTTGAATCTTTTTGAAAGGTTCTTGTGGTAAAAGTCAAGGAAACGTAGACCTCTGTGGTATATTAATGCTTTACTAAACAGAAAAGCCACACATATGTAGCGCCTGGTTACTTTAAGTACCAGTGCTAGTTAAATTTAGAGGGATATCAGAGTGTAGTTAAACTCTGATCCAAATTGTTAAGTGCAAAACAGGGTTGTTGTCTCAGCTTGGCTGTGCTGTAGGCTATTCTGTTTTATTGGGGTGTTCTTCCAACCCCCGGTGCTGCAGGTGGAAGCAGTGGAGTCAAGGTTTGGGTGCTCTTTTCCAGCAGCCAATCAGGAGGGTTTGGCCTCGCTGTGCATGCTGGGAGGGGTATTTGTGAGGCAGACGCCATTGGTTCTGGGTCTTCTTCTTTGAGTGTGGCACCCACCTTTAGGGTGACCACATCACGGCACCCCAGCGTTATGGCCTACCTGGCCTGGGCATGCGTGCCAGGCGGTGTCCCTGGTTCCGGGACCATGTTGGCCCAGAACATCTGAACAGCGACGGGAACCCAGTGAGCGACTGGTTTCCCACCTTTGAGGATCCCAAGCTGTATTGCTGTTCGGTTGGGAGTCCGTCTGAAGAGCGCCATTCAGAGGCTGGCGATCCAAAAGGGCCTTGACAAACCATTGGGGATCAAGGAAGCTGGACGACAAGTTGAAGGAGATCCAGGCGTAATTTATCTAAGGAGGATTGCCTCTGTAACTACAAGACAGAGAGGGCCTGTGGCAGAGGTGTCTCCCTGAAGTTTACCAAGGAGGGTCTGTGGCAGAGACTTTTCTTCAAGTTCACCAAGGATCGCTTCTCGGCCTTTTGGCTAAGATCAAGTGTAGTATCTGTTATTATCAGTTGCCAGTAGGTGGTGCTATGCTGACTGTCCCCAATACCTGGCGAGGGGGAAAGGGATGGCGGTCGGCGGAAACTAAACCTTCTGGTGTGCAGGTGAAAGCCTTCTGATCGGGACAGAGAGGCATGAGGTCGAAGCTGGAGGGCTGAGCCCCTGGCCTCTGGCCTGGATTTGGTGGTGCCTGCCACAGTCAGTTGTTCAGGAAAGAACCCTTGCTCCTCTTTTCGTCGGGAGGAGCGGTTAGTATTTCCTGAATGTGATTAGGTGGGAGGGATGGGGGTTGTGGGTAGTAGCCTGCTGAGGTGGGCTCTCGCCGACCTCTTCTCCCACCTTCCTGGCTGTAGAAGGGTGCTGCTGGTCCGGGCCGGGGGTCAGGGTCCGTTAAAAAGCCTGTGGAGATAGTGCCCCTGGAGTGGCAGTCCAGGGGTGCCATACATTGCACGAGTATTTGAATGAGCACTCATCGTGTGGTACCTTAGGTCACGATCTCCACATACACCTTTTCTTTCTCGTACATCACGGGACACAGAGCGGCATATTCATTACTATATGGGTTATATGGAGTACCTTCAGGTGTGGACACTGGCAATCTCAAACAAACAGGAAGTCCCTCCCTATATAACCCCCTCCCCTAGAGGGAGTCCCTCAGTTTTTTCGCCAGTGTCTTAGGTGTTGGTCACGGAATAGCTTTGCTCCACATCCTTGGGATTAAGGGCGGGCTAACCGGATCTGTCCAAGGAGCCTCAGTGCCAAAGTGGACAGTACCCGGGCCCCAAACCGTGGGGTTTTGCCTATAATGCTCCTCTTTGGAGGGCTGGACCCTGGGCCCAGGACTTGGAGTTTGTAAAGACCATAAGTTCCTGTTTGCCAGGGTGCTATATAGGTCCAGGACAGTGGGTACCTTCATAGGACCCCAGGGCCTGAAGGTCTACTACGCTACCCACGGAGATGGGAGAAGATTGGACCGTTTTGCAAAACGTCCTGCGGCATGGAGCAGGTAAGAGGGGAGCCTGCGGGACTTGGTTCGACAGCAGGCTCTCCAGGGGAGATCTTAAGGGGGGTAGCCTGAGTATGCTCTGCATTGGCACCATGGTCACTATGTCTGATAGACAGGATGCCCTGAAATGTTTCCCCCCATAACTTGATCCCCCTACCTATCTATGTATGTTTGCTAGCTACCTGCTGCTCGCTGGTTGAAGATCTTTTAAAAAAAAAAAAAGATCTGTCTCTAGGCTAAAGGGACTCCTTAGGGGCCTGTGTTAGCCTTACCTTGCCGGGATTCAAATCTGCCGCCTGATGCGTCCTCCAACCTGCATTCCTGGGCTCCAGAGTGCGTCTCCTCCTGGGCTCTCCTCCCCCGACAGTCGCGCGCGCACGCATATAGAAAATTTTCGCGCCGTTCGGGAGGGGCGGGGAGTGTGACTGCAGTGTAGAGTGGACGTGCCTTTAATTGCTGTTATACACAGCAGGCGCGTTCTTAGCTCAGTTCAGAGCTGAGCTGGAGAGAGAGAGGACGTAGAGCTGGCAGCACAGTGACTCCCGGTGGCGAGAAGGGGTACTACATACTGGAGTCAGCTCCAATACTTTTTGTTAAGCCAAAATCCCCTTGGCAACAGGTTGAATGCTGGCGAACATGTTGGGGGTGGGGCTGTATGTGGTGAATAATATATAAAAGAAAACATACTGAGCCCCACCGGTTTTGGGGCATTAGTGATCCTATTGTCCCCTAAACCTTATTTTTTTGTACTCCTGGCTATAACAGTCTGTTGTTGTAAGCGGAGTCCTTCGGTTTTGTATTATGGCTTCCAAGGGTTCAGGATCAAAACGAAAAAAAAATAAAAAAAATAAAGAGAAAAGGCAAAGACAAAGGGGTTCCTCCTCTGGTTCTGATAATATGCCAATACTTTCCCCACAGGTTATTCCTATAGGGGTCACCCTGGATAAGCCATTAAGGGGGTCTGGTGCTGAGGCTGGCCCAGGTCGGCCCAACCCTGTGTTATCACAGAGGAGATGCTAGCCGTCACCCTAGGGGGGCTAGAGAAAAGAGGTTAACAGCTATGATCGCTGACTCTTTTTCTGGCAAGAAGCGGACTAGATCCCCATCGCCAAAAGGGACAGAACCTAGAGGATCTACCACTGTAGAATCGTTTTCAGCCTCCCAGGCGGAGAGTCTGTGGGTCCAGTCTTTGACAGACATGGCCCGCTTGGCATTCAATTTGCCATTTCCAGAGCCTCAGGTTCCTGCGGTATCCTCTTTGGGTTCTTTTAAAAGCGCCTTTAAGCAACGCAGCTTTTCTGGCCCATCCTCTGTTAGAGGAATTGGTTTTTCCAGGATTGGGACGACCGGACAGAATTTTTTCTGCCGCCTAAAAGCTGACGAGAGGGTAGTCTTTATGCACGTCTGCCAGGAAATATTTGTGCTTGCAGGCACTCTTTCCCCTGACCAAGTGCTCTTTAAAAGGGGCCCGGATGGCTCAGTTGGTAGAGCATCGGACTTTTGATCTGAGGGTCCAGGGTTCAGGTCCCGGTTCGGGCACTGCTTTTCAACTACCCGTGAGGTCCTTGAGGCCGCATCTCCCGGAAAGCGCCCGATCTCGTCTGATCTCGGAGGCTAAGCAGGGTAGGGCCTGGTTAGTGCCTGGATGGGAGACCACCGGGAAGGTTTTCTGTTATTTACCCTATGGAAAAGACATTTTTCTAAAGAAAGGGGGCGCTCCCAACGGTGGACGCAGCCATCTCATGGGTGAATAAATCATTAACTGGCCTAAGGGGAAACATACAAATGTTTAAGGTCCCAGTCGATAAACGTTTAGAGACACTTTCCAGCATCCCTGGCTACAGCCAGCAGTGGCTACAATTGGAGTTTTTTTTCAGGCATTAAGGAACCAGACAAAACAGATGCTTAGACATCCCTGCCCGATAGGCAGAGGAGTTATTGGATATTCCCAGAGCTCTGTGCTTTGCGGTAGAGGCTATAAAAAGACTCCATCCAGCAGGCGTCTCGTTGTCACTATTTTTAGTGCATATGAGAAGGCTCTTTTGGTTGAAGAACTGGGCGGCCGAGCCCCATGTAAAAGACGGCTGGCAGGTTTGCCCTTCCATGGAAAGATCTGGATAAATACATTCAGACTGTTTCAAGTGGCAAAAGTACCCTTTTACCAGTCAAAGGAAGTTCCGGGGTCCTGCGTTTAAAAGGGCAGCTCCCCCCGGTTCCAGGGCCCTCAAATTTCAGGCAGTATGGTCCTCCTGCGCGATCAAACTTTTAACAATGGATCGCAAGGACAGGCCTCTGGGGGCAGAGGCAGAGAGGATCGGTCCCCGACAGAAGGGGTCCGATCATCTGTGGCCGCAGGCTACAGATTAGAATTTCTAAAATTTCCTCCACAAGGAAGGCCTCAATGCGGGCAGCATTGGATCACCTGCTTTACCAGGGCATAAGGGTAGAGGTACCAGCCCAAGAACAGGGGCTAGGTTTCTATTCCAATCTGTTTGTCATACCAAGGCTCATCGGCAATGTCAGACCAATTTTGGACCTAAAAGGTTTAAATGCTTACCTAAGGGTTCGCTCTTTCCGGATAGAATCCGTTTGGCCAGCAGCCGCCACACTCCAGAAGGATCGGGCTTCTATAGACATAAAGGAGGGTTACCTTCATGTACCAGGTCTTTCAGCCACATCAAATATTTTTGTTTTTACGCTTCGCAGTGATACAGCGTCACTTCCAATTTGTGGCGCCCCCCTTCGGGCTGGCTACGGCCCCCGGGTATTCACGAAGGTCCTAGCTCCTATTCTAGTCAGTCCAAAGGATCCAAGGGATCTCGGTCCTAGCATACCTGGACGACCTCTTAATTATAAGATCACTGGCTTCCTTGGTGGAATGCGTAGTAGCCCTTATGGTTCAGTACCTCGAGAGGTTCGGCTGAGTCCTAAACCGGGGAAAGATCAGCATTTCAACCTACAAAGCAGTTGGAATATCTTGGCACGAGATTAGACACAGAACAGAAGATGGATGTTCCTGCCCCTGGTAAAGGTCGAGGCTATCAAGAGATTGATTCAGTTGGTTCTAAGCATAAAAGAGCTAACTATTCGCCTATGTATGCGATGGCCATGTTCGAGGCAATACCACACGCTTCCACGCTCGTGTCCTACAGGCAGCAATTCTAGCAGCTTGGTTCTGCCCAGTGGTCTGGAAGGCTGGAGAGCGGTCTTGAACAAGTTCACTCGCCAAGGAACTTGGGCAGAGGCAGAGAGGCAGCTGCCCATCAAGGTCTGGGAGTTCTGAGCGGCTCAGCTAGCCCTCCTGGCATAGACATCCAGATTACAGGGGTCCTCGGTGAGAAGTCATTCAGACAAGGCCACAGCGGTGGCATATAGGTGAACCACCAAGGGGGAACCAAGAGTCAAGCCACTCAGAGTGAGAGGAGCTTGGTTTTTCGGTGGGCAGAGGTTTATGTACCCTGCATATCGGCGACATTCATTCCCGAGGTGGACAACCTGCAGGCGTACTTCCTAAGTCGCCAAACCCTGTCGCCGGGGGAGTGGTCTCTGCATCCACAAGTTTTTTCAGACAATCTGCCAGAAGTGGGGAGTGCCAGACGTGGAGGTCATGGCATCAGGATTCAACAAGAAGCTAGACAGGTTCATGTCTCGAACGAGGGACCCTATGGCCTGCGGAACCGATGTGTTGGTTTGCCCTTGGCATCAATCATAACTTCTATATGCATTTCCCCCACTGCAGTTACTACCCCGCCTGCGGCGCAGGATCATACCACAGGCTGGTTATCCTGGTAGCCCCAGCTTGGTACCGGAGGGCATGGTACTCACTAGTCCTGAAATTGGCAGCGGGAGGCCCTTGGACTCTTCCTCTAGGGCCAGACCTACTCTCACAAGGCCCGATCCTCCACCCTGCATTACGGCGTCTAAATTTGACGGCCTGGCGGCTGAATCCCTAATTCTCAGGGGTAGAGGTCTGTCTAGGCAGGTAATCCCTACCCTCATTAAGGCTAGAAAGCCGGCCTCCAGGGTAATTTGTTACAGGGTTTGGAGGGCCTACGTAGGCTGGTGTGAGTCTAAGAGATGGTTTTCCCGCAAGTATACCATTGATAGAGTATTAAGTTTCTCCAGCTAGGAGTGGATAAAGGCCTGGCATTAAGCACGATCTAAGGACAGATTTCAGCCTTATCAGTGTGGTTTCAGAGGCCGCTGGCCACCCACTCGCTGGTTAAGATCTTCGTACAGGGAGTCTTACGTGTTAATCCTCCGGTCAAATCACCACTTTGTCCATGGGACTTAAATCTTGTTCTGTCAACTCTACAGAAACAACCCCTTGAGCCGTTGGCTGAGGTACCTTTGGTTTTACTGACTAGAAAGTCGGTATTTCTGATCGCCATAGTTTCGGCCAGGAGAGTATCGGAATTGGCAGCCTTATCTTGTAAGGAACCATATGTCATTTTACATAAGGATAGGGCGGGTTTCCGTCCTCATCCTTCCTTTCTACCAAAGGTTATATCCAGTTTCCACCTGAACCAGGATGTGGTACTTCCATCCTTCTTCCAAAACCCACCTCTAGAAAGGAGGGGTTGCTGCATACGTTGGATATTATCAGGGCCATAAAGGCCTATCTTAAAGCTACAGAGAAGGTTCGGAAAACAGATGTGGTGTTCGTTTTACCGGAAGGGCCCAAGATGGGTCAGGCAGCTGCTTGATCCACCATCGCAAGATGGATTAAACAATTAATCATTCAGGCCTGCGGTTTGAAGAGGTTGCCTCCTCCTTTGTCGGCAAAGGCCCATTCTACCAGGGCCATGGGCACCTCCTGGGCAGCACATCATCAGATCTCTATGGCTCGAATATGCAAGGCAGCAACGTGGTCGTCAGTCCACATGTTTACAAAATTTTATCAAATGGACGTAAGAAGGAATGCGGATACAGCCTTTGGGCAGTCAGTACTACAAGCCGCGATTCAAGCTCCTCAGGATCTGAGGGGGCTCCCTTGATTTGATTTGAGATTTACTTTTCTCGTTTAAGTTGGATTTACTAGTATTTGAGTATACCTCTAAATTAAATCCTTCTTTGGAAGATGTCTCCCTCCCCTCATTAAAGCATTGCTTTCGGACATCCCATATAGTAATGAATATGCCGCTCTGTGTCCCGTGATGTACGAGAAAGAAAAAGGGATTTTTAAATACAGCTTACCTGTAAAATCCTTTTCTTGGAGTACATCACGGGACACAGAGCTCCCACCCCTCTTTTTGGGAACATTTTGGGAGGCATACTGCTTGCTACAAAACTGAGGGACTCCCTCTAGGGGAGGGGGTTATATAGGGAGGGACTTCCTGTTTGTTTGAGATTGCCAGTGTCCACACCTGAAGGTACTCCATATAACCCATATAGTAATGAATATGCCGCTCTGTGTCCCGTGATGTACTCCAAGAAAAGGATTTTACAGGTAAGCTGTATTTAAAAATCCCTTTTTTAACACCTGCCTCTAGGGCCGAGCCTTTTGGCTAGGACCAGGGGAATTTGTGTTAATGGCCGGAAGGCCGGCCATCGTATTGCACGGTGGCCACTTTTCACTCACCTTTCCTACCTTCCTTTTCCCCCCACTTTCTTTTTTATTTTACCCCCTGTTTGTCACATTTTTGTCTTCTTTTTGTTGGTGCACTTTAGTACACCTTGAGTGTGATGAGTAGGGTGCTGGTCCTCGGGCCTAATCTAAAAAGTCTTGGGAGTGGGCGGACATGGCCTTCTCGCCCCGGGGAATCAGAACTGGGTCCTTTTTGGAGGACCAATTGACGATGCACCGTCACAGTTTTTTGTGTCACTCTTTATGTGTGTGCACATTTTTCCTGCACCGGGTGAAGTTTTTGGGTTGTGTTATGCACGCCACAGGCTTTTCAATAGAAAAAAAGGAGGGTCTGTGGCAGGGACTTTATCCTACAATTGTTCGAGTGATACTCTGGCTGCCAGGTCAGTGAGAGTGGCCTGTCTGGGTACACTAAACCCACTCAGGCTGGAGTGGCGCAGAGAAGTGTTACGCTTGGGAGCTGGACTGTTTCCCTATTATCACGCCTGAATCTGCTGTTCTTCTTCCTTCTTCAACTTTACTTTCCTCACCACAAGTTTATTGTTTTTACCCGGCTGGGTAATAAAGAGCACAGCAAAGAGCACCTGTTCTGGACATACCTTTACTTCTACCAAATGCAATACACATCATTCACCCCTAGGAATTCGGGGGAGCCATGAGGTAATCGTGCCACCCAAAACAACCAGCAGCTCCTCTGGGGGTAGGGCTACACATACGACTGCACAAAACACAATTCATAGTTACAAAATATATCTACAACATGCACAAGACAATTGTCTTTTTTAGCAAAATAAGCATGTATTTAAGGTACTTACAGTATATAGGGCCATCAATTTACACAGGGCTTTACATATACATTGCACATTCACGTCAGTCCCTGCCCTCAAGGAGCTTATAACCTAAGGTCCCTAATTCACATTCATACATACTAAGGCCAATTCCAGAACGTCTTTTCAATAATATGCAAAAAGTAAACTAAACAGTACCTTAGCTTATAGAGGGATCAATTGTCAAACATCTCTAAGTTCTCCAGCTTCTGGCAGCCATGTCTTGCCTCTTTGTCTTACAAAACCAACTCCCCTTTTTCTGACCACATGCTTCTTTTAAAACCTAATCCCCCCCCTCCACCTAACAATCTCTTCCTCATATACTGTAAAGAGCTTCCTCTCAAACCAGTCTGACTGCTGGAACATTTGCATTTCCACGTCACCACTCCAGGAAGTAAAATACTTCCACGCATGCGTTGAATCCATTCGGCGCATGCAGGAGATTTTTGTCCGCTGGTTAGGCGTACTAACCAGCGGACATGTCGGACGGACGAGTTTCCAGCAGACAAGTTTTAAAGCATGCTTTAAAACTTGTCTGCTGGAAAAACCTGTCTGCTCGCCCGTACACACGATTGGATTTGTCTGCTGTGTTTTTAAAAACACATGATCCTAAATCCAACACTTAACAAATACATATGCTATAAAATCACCTATATAACCATAGCAACACATTCCACCTCTTGATTTCTATAGCATGATATTTGAAATTTTTTACATTTTAACAGTTCTTAAAGCTTTTGTCCAGGAGATGGGAAAATAAATTCCCTGTATTGTAAATGTGAGGAAAAAATTCCTTTTCA
Source organism: Rana kukunoris (assembly GCA_029574335.1). Taxonomy (NCBI): domain Eukaryota; kingdom Metazoa; phylum Chordata; class Amphibia; order Anura; family Ranidae; genus Rana; species Rana kukunoris. The sequence continues at coordinate 651,482,498 of CM056049.1, read as the reverse complement.
ACCGCGGTATCTTCTGGAAGTCAGACTTTTATCACTGAAAGGCTGCAACATTCCTTTGAGCAGGGTAACAATGCCCTTGGCAATCTGTGGAAAGAAAGTTTCAGATGATGAAAGTTTCTGGTCGGACTGGTCCTACTCCTGGTCATTAGGAAATGCACAGATCACTCCATTTCAACCCCCGTCAAGAAATCATCTGCATCTTCCTCAGACTCTCTTCTGGTCTGCCTCTTCTCATCTGGCCTGGTAATCTGCTCCACCTCTTGATGCTCAGTACCTGAAAAGTTTAAGGCTGCATTCACACCTGAGCGTCGCGTTTTCGGTTGTTTTTTTTCCGGTGTTTTTTTGCGCGTATTCACGTGTAATCGAGCGTTTGCATACAGCGTCGTCGGACGTTTTTGAACTTCAAAGTTTTTTATTTTGGCCAATAGGAAAAATAATCATCTCTTTCATCACTTGTTGCTATGTTTGTAGATTTTTTTATCTTCTGCCTGGGTGAAATGTTCTATTGACTCAAGCGACAAAACGCCCATAGAAACGCTCGTTGTCGCGCTAGATGCTTGAATCTAGCGTTTTCCATTACTTTCTATGGGAAATACAAATGCTCAAGTACGCCCAAACAGCCCGATTCGCGCAAAAAAAAAGGGTCCGGAACTTGTTTGAGCTTCAGGCGTTCGGCGTCACGTGTTTTGTCGTGGAGATGTGAACCATCTCCATAGAGAGAATAATGTATTTTTTCCCCTCTAGCCTATTATAGCATCGCGCTTCAGGCGACAAAATGCTCAGGTGTGAATGGAGCCTAAGAGACAAAGCAGAATTTATGTTTCTTCCAACTGTGACAAAAACATAGCTCACTGTTTAAATTTCTATATTTCCACAGTTCTAACTGTAAAACTATTGCAGGATGCCCACAGGATTTCCAACAGAAAGAATAAACCTGAATGTCTCTCCATGCTGTCCTGGGAACACTGGCCTGCTGTTGTCCAGTGTTTACAGCATGGCACTTCCTATCAAAAGGCCCCCTTCTATGACAAGAAAAAAACTTAATGTGACTGAATCCACCATTCCCAATCACCTGCTTCCACTTCTTAAGCAATGCTGGTGTAAGAAGACCAGCTATTTCCTCACTAGGGATGAGCCGAACACCCCCTGGTTCGGTTTGCAGCAAAACATGTGAACAGGAAAAAAAATTGTTCGAACATGCGAACACCAAATCTATGGAACATGAACATTAAAAATAAAAAGTGCTAATTTTAAAGGTTAATATGCAAGTTATTGTAATAAAAAGTGTTTGGGGACCCGGGTGTTACGTACCTCGTGGATAGAGCCTAGTATGCAGGAAGGAGCACCTCTTACAGCCCGAGTTCAGGGGCTGCTGGAGTGGGAACAGCAAGCCCGGGAACGCGGCGAGGTAAGGGTGCCTGGTGATGACAGCAGACTGGCCGGAACGGGGATCTTGCAGACAGACGGCGTAGGAGACAGCGTCTCTGGGTAGCTCACAGGAACTGGGTAGCGGATGCTGGTGAAACAAGCCGGGTTAGGATCAAGACAAGAGCAGGTATACGGCCAGCAAGGTCAGGTGAGCAGAAAACCAGGAAGTCACTCTTAGAGGAAATAGCGTAATCAAGTTCAGGCACAGGGTCTGGTAACGGTGGGCAGGAGAGCAGAGCGGAGTCAGATCAAGCCAGGGGTCGGTAGAGGTATTCGGGTAGTCAGACGGAGCCGGGTCAAAAACGGGTTCAACAGGTAACAGGTTCAACAGATATCAGGTTCAACAGGTATCAGGTTCAACAGGTTTGTGGACACTAAGCTGCAGATCAGACAGCGAAGTGTCACTGCAGCTGCTGACCTTTTAAAGGCAGGATGGGCCAATTGAGCCTAACGCGCATGCACGCGCTCCCACCGTGCACGCGCGCGCTCCCGCGGCGCAATAGATGCGCACGCGCGGCGAGCAGACGCGCGCGATCGGTGCGCGAGTGCGAGCACCAGGGGCTCGCCGGAGCCCACAGGTAGGTCCCTGACACCGGGTCCTGCCCCAGGGAACATGTATCAATGCAAAAAAGGTTTTAAAAAATGACTTTTTTTTCCCACAAATAGAGCTTTCTTTTGGTGGTGTTTCATCACCTCTGCGGTTTTTATTTTTTTTGCTATAAATGAAAAAAGAACAAAATTTTGCAAAAAATAATAATTTTTCTTCATTTCTATTATAAAATTTTGCAAAAAAGTAATTTTTCTTCATAAATTTGGCCTAAAATGTATACTGCTACATATCTTTGGTAAAAAAAATAAAAAATGTTGGATATTATTTAGTCTGGGTGAAAGTTATGGGGTCTACAAGCTATGGTACCAAATCCTGAAAATTGATCAATTTCATCACACCTGAAGTACTGACAGCCTCTCTCATTTCTTGAGACCCTAACATGCCAGAAAAGTACAAATACCCCCCAAATGACCCCTTTTTGGAAAGAAGACATTCCAAGGTATTTAGAAAGAGGCCTGGTGAGTTTTTTAAAGTTGTAATTTTTTCCCACAATTCTTTGCAAAATCAAGATTTTTTTTTTTTCATCAAATTTTCATATTATTAGGTTTTTTTTTCACACACAGCATATGCATACCACAAATTACACCCCAAAACACATTCTGCTATTCCTCCCGAGTATGGCGATACCCCATGTGTGAGACTTTTACACAGTGCGGCCACATACAGAGGCCCAACATGCAGGGAGCACCCAGGCCAATTCTGACATTTCTCTCCTACATGTAAAAATCATCATTTATTTGCTAGAAAAATACATAAAACCCCAAAACATGATATAAAGATACCTCACATGTGGTTTGAACACCGTTTTTATATGTGGGCGGGACTTGCGTATGCGTTCGCTTCTGCATGCGAGCTCGCGGGGACAGGGGCTGCTGTATGCCCAGAGTATTGCTAAGTATGCCCAGAGTATTGCGGAGTATGCCCAGAGTATTGCCCAGAGTATTGCCAGAGTATTGCCAGAGTATTGCCCAGAGTATGCCCGGAGTATTGCCAGAGTATGCCCGGAGTATTGCCAGAGTATGCCCGGAGTATGCCCAGAGTATTGCAGAGTATGCCCAGAGTATTGCAGAGTATGCCCAGAGTATTGCAGAGTATGCCCAGAGTATTGCCAGAGTATGCCCAGAGTATTGCCAGAGTATTGCGGAGTATGCAGAGTATGCCCAGGGTATTGCAGAGTATGCCCAGGGTATTGCAGAGTATGCCCAGAGTATTGTGGAGTATGCCCAGAGTATTGCAGAGTATGCCCAGAGTATGCCCAGAGTATTGCCAGAGTATGCCCAGAGTATTGCCAGAGTATTGCGGAGTATGCAGAGTATGCCCAGGGTATTGCAGAGTATGCCCAGAGTATTGCAGAGTATGCCCAGAGTATTGGCAGAGTATTGCCCAGAGTATGCCCGGAGTATTGCCAGAGTATGCCCGGAGTATTGCCAGAGTATGCCCGGAGTATGCCCAGAGTATTGCAGAGTATGCCCAGAGTATTGCAGAGTATGCCCAGAGTATTGCCAGAGTATGCCCAGAGTATTGCCAGAGTATTGCGGAGTATGCAGAGTATGCCCAGGGTATTGCAGAGTATGCCCAGGGTATTGCAGAGTATGCCCAGAGTATTGCGGAGTATGCCCAGAGTATTGCAGAGTATGCCCAGAGTATTGCAGAGTATGCCCAGAGTATTGCCAGAGTATGCCCAGAGTATTGCCAGAGTATTGCGGAGTATGCAGAGTATGCCCAGGGTATTGCAGAGTATGCCCAGAGTATTGCAGAGTATGCCCAGAGTATTGGCAGAGTATGCCCAGAGTATTGCAGAGTATTGCGGAGTATGCCCAGAGTATTGCCAGAGTATTGCAGAGTATGCCCAGAGTATTGCCCAGAGTATTGCCCAGAGTATTGCCAGAGTATGCCTGAGTATTGCAGAGTATGCCCAGAGTATTGCCCAGAGTATTGCCAGAGTATTGCCAGAGTATGCCTGAGTATTGCAGAGTATGCCCAGAGTATTGCCAGAGTATGCCTGAGTATTGCAGAGTATGCCCAGAGTATTGCCAGAGTATGCCTGAGTATTGCAGAGTATGCCCAGGTGAGTATTGCAGAGTATATGCAGCAGGGATGGCTGAGCAGGGAGGGAGGGATGGATGGATCTGTGACTGCATTTGTCACAGATCCAGCCCGCAGCACTGGCGCTGCCATCCGCTCCCTCCCCTCTCCTCTCACACTGTACCGATCGGTACAGAGAGAGGAGGGAAGAACCGGCGTCATCAAATGACGCCGGTCTGTTTACATCTGATCGCGCCGTCATTGGACGGCGCGATCACGTGGTAAACCGCCGCTATCAGGTCCTCTGGACCCGGCGGTCACGGATGTTCCCGTGTGCGCGCCTCAGGAGGCGCGCGGGAGCGCGATTCTGACAGGCCGTTAATTAACGGCCAGTTAGAATACAGCAACCGCCCTAGAGCCGTACTTTCGGCATAGGGCGGTTGCAAAGTGGTTAAATTTCGTACCTGGGGCTGTCTATAGTATGCCTGTAAATTAGCGCATGTTTCCCGTGTTTCTGCACAAAATTACATTTCTAAAGGAAAAAAGTAATTTAAAACTACTCACGGCTATAATGAATTGTCGGGTCCCGGCAATACAGATAAAAATCATTGAAAAGAAACGGCATGGGTTCATGGGTTACCCCCTTAGTTCATTACCAGGCCCTTTTGGTCTGGTATGAATTTTAAGGGGAACCCCGAACCGAAATAAAAAAAATGCGTAGGTGTCCCTTCAGGTGGATATTAAGGGGATCCCTGCGCCAAATTAAAAAAAATGGTGTAGGGGTCCCCCTCAAAATCCATACTAGACCCTTCAGGTCTGGTATGAATTTTAAGAGGAACCCTTTGCCAAAATAAAAAAAATGGCATGGGGTTCCCCCCAAAAATCCATACTAGACCCTTATCCAAGCACGCAACCTGGCAGGCCACAGGAAAAGAGGGGGGACGAGAGAGTGACCCCCCTCCTGAACATGCACTCAACATGGGGAGGATGTCCCCATGTTGATGGGGACAAGAACCTTATCCCCACAACCCTTGCCCGGGTCATCCGCATGGAAAAAAAACATCGGGCCTTCAGGAAAAAACATAAGACTCATCTCTTCTGAAGGATCAGGACGACACTGGATGGAAATAAGCACCTTGAGGCAATTTAGTTTGCATTTGCATCGCTAAACAAGTTATTCACTCACTCACACTCACTCATCTGCAGACAAGGGGCTTATCGGAATCTGGAAGCCCCCTTTAACAAAGGGGACCTCCAGATCCCGCCCCCACCCATGTGAATTGGTAAGGGGTACAATGCTCCTACCATTTCACCAAAAAAGTGTCAAAATGTTAAAAACCACAGGATATGACGCACACAATCCTGCCTCCACAGGAGGCACCTGACTAATGATGTGCTCCAGCGTTGCAACAGAGGGGGCGGGGTCACCCGTACACGTCACTGGGTAAGCCCAGCGTTTCTCATTGCATCAATGGGGGCGGAGTCACTCGCACACGTGATGGGTGGCCCCGCCCTTAGCTATATAAGAGCTGTGAGGCTGGAGCACGTCAATCGTCGGGTGCTTCACGAGGAGGCAGGATCGTGTGCGTCGTATCCTTGCTGGAGATCGAGAATGGATTACATCGCTGGAGATCAAGAATGGATTACATCGCTGGAATCTTTTTTTTTTTTAATAAAGGACTTGTCCCAAGCTGTCTCCTGTGGTTTTTAAAATTTCGCCCCTTTTTTGTGAAATGGTAGGGGTACAATGTACCCCTTACCAATTCACATGGGGAGGCCGGGATCTGGATGTCCCCTTTGTTAAAGGGGCTTTCAGATTCCGATAAGCCCCCTGCCCGCAGACCCCCACAACCACCGGCAAGGGTTGTGGGGATGAGGCCCTTGTCCCTATCAACATGGGGACATCCTCCCCATGTTGAGGGCATGTGGCCTGGCACAGTTCAGGAGGGGGGAGCACTTTCTCATCCCCCCTCTTTTCCTGCGGCCTGCCATTTTTTTTTCATTTTGGCACGGGTTCCCCTTAAAATTCATACCAGACCTGGAGGGTCTTTATCTGTATTGCTGGGACCCGACAATTCATTATATTTCCTTTAGAAATTTAATTTTTTGCAGAGACTGTTATAAACACGGGAAACTGGGAAACATGCGCTACTTTACAGGCATACTATAGACAGCCCCCACGTACGAAATTTAAAGGAATATTTCACTTTTATTGTTTCACTTTAAGCATTATTAAAATCACTGCTCCTGAAAAAAACGCTAGTTTTTAAAACTTTTTTTTTTTTTTTTTTTATAAATTCTTTATTTTTTTGAAATTCCATTTTTTTTTCTTCTTCCATACAGATAACTAAGCAAACTTTAAACAATATCATTTATACAATATCAATCTTATCTTAATCTGCATCTTCTTATCAAACAGCTCTACCACTTTTATAACTATTAACCTGGGACCCCCCCTGGTTACCCAACCACCCCCAAAAAAAAAAAACAACTTGCCTCTAACATTTGGGACAAGCAGACAGAAAAGAAAGAGAAGAAAAAAAAAAGGAGAAAACAGGCTCCTCGCACCCTTATGAATTCCGTTCCCTATATTCCCTATATGGTGACCAAATCTCCCCCTATTTTTCTTCTTGTTCTCTCAGTACCATCGTTAAGTTTTCCATCTGCTGAATCTCCGCTATTCTCCCCATCCATTGCGTTTTTGTTGGGGCTACTGTACTTTTCCAAGGGGATGGTATACATGCTTTTGCTGCGGTAAGTAAATGCCTCAATAAGGAATTTTTATAATTTTCATTAGATAGCGGAATATCATGCAGTAGGAAAACTGACGGTTTTTCCTCAAGAGACACATCTGTAATTTCTTTGATTGTTTCCCACACCATTTTCCAGATATCTCTCAGTCTGGGACATTCCCAGAATATGTGCAGTATAGTACCTTCCGCGTTATGGCAGCGCCAGCATTGGTTAGACACATGAGGGAATATCCGATTCAGTATTGTCGGAGTTCTATACCACCTGGGTAGGATTTTGTATCCTCCTTCCTGGTATTTAGTTGCCATGGATGATTTATGCGCAAATAACAGAATTTTCTTTTTCTGCATTTCCGTGAAGGTGACTCCTAAGTCCCTCTCCCAGGCTTGTACAAAGGCCAACTCTTGAGGGGCTTCCAGTTCTACCAACAGCGCATACATAACTGATAGTGCATGTCTAACTGGCTCCCCTTTTAGGCAGATCTGTTCTAGAAAGTGACCGAATTCCTGATTTAAATTGTGTGAGTGTCCTTAGGAACGCATTGAGTTGTATTAGCCTGAAGGGATCTAGGGCTTCAAATTCCCTTTCGATCTCCCCTCTATCCATTACATAGTTATTTCTCATGAAATGAACAATCCTACTCCTTCCTTGCTGCCTTAGTTCCTTGAAGCGTTGGTCTACTAACCCTGGTTCAAAACTTGGGGTCCCCAATACTGGTAGCATGGGGCTCGGACACATCGACATTCTGGTTTTCTTAAATGATTTTTTAATGATTTGGATTGTGGCCCCCACAGTGGGATGTCTTTTCACCTCCTGGGGGATCACATCTTCTGCAATCCATATTATTCCTTCCAGGGGTATAGTAGTTATAGATTGTTCTAATTGTATCCATGGTTTCTCCTTCTGTATTGAGCACCAATCCAAAACACGTGTCAGGTGTGATGCCACATAATAGTTTACCGGGTCTGGAAGACCGACCCCTCCTCTTTCTTTTGGTAATGACAACACCGCTCTACATACCCTCGGAGATTTCCCTGCCCAAATAAATTTCGCAAACCTCGATCTGAGATCTCTTAAAAATCCAGTAGGTAACCTAATGGGCAGGGTCTGGAAGAGGTATAAAAGTCTGGGCATTACATTCATTTTAATGATATTTATCCTCCCAAACCAAGTGAATGCTTCCTTATCCCACCTCAGAAAATCCTGTTTTATCTGTCGGATCAATCAGTTCGAAAACTTGATTCAATTTATTTGGCATTTTGGTCCCTAAATAACAGATATGTGAATCAGTCCATCTAAACCCGAAATTATCAGACAATTGTTGTTTCATTTTCCTATTCATTTCTACTCCCATTGCCTCGGATTTACTGTAGTTTACCTTGAAGTTGGATACCTCTCCATATTTTCGTAACTCCTGTAACAGTACTGGTATAGATATCACTGGTGACCTTATAAAGAACAGCAAATCATCCGCATATGCGGCGACTTTGTGTTCTCTATCTTTTGTTATAATACCTTTGACATCTGCATTGTCCCTAATTGTCCTCAAAAAAGGTTCTACAGTTAAGATAAATATGATAGGTGAAAGTGGGCATCCCTGCCTTGTTCCGTTACCAATTACCAATTGCAAATGTTTTAGACATCCGATCATTCACCTTAACACTCGCTTTTGGGCAAGAATATAGGCTTGTGATCCAGTTCATCATCCCTTTTTTCAACCCTATATGCTGTAATACCACCTTCAGAAATGTCCAATCAAATGCTTTTTCCGCATCCGCGGAAATAATCGCTAACGGTTTCTGTTGTATGTGGGCTAAATGTATAGCACTAAGAACCCTTTGGGTATTCTCCCTCCCTTCTCTCCCAGGAGTAAATCCCACCTGATCTGGGTGTACAATCGCCGGGACGTATCCCAATAATCTGTTAGCTAGAATTTTCATCAAAATCTTCAGATCTACATTTAATAGCGATATTGGCCGGTAACTGGCACATTGCGTTAAATCTTTTCCCTCTTTAGGGATTAGTGTAATATAGGCCTTCAGTGTCTCTTCTCGCATCTCCTGACCTTCCCGGATAGAATTAAAAGCAGCGAGGAATTTTGGCGCCAGTGACTCAGCAAAGATTTTATAGTAGAGCAATGTGTACCCATCAGGCCCCGGTGCCTTTCCTGGTTTCAATGCTTTCAGAGCCTCTGAAAATTCCTCTATACTAATTGGATCCTCAATACTCGTCGCTTCTTCTTCTGATAACCCGGGTAGGCCTGAGGCCAAAACATATTCTTTTGCCTGTTGTTCTTTAGATGTCGTCCTTGCAGTAGCCTGTTGGCCCTCTATCCTATAGAGTTTCGAATAGTATTCTCTAAATGTGTTGGCAATTTCTTGAGTAGATTTGACTAAGGTATCTCCCTGCGTTTTTATCTGATCGATATGATTCCTCGACCTTTTTTCTCTTAGGGCGTTTGCCAGCATTCTACTGGGTTTGTTTCCAAACTCATAGTATGTGCGCCTACATCGAGTTAATTTCGCTTTGGCCCTATCTATCAGTAAGTTATTTAATTCTTCCCGTAAACTCATAAGTTTTTCTTCTAGCAATTGCGTTTGGGCTTTTTTATGTGCGATTTCTAGTACCTTAATTTCCTCTAATAGTGAGTCTAGTTTGGCCCCCTGTACTCGTTTCCTAAAAGCCCCTAACGATATAAGAATACCTCTGATATAGCATTTGTGTGTTTCCCAGCAGCATAGTGGAGATGTTTCCTCTGAGTTATTAGCTATAAAAAACGCCTCTATTTCTTGTGCTATTTTATGTTCGTATTCTGGTTCTGTCAGGAGTGTCTCATTTATCCTCCAATTCCATTCTCTTGAGCTTGTCTCTCCTAATTCCATTGTGCAACTAATTGGAGCGTGATCCGATAGTGTAAAAGAGTCGATAGATGCCTCTCTCATAAGCTGTAGTACATTTTGCGATATGAAGATATAATCAATTCTAGTATATGTCTTATGTTTCGCTGAGAAAAACGTATAATCTCTATTATGAGCATTTAAAGTTCTCCACGTGTCCACTAATTGCAAGTCTTGTAATAATCTTTTAGCTCTGCAGAGTTTGGAATGGGACAAATGTGATACTCCCTTTGAGACATCCATATTAGGATCCAGTGCGATATTTAGATTGCCTCCCATTATTATAATCCCCTCTTTGTTTTGATGAACCAGGTTCAGATATGTTTCCAGGGCTCTAACTTGATCCTCATTTGATAGGTATATATTTACCAATGTCACCTTTTGTTCACATAATGAGCCGACTATAATAAGGAGGCGACCTGTCTCATCTTTAACTGTCTTATGTTCTTTCCATTGTACTTGACTTGACACCATAATTGTTACACCATTTGCTTTTGCAGTCTGCGATGCACTATGATACACATTAGAGAATCTGCGATTCCCCAATCTTAGAATTTTATCATTTCTAAAATGCGTCTCTTGTAGGAAAATAATCTGAGATTTTAATCTACTTAATTCAGCTAGTAGTCTTGTGCGTTTTTCCGGGCTATTTAGCCCCTTGACATTGTATGAGGTAAAATGTAATCTTGTCATCTTATCCTCCCTACTTCTCAGATAGAGAGCACTATCAAACGGCGGGATTATACCTGCCTTCCCCCCCTAAAGAGGAAAAAATAAAAAAAAATAAAAAAATAAAAATAAAAAAATAATAAGAAAAAACAGAGTACGGTTCTCGGGATCCGCAGTTCAACGCCACTCCAAGTTCCGTAATCTCTGGGCTTTTGCAGACTATATGTCCCGACAAGTCTGCCTGCAATTTGCCAAAAAAAAAAAGAAAAGAAGAATGGTTTAAACGTCTCCGACTTCCCTCCACTTGGAGGAGAGACGTTAAAAATAGGGAAGAGTGGATAACCACAGCGACGACCCGAGCCCCCTTATTTACCCATGTGCACCCGACTTTTTACCTACCTATCTTACCCTCTTATTCTCTGCTCTTATTACCCTTCACCTTTAGCGCTTATTTCGATTCTTATCCTGATCCTACCCCCACCATAGAATGCTACAATACCCTTTACCTCATCAAAACATCAAAACATAATGTTATAACCTAATGCCATAACATTATTATCAAATTATCAACATTTGTTATTATCATATCATATACCAATGGCTACCATACATTTAAGGATGAAAAAGAGAAAAAAAAATATATATATATATATATATACTATTCAGATACAAATATATGTACATACATATGAACCACCATGTCCCCATATAATTACGCTCAACCTAACCGCACATATATCTTCCTATGGCTTAAACACTTTATTCTTAACACAAAAAAAAAAAAAAAAAAGAATAACACTTTCCCTCATGAGGGTCTCTACATCCCTGTATAACTCAGTGAAGCCTCTACAATCTCTAGTTATTCTCTAATTATTCCCTCTCTTGGGTCTAATTCCTTTTATTCCTCCCAATCAAGGGGGTGTTCCTAACCCCTGTGACCTTTATTAACGTGTGGTTTATGATCAGTGATATCTTCTCACTCAATGTCTCCCTCACTCTTCTACCCTTCCCTTGACAGTGTCCCATAGACCCGTGCCCTTTTAAAAAAAAAAAAAAAAGTGAATTCTTCCCTCCTGGGCCTATATTGGATCGCTATAGGATAATCCTATACCGAAAATGCCAGCAATGTGAATATACAATGTGTTGCATAGTGCGACATTTTGTGATATATTGTGAGCCCCCCCATCCTCCTCCCCCGGAAATACATTAAGTGACCCCCCATAACCCAAAAAAAAAATAAAAAAAAAATAGTGATATATAGAAAGAAAAAAAAAAAATCTACCCCCTATAGTCACCTACATTATTAGACCATCTTCCATTCTATTCTCCCTCTCTCATATTGTGTCCCTTCGCCCGCTCTCCTATACTGTTTCACCCACCCAAAAAAAAAAAAAAATTTATGAAACAGGAAAGGTAGAGAGGACCCTTTTCTTCCCTTATCTCCATACCTTGAACAATTACTTCTTTACTCAACAAAACCTCAACAGAACCTCAGCCTTATCCCTTTAGCAGGTGGCCCCCGTCCTCCCTACCCCCCCCCCAAAAAAAAGAAATGACCAGTCATTTCTCCTGAGATCTCTCCAGATATATAGCCAAAAAAAAAAAAAGTTTCCATCCTTAGTTCGTTCTGATTAACCTTGCTCGGGCTTGTCCGGGCTTATTGTGTTACTAAGCTGGGTATTCCCCTGCTGCCGGCAACTCTGTCCAGTTAGGGATCTCAATGGGCTCCAATTCCAACCGTCTAAACAATTCTGGCAGTTGGCCAGGGTTCTTCAGATTGAAGCTTTGACCCCCCTTTTTTATGAGCACAGCCAATGGGTATCCCCATCTGTATGTGGCTCCCTTAGATAATAGATAGTCCAACAGTGGCTTTAAGATACGCCTCCTCATTTTAGTATGTTTACATAAATCTGGGTATATCTGTATTTCGTTCTCCATATACTTCACTGTACCCTCCTGCCACGCCGCCCTTAGTATGTCCTCCTTTACCCTAAAAAAATGTATTCTACACAGAACGTCTCTAGGCTTAGTATATGTTGGGTTACGGATCGTGGGTACCTTATGTACTCGATCAAGCTCGATCGGGGTATTTGAGGGGCATATTAAAAGTTGATTCAAAATCGCAGTAACAGTCTCTCTTAAAGCTACTCCTTCCATCTCCTCGGGTATACCCTTTATCCGAATATTATTCCTCCTACTTCTATTTTCAGATTCCTCAGCCTGCAGCTGTAATGAAATCATTTGTTGCTGTTGCATAGCCATCTTCTCTTCTAGCATATCTAGACGGTTATCTGTTCTATTAAATTTTTGCTCCAAGTTATTCACTTTAAGATCGACCGTCTCTATTTTGTTATGTACTTCCATCATCTCCTCTTTGAATGATCCTGTTATGCTAGATAATAATTGATGTATATCATCCTTAGTGGGGAGAGCCTGAATAAGCTGTTTCAATTGGGTAATGTCCTGCTCTATCCCCGTAGCATGTATAGCCTGTGTGTTATGAAGACATACCTGGGTGACCCCTTTATTACTATTGACTGACAGTGATTCTTTTTCCAACTCACCCCTCCTTGGGTCTGCTCCAATCTGCGGTAGGATAACACTTGGTCCATGCTGTATTCCTTGTTGCGCCTCCTCTGGATATGATTCCAGCATTTCTTCATTGCCTTCTGAGTACCTCAGAGGGGTCTTCGCAACCGCCCCAATCAACACTTTGGACCCTCTCTGTTGTGTTGGGCTTGCTAACACTGGCATCTTTAAAGCTGATTCTAGCAGTGTAGCCTCTGGGAACGGCTTCTGTGTTAAAGCCATATTAATATTACTCTCCAACACCTGCTTCAAATCCCTCTTTACCGTTAGGTATCGAGTAATGTATGAGTGGGTTGGGGTGGGCGGCACTCTTGTGTTCCTCCCCCGCCTCGACATGGGCCACCCGGTGTCCTAGAACACAACCCCCCGTATGATAGGGCTTACCGTCGGGACCGCTATCTGCGAAAATGACGGTATATTGATCCGATGTGCTGATCCGTGAAATTCAAATCCCTCAGCTGCGGAGGCACAGATGAGCTGCACGCCGACAATCCCTGCACCTGCAAGGTCTGTACGGTCTCTCTGCCCGACCTCGCTCCACAGTCTCCCTCCACCGTCTTGATCTGCGGGGGTGCTGCCTGCTGCCTGCTATGCTGTGGCTCCGGTCTATGCGAAGGCTAGGTAACTATGTTCGGTATGCTATCCGGTCTCCTGGTTCGGGTGCACAATGGGACGCTTTAGGCTAGGATCTCACTGACTCTCACGCCGCCATGCTCAAACCACTCCCCCTGCCAGCGGACACTTTTTTTTGACAATAACTTGCATATTAACTTTTAAAATTAGCCCTTTTGATTTCTCCCATAGAACTTTTAAAGGGTGTTCTGCGGCTTTCGAATTTGCTACAAACACCCCAATGTTCGAGTCGAACTCATGTTTGCCCCGAACATAAAGCTCATCCCTATTCCTCAATAGGGACCCCCACTTTAAGTAAATCAGTCCACATGTGTCTTCTGGAGACCATAGGCCCTGCCTTACTCTTATCTGACTCAACTCGGCCATTTATAAACAAGCTGATTAGTTCCTCAGGTTCAAATTTATGGCAAGCATCAGTGGCACATCTCCTACTTTAGCTTACAAGCTTAGGGTATTTGTCCTTTGTTAGGGAATTATTAGACTTGTTTATGAGGGCTGCACACTGCTTATTCAAATCTTCAGCTCTGCCTACAGGGGTTTGAACACAATAAGCTACTGCAGGTTTGACTTTGATTCAGGGGCGGATCCAGAGTCTAATCTCGGGAGGGGCACTGCCAAAATATTTGCGGGCAATTTGTAGGGTGGGAAGCCAGGTGGAGAGGAGGACTGGGTGGGAGCAGCCAGGTGGAGAGGAGGACTGGGTAGGAGCAGCCAGGTGGAGAGGAGGACTGGGTGGGAGCAGCCAGGTGGAGAGGAGGACTGGGTGGGATCAACCAGGTGTAAGGGAGGACTGAATGTAAGCAGCCAGGTGGAGAGGAGGACTGGGTGCGAGCAGACAGGTAGAGGGGAGGTAAGTTTTTACCTTCGAAGATAATAGCATCTATCACTCCTTCCACTCACAGCCTCATGGTCTCTCTTCCTGTTCCCCCTCCTGCTCGGCATGCTGGGGGCTGCAGTCCTCTCAGGGAATCATCCTGGGGCCTGCTGGTATACTAGACTACATGTCCCATAATGCTCTAGGTTCTAATTTCCCAGCCATTGGCTCTGAATGTAGCCAATAGGAGCAGGCATTTGCAGGTGAATACTCGGCTCAAGGAGGAGAAGGGAGGGGTGTAAATCCCCCCCCAGCTGCGGCTCTGCGTGTGTCTCCTCACAGAGCCTATCAGTTTCGGCACCGCTGTCCTGTCCTGATGAGGCCTGGGGGTCTGCATCAGCACAGCCTGCTCCTAGTTTTTCGGGGGGGGGGGGCAAATGACACATTGCCCATTCCCCCTAGATCCACCCCTGCTTTGATTACCCTACTTTCTAAACCATTTGCCTTGCTTGGAGTGTCTTCCAAATACTTTTACTTTGAATCTTTTTCTAATTCTGTCTTTTCCCTATTTTCAGATTTAATATGTAGAGTATAAAGGAAGAGAAAACCAAACACAGCAACTGCCTGCATCTCTCCCTACTGAACCAAAAACTTTTGAGACTTAAATCTTTGTGTAATATTAAAATTTGTTTGATGATATTAGTCATTTAAGTGTGAAAAATATGCAAAAATAAAAATCAGAAAGGGAGTAAATACTTTTTCTCACAACTGTATGACTTTTACTATCATTTCTTATTGATGTGAGGGTTAAAGGTTCCATTTTGAGGAGTTTGAATAAGATGTAGTTTCATATTCGCCCCCCATTCGTTTAAACAGATTTCTTCCAAATAAAGTAGAAAACTTGTCACATTTCAGAGACTGTGGGTGAATATTGTGCAGTTTATCACTTGAGAGAAACATTTCACAGAAGCTGTCTTCTGTTCAGTAAGCAATATAATAAGCATACTTGAAACTGGAAAAGCTCAGACATAAAACTAAATGAAAAAGCAACAGCAGAGCCAGAGAGGAGTACAGGGAACAAAGCTGACATCATAAATTCAGTAGCACAGCTTAGCATTGAAAACTGTGCCAGGGCAAACCTGGTGTCATTCTAATTAGGGGTGTTATTATAACACAATATACATGGCTGTTTTGCATGACAATTGCAATACTTTTGTACTTGGATTTAATTATTAACAAGCATCACAATTTTGTTTGCTTAACCACTTGCCTACTGTGCACCTACACCCCCTTCCTGCCCAGACAAAATTTTAGCTTCCGGCACTGCGTCGCTTTAACTGACAATTGCGAGGGTCGTGCAACGTGGCTCCCAAACAAAATTGACGTCCTTTTTTTTTCCCACAAATAGAGCTTTCTTTTGGTGGTATTTGATCGACTGTGCGGTTTTTATTTTTTGTGCTATAAACAAAAAAAGAGCCACAATTTTGAAAAAAGACAATATTTTTTGTTTTTTGCTATAATAAAAAATCACATTTAAAAAAAAAAAAAACATTTTTATCTCAGTTTAGGCCGATAAGTATTCTTCTACATATTTTTGGTAAAAAAAAATTAAAAAGTAAAATCGCAATTACCCTATAGTGACTGGTTTGCGCAAAAGTTACATTGCCTACAAAATAGGGGACATAATTATGATTTATTTTTTTATTTATTTTTTACTAGAAATGTTGGCGATCTGCGATTTTTTTTCAGGACTGGGACATTATAGCGGACACATCGGACACTTTTGACACATTTTTGGGACCATTTACATTTATACAGTGAACAATGCTATAAATATGCATTGATTACTGTATAAATGTAACTGTCAGGGAAGGGGTTAACCACTAGGGGGTGGGGAAGGGGTTAAATATTTCTCCTACATTGTGTTCTAACTGTGGGGGGAGGGGACTGACTGGGGGAGGTGACCGATTGTCTCCCTATGTAAAAGGGACACAGCATCGGTCTCCTCTCTCCCTGACAGGGACGTGGAGCTCTGTGTTTACACACAGAGCTCCACGTCCCAGCTCAATTGTAGGCAATCGCGTGTGCCCGGCGGCCATCGTGGGCGCCGGGCACATGCACAGTGTTCTAAGTGACGCGACGGGTGCGCGCGCACGCCCCTAGCAGCTTAAAGTGACAGGACTACATATGACGTTCTGTCAGGAACATAGAGTATCCCACCCGCCGTCAAGCTGTTAATTTGACATTTCTTAAGTGTTGTGCTGCTTTTAGCAGAACATCACATATTTACTGAACACAAATAAATTAGAGGATTAAAGGTGTAAAAACAGATACTTTGACCTGAGTTTGAGTGATGAGAAAACAAATTCATTACAAGCATCCAGTAATTATTAATAATTTAGCAAAGTTTAAATTGTTAGTTCACCTTTCTGAAAAAATAAAAAAGTGATCTAAGACCATACACCCTCTCCACCCCCTGGTCCCTGATGTACCTACTGGGGTGCTGAGCTTTCAGTGCCCACGCAGCCAGTCGACTGTTCTTCCTCTTCTCTGTGCGGCACTTCCGGGATGGACCAGAACCACTGTGATAGGTCAATGCCAACAAAGATCACCGCTTCGGTCCATCCCAGAAACGCTTCAGTGCAGATGCAGTGTAGAATCATCACATGATCAACAGCTGTCATTAAACCAGCCAGTACCTATGATGAAGACTGCAATGTAACATATCTTTAACCACTTCAGCCCCGGAGGATTTGGCTGCCCAATAACTGGCCATTTTTTACGATATGGCACTCCGTCGCTTTAACTGACAATTGCGTGGTCGTGCGACATGGCTCCCAAACAAAATTCACTTCATTTGCCTGACGAAGAGGTCCTGCGTGGCCTCGAAAAAAGTTGCAATCCTTGTGATGTTTTCACTGCATTTAAACTTTTGGACATTTTATACGATCCGTGGTATGCTGGTGAATATGTTCATATCCCAAACAAAATTGACATCCTTTTTTTCCCCACAAATAGAGCTTTGTTTGGTGGTATTTGATCACCTCTGCAGTTTTTATTTTTTGCGCTATAAACAAAAAAAGATCTGTGAAAATGGGGCATCCACCATCAAGAAAGCAACAACAAGGTTAGACTATTTAAAAGCACTAGGAACTTGATGTACTGGAATAAGGAGGATAATGCTGGGAGACCAAGAAACTAAAGGAAAACAGAGGTACCCACTAAAATGTTATGAATTGATGATGATGATGATAAGATATGGCTGTTTAATAGTTAACAGTAAATTCAATATTAACACACAAACCAAATGAACATAATTTTGACCAAGCTTGTAGATATTCTCCCCGTATCTTGTTAGCAACACATTTCTTAAAGTTAATGGCAATTATCCCCAGATCAAGCCGGGGCATTAAAAACCTTTCGGATCTGAGGCCGCGTACACACGTACAAGAACCTCGTTGGGCTAAACCCATCGTTCCGCCCGACGAGGTTCTCGGCCGGCCGTCGAGTTCGTCGACCAGGCTGTCGAAAAAGGCGTCGAGCCATTAGTCCCGATGGCCCGTCGAGGAAATAGAGAACCTGCTCTCTATTTTGGCTCGACGCCTCGCTCGACAGTTTGCTCGGCGAAAACGTACACACGATCGAGCTTCTCGACAGAATATGGATCCCAGCGAGCTTCTCGCTGGATTCTGCCGAGAGGCTCGGTCGTGTGTACGGGGCCTGACACTGGCACAGCTTACAAAACCTCGATAACTGCAAATGAGAGAAGGAATCTGCAATGTTGTAAGTAATGCCAGGTACATGCTTACATTTTAGCACAATATTAAATGTCATCATACGTAGAACAATAAAACAAAACAGCTTAAAAACCAATGCAAATTTGGATGATAAGCAATTAGAGGCAAAAAACATGCATTTGTTATCAGTGTGCAGCATTGCAGGATATACTGTAACATTGGTTCTGGAAATAATGGCCCCAAATAACTGCTAAGACAAAGACAGGAAACAATTTTAATAAAAGCAGATTGCACAAATTCTCCAGTATTCAAGAATGATGCCACTGGAAAGCGTGCAAATAACCTACTAAAAAGGTGCCAAAAATTACAGAACCTGATAGATAAACCAGATTGGTAAATAAACCAAGATAAAAATATTTAATGAAATAATGCACCAATATGGCACAATCATGGAAGCCAACACAAATGTGCCCCTTACTCTCAGATATTCTTTGATAAACTAATTAATATTATCATGCAAATAAGAGTTAGTAATGTAGAAATGTAAGCTATTACCCACCCCAACTTATAAATGCTGCCTCCTCACTTCTTCCAATAGCACAGCATATATTTTAGCATACATTGCAATTTAAATACCTTTTCCCTTTTGTTTTTCTATGTGGTCACATGACCACAACGCTCCATCTTTTCTATGTGGTGAGTGGCTGGTGGCATGGAACTAAAGTAGAGGACACCAGTGGGTGATATCACTACTCTATGGAATTCTGTCCTGTTTTCAGTCCTGAAAAAAAATTATAAACATACATTTATGCTAAAATGCATGCAGTGAAATGTCCTCTGCACCTGTTCAGAGTGCCTAGTATTCCATACCACCCACCCTTCTCCTGTTACAAGTTCTACAAGCAATAATACACATCCCCTATACCAGTGATGGCGAACCTTGGCACCCCTGGTGTTTTGGAACTACATTTTCCATGATGCTCATCTACATTGCAGAGTGAATGAGCATCATGGGAAATGTAGTTCCAAAACACCTGGGGTGCCAAGGTTCGCCATCACTGCCCTATACTGTTTAATGGGCGAGAGCGAATAGACTGTTGCCTGTGTGAATGGTGGCCGGTGCACTGTTTTGGGAAAGAACCAGTTAAATCAGCAGCTGCTAGGAAGGTAGCACTACATCTGGATAGCAATCTAGCCACATTTCTGACAATTTCATTGGCATTAAGGCCTTAAGCTTTAACATCTCTTGGTTGTGGCTGGAAGCTTTTTTAAAGCAGCAAAAGGTAAGCTCCAGAGCAGGACAAACATTCATATCTGCAGTTTGATAAATATTTAAACTGGGCATTGTTATAAGCGAACATAGGTTGTTCGCACAGGGTGTGCCCAGGCACACCCTAATCACCCTGTGCAGCACAGATTCTCCCTACTTTCCTGGCCCCCCCCCCTCCTTCCCTCTGCAGCACTACTGGCTTCCCTCCTCTCCTCTGCTCCCCGGATGTTGCTGCAGGAATGTTTTAGGATGAGTGAGGGAAGGGGCTGGTAAATTATGTATTTATCAGCCCCTTCCCTTTCTGAATGAACACGGTGAGTAATCGGTAGTGTGTGTTTGAGCTTTGGGGTGCACACCCTAATGCAATAGGCTGCGCACACCTATGTAAGCGAAGCATACTTCCTTACAAAAGAGAATATGGACCATGCTGGGGACTTTTGGCTCTGTCTAAGATCTTTGAGGCAACAATAAATTAAACCCAAGCAATACCTGTAAAATAAAGTCCTATAACTTTATCACCCTTATGCAGAAAACTGTCAATTGACAGGTTTTGTCTTAAATGTTTGTGATAATTAAACCATAAAATGTTGTCAAAGTGGTGAAAAGTTTCCGCCACAATGTCTGAGTTTTGAAATAATGAGTACTCTTTCTGAAGCAATGGGGGGAGTTGCAGGGAAAAAACTCCCTGTCCACTTTAATATTTAATAGTGTAGGCTAAGTTCATGACTTTAGCAACAAGTACAGTAGTCTCAGAACATGATCATAGGAACTGCTGGATATGTAATTGCCATCATCACTTGGAATAAAATATAAGAGTATACCTCAAATTGTGGGATTTTAAAGGCAAATTAAAAAAAAGTAGTAGATTGTTTAACCACTTCCCGCCCGGCCTATAGCAGATTGATGGCCAGGAAGTGGTTCTGTTATCCTGACTGGGTGTCATACGATGTCTAGCAGGATAACATGCCGGCGCGCAACACGGCGATCGTGCGTGTGGCGTGTCAGTCTGACTCGCCGCATCTCTGATCATGGTAAGAAGCCTCTGACAGAGGCTTCTTACAACGTGATCAGCTGTGACCAATCACAGCTGATCGTTGTGTGAACCAGGAAGTGACGGTAAATGGCATGTTCGTCCTGACAGGGAGAGCTGGTCGGCATTGATTATCAGCACAGTCCCATCAGATGTCCACCACAGCTGCCAAAAAGGTGCCCATCAGCTGCCATTCAGTGTCCCATCAGAAACAGCTGTAGGTGCACATTGCAGTGCCAATTAGTACCAACAACAGTGCCAATCAGTGCCCACCACAGTGCAAATCAGTGCCCATCACAGTGTCAATCAGTGCCTTCACTAACATCTGTCAGAACCCCATCCGTACCTCATCATCAGTGCTGTCCATCAGTGCCACCTGTCAGTGTCAATCAGTACCGCCTATCAGTGTCAATCAGTGCTGCCTGTCAGTGCCCATCACAGCCACCTATCAGTGCCCATCAGTGCCACCTATTAGTGCCCATCAGTGCTGCATATCAGTGCCACCTATTGGTGTCCATCAGTGCCGCCTATTAGTGCCCATCAGTGCTGCATATCAGTGCCGCCTCATCAGTGCCCATCAGTGTCGCCTCATCAGTCCCCAGCAGTGCCACCTAATCAGTGCCCGTCAGTGAAGGAGAAAACAACATTTTATAACTGAAACAAAGAAAAACTTTTTTTTTCAAAAAGTTGGTCTTCCAGGTGCTCTTACAAAACATAGGGGAAGTGAAAAAGGGTGTATGCAGAGGGGGACATTCAATTATGCCTGTTACCTTGCCTTCCATGGCCAAAGCAAAGATTCACTTTAAATGACAAATGCACATAGAAGATTCATCTTGTGTGTAATCTATGATCTTATATTCTCATCCATGTAAATGGGTACCATCTCACTGCCTCAAATGTAACCTGCAAAATCTTCCATTTATCAGTGGCAGGCCTCCAGTGGAAGAGCATTTGAAAAGGGTTGGAATTCTACCTGAAATCCCATAGGTGCTGAATGCAAGGCTTTAGAGCAGGGATCACCAAACTTTCTAAACAAAGGGCCAGTTTATTGTCCTTCAGACATTAAGTTGGCCAGACTGTGGTCCCCTAGGAGTAGAACATGCCTCAGCTTCAGTGGGAGTAAACAATGCCTCTGACTTGGTGGTCAGCGGGAGTAAAAAAAAAAAGAAGACATAGCACCTTTGGCCAGTAGACATGGGAGTAGTGCCATGTCATTGGTATTATTGAAATGGCGATCCATCGTTGATGTCATTGGGAGGAATTGTGCCCCATCGTTGGTGTTATTGGGAGGAATTGTGCCCCATCGTTGGTATCATTGGGAAGAATTGTTCCCCATTGTTGGTGTCATTGGGAAGAATAATATCCCGAGGGCCAGATAAAGGCCAGCAAATGGCCACATTTTGGAGACCACTGCTTTAGAGAGATAATTACCACATGATTTTTTTTATCGAATAGTTAAAGTGTTTCTAAACCTGCATTCACTATGTGACAGACTCACCCCGGGACATCCCCGAACCATCTTATGTCTAAAATCATCCTATGTCCACTAGAGGCATATGATGACTGAGAAATTATATCTTGGACTACCTGAGATGGTATTATTATGTAAATATAATCCACAATATATTCCAGGATATCTGTAAAGAACTATTTACTGGTTGTGAATCTGAACCCAAGAGGTTAATTGTAAGAGTGACTCATTCATCATGTTGGGACACATACTGTTAGATGCTAATGCTCTCACCTCCAGCCATCTGTCTGTTATCTGTGCTAATTGACCCTGCTATTGTGTGAATATGTCCTGTGTTTACACTTATGATAATATGTATTGTATAGCAGGTGAGCGGAGATGGGACGTCTACTCTGAAAGGTCATATCTGAGTCTCCTAGTCTGGGTAAATGACTAGTTAATTAGCTAATGTTAATTTATGTTCTGGTTACCTCCTCTTTAAACTGTATATAAGGTTGCATTCTTGGTTCTATTAAACACTTCATGTTCAGCACACAAACAAGCCTCATCTCGTTGTGTGTTGAGGGCAGCTGGAATATCTGATATCTATATCCAGACTGATAGGAAGTGGTATACGATGGAAGCACTCAAGCGGAGTGTGGGACGTTCCGTTACAATGGTGGCTAGCAGCGGGCCGCTTTCTGCAGTCGGGGACATCCAGCCTCCACCTAGATCCAAGGTTCGGATAGCAGGAGAGGAGGGGTACAGATACCAGCCGCCATGGAAGAGGAATTCGGAAGGAGGTTGCAGGAGAAGCAGATACAGCACAGAGGACCAGTATCAGAGCAGGTCCTGCTGGGATTGTTTGATTCTATTCGCTGCGAACTCTGGAAGGAAGCTCTATCCCGTGAGCAGCGACACCAGGGAAAAGTTCTCCCCTCCAACCGGGAAAGGTACTGGTCGCTGTATGGATTGCGGGTGCTGTTGTTCGGAGAAAAACCGCACAAGGAACAGACAGCTGAATTAAGCAGGCTGGTCTGGGCAGAGATGCGGCTGGATGAGAGCTACAGAGCTCTTTGGTGGCATGTATCCCAAGCATGTACCTGGATAGCAGATGACAGCCCAACGGAAGGCTTAAGCTATGGCGGCCTGGGACTGCTGTATGTGAAGCTGACAGGGGACTCTAACTTTGGGAGTGATTTGGAGTGGTGGTTGGACGAAATCATGGATTTCAGAGAAGGGCTACTGAATGTCTCGGAAGTGCACTGGGCACTGGAAGATTTGGAGTTTCTAGCCATTCAGGAATGGGAGCTGGAGATTGCCTACAGACGGCTGCTGGACTCTACTCAGCGCCAGGGCTGGGCTCCCTTTGCCTGGGACTATCAGGAAATACCAGTGGACAACTCTGAAATCCTGGCTGAAGAGTCTGCAATGTGGCAGAGTAACAGTGTGCTTTGTTAACCTGCCCCCGCAGCTATGGACGCGGAGGTCTTTTGGACGATGCAGCAAGTGCTGACTGACCTTGATGATCCTGTTTCTGCATTGGATGATCTTGGATGGAGGAATGTGCCTGTCCAGCAGTATGCCAGAGAATCGGCAGTGGAAAATCTGTATATTGCCATCCCTAAAGATGAAGTGCCGACAGCAGGGCAGAGTACTGCTAACCTCTGCCCAGCACCGATAGCATCTTCTTTGTTCCACGGACAGGTAATGGTAAACCCCTATCCCCAGACACCAGTTGCAGAGACAGGGGATTTGACTTTTCTGCTGAGGAAGAACAACTTGATGAGCCTCCAGCCGAAGAGCTGGTATCGGGGCCACACTTCACAATGCTCTGCCCATCACCAACAGCCGCATCTGTGGAGTTGCAAGTAACTTCCCCAGCTAAAGCACTGGTCACTGGACAGAGGGTTCAAGACCTCTGCCCCACCCCTGTGGCAGTTCCAGAGGCTCAGGGTGAGAAGGTGGCGATCACTTCCCAGCAGCCGATACAGGTGGAGAAGGGAAACAAGGTGTTTATTGTCCCTCCCCAACAGTTGGCCAGGGTGGAGAATGTGGTCTTTCCTCCCCAGCAAAGGTCCGTGCATCTGGGAGACAGTACCACAGACATGATGTCCCAGCAGCCAGATGAGGGAAAGGAAAAGGAAGCAGCCAGCTCACCTCCCCAATGGCAGCTACACAGTTTGGGTGTGGAGGAATCCAGCCTCCTTCCCCAAAGGTTAGCTGGAGCGGATGATGTGGAGTCCCCAGTATAAGTGCTGACAAAAGGGCAGGGCGCCGCTGGGCCCTGCCTAGCACCTACAGTGTCTCTACAGCTTCAGAAAGCTGGGGCGGTCGGCCCCTCCGCCCAGCAGCAGACCGGAATGTTAAGAACCACCCAGCTGAAGCGCTGGCAGCCGAACAGAGAGTCAATGACCTCTGCCCCACGCCTACTGGTGTCAACTGCTCCTTGCAGCCAAGATTGGAGTTCATGCGGACAGACTATTTGAGTTCCCTTTGTCCGACTAACACATGTCCAGACCAGGTGGAGGTCTGAGACTTTTTAGTCGACTTTTGATGGGGGAGAAATGTGACAGACTCACCCGGGACATCTCCGAACCATCTTATGTCTAAAATAATCCTATGTCCACTAGGGGCATAAGATGACTGAGAAATGATATCTTGGACTACCTGAGATGGGATTATTATGTAATTATAATTCACAATATATTCCAGAATATCTGTAAAGAACTATTTACTGTTTGTTGATTCTGAACTCAACAGGTTAATTGTAAGAGTGACTCATTCATCATGTTGGGACACATACTGTTAGATGCTAATTGACCCTGCTATTGTGTGAAGATGTCCTGTGTTTACACGTATGATAATGTGTATTGTATAGCAGGTGAGCGGAGATGGGACGTCTACTCTGAAATGTCATATCTGAGTCGCCTAGTCTGGGTAAATGATTAGTTAATTAGCCCATGTTAATTTATGTTCTGGTTGACCCCTCCAAAAAACTCTTATCCATCCATCCCTGGACTTTCTCCCCCCCCCCCTTGAACATTGGACTCCTCCTGTGATTTACAAATCTTGTGTACTTTATTTACTTATATGTATTTTCAACATATATGTGTTTATTTATTTATAACCACCATCACTTTCATGTTTGCACAAATTTTATAGTATCGAGGAATTATTGTATTCAGACCTTGCGCATTTCTCTTCTTGTGTACTGTATGTTCTGGTTACCTCCTCTTTAAACTGTATATAAGGTTGCATTCTTGGTTCTATTAAACACTCCATGTTCAGCACACAAACAAGTCTCGTCTCGTTGTGTGTTGAGGACAGCTGGAATATCTGATATCTATACTCAGACTGATAGGAAGCGGTAGATGACGGACGCACTCAAGCAGAGTGTTGGACGTTCCTTTACACACTACATCTGGTCTCTCACAGTACACAGAATATACAAATGCAATTATTTTATTAAATATAAACAGTTAATACATTTTCTCATCAGCAGTATATAGCTTTCTATAAGTTCCTGGTGAAGCTTGTAGAAGGAGTTGTCATACTGCACTGAGCCTTTGAGGCTGGCAACAAAAGTGAATACACCCCTAAGTGAAATTGGGCCAATTGGCCATTTTCCCTCCCAGGTGTCATGTGACTCGTTAGTGTTACAAGGTCTTAGGTGTGAATGTGTGTCTCACTCTGTCATACTGGTCATTGGAAGTTCAACATGGCAAAGAACTCTCTAAGGATCTAAAAAGAAAATAATTGTTGCTCTACATAAACATGGCATAGGCTATAAAAAGATTGCCAAACCCTGAAACGTAGCTGCAGCACGATGGCCAAGACCATACAGCGGTTTAACAGGACAGGTTCAATTCAGAACAGACCTTGTCATGGTCAACCAAAGAAGTTGAGTGCACATGCTCAGTGTCATATCTAGTTGTTGTCTTTGGAAAGTAGACATATGAGTGCTGCCAGCATTTCTGCAGAGGTTGAAGGGGTGGGGTTCAGCCTATCAATGCTCAAACCATACGCTGCATACTGCATCAAATTGGTCTGCATGGCTGTCATCCCAAAAGGAAGCCTCTTCTAAAGATGATGCACAAGAAAGCCTGCAAACAGTTTGCTGAGGACAAGCAGACTAAGGAGATGGATTACTGTAACCATGTCCTGTGGTCTGGAGAGACCAAGATAAACTTAGTTAACTTATTTAGTTCAGATGGTGTCAAGTGTGTTGTAGGGGCAACCAGGTGAGGAGTAAAAAGACAAATGTGTCTTACCTACAGTCAAGCATTATAGTGGGAGCAGGGGAGGACTGGCAGCCTTAGGCCTGGGGGGCAAGTCCAGTCAAGTGGCCCACTGAACCACAAATCAGCTCGCAATCCATGTCCACATGGTTTATAACGGATGATTGATGTTATGAAGCAAGACAAATATGATACAATGTAGTAATTAAAAAAGTGCAGATAGTGCCTGTTAATGCATTCTGATCAGTGCCTATCAGTGCAGCCTGATCATTGTCCATTAATGCAGTGCAGTTCCCATCAGTGCAGCCTGATCAGTGCAGACAGTGCCCGTTAATGCATCCTGATCAGTGCCCATCAATGCAGCCACACCAGTGCAGTGCCCATCAACGCAGCCTGATCAGTGCAGACAGTGCCCGTTAATACATCCTGATCAGTGCCCATCAATGCAGCCACACCAGTGCAATGCCCATCAGTGCAGCATGATCAGTACCCATCAATGCAGCCTAATCATTGCCCATGGCATGTGGGGGTCAGCTGGGGGTATCAGGGTCTGTCTCAACTTAGCAGGCCCGGTTGCCACCCACTATATGCAGTGGATAGATTCTTGCATAGCATGAATCTATCCACTGCTGCCCCATATTCATGCATCTGGCGCCTTCCGGGTCACTGGGCACATGGTTTTTTTAATAACCTGATTAGAGCTAGGTGATGGGCTAAGTTGCCGGCAGACAGAGTCTGCTGGGGGGGGGGGTGGTTCTGGCTGAGTCTGAAGGGGGGGGGTTGGAGGTTCTGGCTGAGTCTGCTGGCCGGGGGGGGGGGACTGGCTGTATGGTGCGGTGCTCGTGCCCTGACATGCCACATGACCTTCCTACAACTCCCACAATGCAGCGCGGCAGCAGCCAGCCAATCGGCGGCCACCGCTGCTGAGTAGGGCTGCGCATCTTCACCGGTCTCACGATTCGATGCGATTCTGTGATGCATCACGATTGCAGCGCAAGTGCGCATGGCTCTCCCCCCAAAATACTAAAGGAGATGATCAGAGACTGCAGACATAGTACAGGAGATGGTCAGAGACTGCAGACATAGTACAGGAGATGGTCAGAGACTGCAGACATAGTACAGGAGATGGTCAGAGACTGCAGACATAGTACAGAAGATGGTCAGAGACTGGGGACATAGTACAGGAGATGGTCAGAGACTGCACACATAGTACAGGAGATGGTCAGAGACTGCAGACATAATATAGGAGATGATCAGAGACTGCGGACATAGTACAGGAGATGATCAGAGACTGCGGACATAGTACAGGAGATGATCAGAGACTGCGGACATGCTACAGGAGATGATCAGAGACTGCGGACATAGTACAGGAGATGGTCAGAGACTGCGGACATAGTACAGGAGATGATCAGAGACTGCGGACGTGGTACAGGAGATGATTGCACATGTTAAAGAACCCTAATTGGTGCACAGACAGAAGTTCAGTTCTACTTCAATAGTTCCCAGATTCAGTCCCAGGAAGCTGAAATCTGATGGGTAACACTGCCCGCTGCACTTTACCCACTGATTTTTTTTTTCGGGCCCCACTCACACCTATGCAGGTGCAACAGAGCAGTTTTATGGATCACGCTTAGGGCAGCTTGAAAAAAAAAAAAAATCGCACAAAAGTGCATGATGCTTTATAATTCATAGCACAACAAAACGCATGACACTTTATCACACACTTTGTGTGCCTGAAAAAAAAAAAGTTTTGCCTTGGACAATTCCCTACAAATCCCATCATATAACATGTATTATGAAGGTATTCAGTGTAAAAGTCACAGCCTGCTGGTAGACAATACAACCATGTGTTCCTGAACAATAACCTGCATTGGATAGAGAGGAGGACATTACCAGAGGAGGTATAGAGTACACATAGGAGGGGGTCATATGGCAGGACAATAGGAGGTGATGGAGGAGATCACACACTGATGATGAAGCCTCTCTGACCTGCACACAACCCTGGGACAGTCTCTCCCCTCCAAGATCCAGGAAGGAGCCATTCACTCACTGACAATGCTGCTCTACAGTGTCCACTCTCCAGGGGGACTCAGGTTACAGGTCCTGGCAGATCCGTAGATGTTATCATGGTACAAGCTATAGGAAAAGCTCTGTGCAGAATGTTGTAAGTACACTAAAGATTATAAAAAATAAGTACATCGCTATCAGTTATTGTATAAATAACTGATAGCGATGTATTTATTTTTTATAATACACAGTCTATATTTGTTAGTAGTTTACAGGACAGGAGCTGACAGGACATGCCTCTTCTAGCAGGCTGCGACCTACTGAGCAGAGAAGGTAATATCTGAACAGCGCGCTCTCCCGGGACCCTCCCCTGACGTGCCACATGACCTTCCTAGTGCCTACAACTCCCACAATGCAGCGCGGCAGCAGCCAACCAATCGGCGGCCGCCGCTGCCGAGTTTTAGGGAACAAAACAAAAAAAAAAAAACAGCGATGCGGACCGTTATAAATATAATGTGAGCGGCCTGGGGGGCAATCTCCATTTTTCCACCTGGCCCAGTCCGCCCCTGAGTGGGAGTGTCATGGTTTGGGGCTGCATGAGTGCACTGGGAAGCTACTCTTCATTGCGGGAACCATGAATGCCAACATGTACTGTGACATACTGAAGCAAAGCATCATCCTGTTATGCTCTGGTGAACTCTATGCCCAAGTGGGTTAAGGCAGTGCTGGAAAATAATGGTGGCCAATTTGGACATTTGGGTTGTACTCACTTTTGTTGCCAGCGGTTAGACATTAATGGCTGTGTGTTGAGTTATTTTGAGGGTACAGCAAATTTACACTGTTATACAAGCTGTACACTCACTACTTTACATTGTAGCAAAGTACAATTTCTTCAGTGTTGTCACATGAAAAGATATAATAAAATATTTACAAAAATGTTAGGGGTGTACTCACTTTTGCGAGATACTGTATACAGTCTGATTTTACTGTTGTGGGTTTCATAACACTTTAACATTCAGATGTTTCTAAAATAAATTACCTATTTTTTTTTCTGCTGTATGTCTCATGTCTGGAAAAGTCTTTCAGTTCTGAAGGTAGCTGTCTGTAAATATCATTACTGATTTAATATTAATAAAACACAAGCATATATTCCAGTAGAAATGCATTAAATAAGTGTCTTGGCTAAGGAGTGTTAATCATATTTTTATAAAGGAGACTCCTCTTCTTGCACTTAGTTCCAGCTGGCATGAAGATATTGGGAGCTGCCATTAAACGGCAATCATCAAAATTATAATACAGGAATTCCATGTTCCTCTTGTCAGGCAGCCAGAACCTGGAACAGGAATGTTTCCACATAGAAAACTTCTTTGGAATATTTACTTCTTGTAAGTTTTTCCGCTAGTGATTTCGAGAAGGGAAAACACTTTCTTGTAAAAATCCCAAGTGTTCATTGTTCCTAGGCATCTGAGAAAAAAGCAGGCTTGATTATGCCCATAGAAGAATATATTCACCATGGTTCCTTGTGCAACATCTGGATCACTATCAACTGTAGTTAAAGTAAATTTGGGTATAAAACACACAAGAAACTGCCACTTACTTCACATAGCCAACACATTTGTTGTAAATATAAGCCTCAGATACTGGGAATGCTGATAAACAAATAGCACTGAACTTCTGTGCTTCTTGTCTCTCTCCTTCATCTCGTAGTTGGTTATTGTGGCTGCTCATTACTATTATGGGTGAATATTAAAGCAGAACTAAACTTTCTCCCTCGCCATTAACTATTGTTATTCAGTGTTATTTTATTACAGGTTTTCAGGCATATGAGACAAAAATGAAGTTTACTTTAAACAGAAAAATTTAAGTGTGATGCCGCGTACACACGGCAGAGAAACTCGACGGACAGAACACATCGTTCCGCCCGTCGAGGTTCTCTGTCGGCCGTCAGAATACGCGACCCGCCCGTCGGGAAAGGCAACCAGCCATTCATCCCGACGGGCTGTTGAGCAAATAGAGAACCTGTTCTCTATTTGCTCGACGGGTTTCCCGACGGGCGGGGCTCGCCGAGAGCGTACACACGGCCAAGGTTCTCGGCAGAATGCGGCTCCCAGCGAGGTTCTCGCTGGTTTCTGCCGAGAACCTCGGCCGTGTGTACGGGGCTTGAGGAACATTTACATAAAATCTAAATACGGCGTATACCTACGTATCGTGCACCTAGAGTATACATTACTAAACTAATATATATATATTATTATATTTTTGCAACAATATTATTTAGGAAAGTCAAATATTATAATTAGATTTTGGGTCATATATTCCACATTTGCATTAGGGAACACGTCTAAAGCCCCATACACGCGACCGGTTTTCCTGCCAGGAAAACTGCCAAGAAAGCTTTTGGCCGGGAAAACTGGACGTGTGTATGCCTTCTTGCAGTTTTCCCCCACAGGAAAACAACCGGGAATCCCGGCGGGAAAATAGAGAACCTGCTGGGATTCCCAGCGTTTTTTGTCTGCCAGATTCACTAATACTTTCCTATGGGAAACACTGCAAGGCAGTGCCGATGGAGCATACATACGGCCAGGATTCCTAGCCAAAGCTCTCATGGCAGTGTTCCTGTCAGGCTCTCGGCTTTCCCCTCAGTTTTCCTGCAGACTTTTTACCACTGGGAAAGCTGAGCGTGTGTACAGGGCTTAAGTGTGCATTATTCACATTACACTTGCTTAACAGTGTACAAGAATTTGAACAGAGAGACAGAAGAGGGAAGAAGAAAAGAAAAAAGAGGAAAAGGGGAAAGGTCAAGGGTAAGAAAGGACAGCAAGAGGGAAGGGCCAAAGATATGAGGAGGGAAGTGCAAAAAAGTAGGCCAACTTCTTCATGGTTGAAAGGGATCAGTAATAGAGTCCTCTTAAGTCCAGGTCAGAAACTCAGGTGAGTCTTGGAACCTCGATCAAGCAGTCCAAGTGTAGAAAAACTGTTATTTTTCAATTTCCGGTGCTAACAGCCATTCGTAGTCTCTGATGGAGTCTAATTTGATTTCCCATTCCATGAGGGACGGAGTTAATTTCCAGTGGCATAGGCTGCAGTGAGAAAGTGTGTAAGCATGTCCCTTTTCACTGACTTAAGAGGCCCACAATTCATAGACAGAAGGGCCACCCCGGGTGATGCAAGGATAGAAATGTCCATTTACAATATAAATGAATTACCAGTAAAATGTGGAGTATATTTCCCTTCGCAGCATGGCATCGGAAACAGATATCTGATATTGTGGTTATAATGATGTAGAAGGGCATCTATACCATCTGGTTACTAATGTGAACCCGTTTTTGGGTTTTCGTGGCTAGTGACAGTTTGTGTCTTAGAGTTGTAAATCCCCATTGGTACCCCTAGCACACCTGAAAACTAGAATGAACAATATAAATCTCATGGAAAAAAAAATTCATTGGAAATCCTCATTGGTACCCCTAGCAAATCTGAAAACTAGAATTAACAATATAAATCTCATGGGAAAAATATTTCACAACTTACATAATACTAGGGTCGTCCCGATACCACTTTTTTAGGACCGAGTACAAGTACCGATACTTTTTTTCATGTACTCGCCGATACCGAATACCGATACTTTTTTTAAATGTCATGTGGCAGTTTTCAAACCACAATACAGACTAAGGATATTTTCTTTAGAATTATGAAGAACTCTAACTCAAGACATTATAAAATAATAAAAATGGGTAAAAATGAATAAAAATGTTTTATTTGCTTGTCACGCAGTAGTAAAAAACTAAAGAATTTTCACAGAACATGTTGATAAATACAAAAAAAGTATTCTATTTAGGCATCGGGAGCATTTGCGCGAGTACAAGTACTCCCGCAAATACTCGGTATCGGTCCCGATACCGATACTAGTATCGGTATCTGGACAACCCTACATAATACTAATCATTTATATGACATAAAATGGAATCCATGGTTTAATCATTCCAATCACTTTGTTAACTCTGGACAATAATATTTTTTATTAAAGATAGTGAAGTTGGTATTCAGTGAGATTATTGCTTACATGCTGGTCAAACTTCATAAATAATTTCTTTCAATTATTGTATACTATGTGACAATCTGCCCAACCTGTAAACTTTAAGTACCGTATATACTCGAGTATAAGCTAAGTTTTTCAGCACATTTTTTGGTGCTGAAAATGCCCCCCTCGGCTTATACTCGAGTCACCTTTTTGCACCTGATCTCCCGGACTTTGGGGACCCGGTACCGGCCGGCCGTAGGTCCCCTGGATCCCAAAATGGCACACATATAGCACCACTCTTCCTCTACAAGTGCACAAAGTTTGTTGTCCTGGGAACCTACGGCCGGGGAGCACTGATTTTTCAAAGCCGGACTCCCCTTCCATAGACTCCAATGTTAAACGTCAGTCTATTCATGGGCACAGTGAGGCTTGGGCACAGTGAGGCATGGGCACAGTGAGGCATGCGCATGGACACAGTGAGGCAAAGTGAGGCACAGTGAGGCACAGTGAGGCATGCAGATGGACACCCTAAGCTTATACTTGAGTCAATACGTTTTCCCAGTTTTTTGTGGTAAAATTAGGTGCCTCGGCTTATATTCGGGTCGGCTTATACTCGAGTATATATGGTAATATATTTTTCATGGTATATGTTAACAACTTTTTGTACCACACTTTTTTGTACCCAATAAAAAAGTTTGTAAGCAAACAAAAAAAAAAAAAGAATGAAGCACTTTTGCCATTCCGCAATCTAAAAAGTCTGATGAAGGTCTTTTTTCCAGGTCCACGTATGTGTGAGGAGGTCTGGATGAGCCAACATCAAAAGTTGAAAATACAGTGAAGAGACCACGTGTGTTTGAACATGAACTGTTTTTAATCCTTTTGCTGCTAACATAACAAATATTTAGGAAAGTATATATATTTTCTTGTTTTAGCCTTTTTTTTTCTTTAGTTGTTTCCTGATTTCTGGTCTAGATCAAATGATGCTTCATGATTAATTTGCCCTTACTTAAGATGGCCATGGCCAGAAATGTTACGGGGTGTTTCTCAAAGTGATTTTACATCAAAATAAAAGAATGGAAACGTGGAAGGATTGGTGAGTTTGCTTTGAATATTAAAATGAATCAAAAAGCTATTTCGGTTTGTTGTGCTCAGATACACTATAGTGCCACCTCCTAGGAACACAAGGTCACTATTTGCACGAGTGCCTGTACTCTGTGGTCCCAACACACTGTACAGAAAATACATACAGGTACTTGAAGGCAAAGTAAATGGACATTTCTTCTTAGTTGGGCACCCTCAAGCAGAGCTGTATCCTGGCCTTGGCCAACAAGGCCCAGGCCTAGGGCAGCACTTTGCAGGGGGGCGGCACAGAAAGAGTCCCCGGCCGGCTTGCGCTACACTGTTAGGAAAATTAGTCTAGCGCCCCCATAAAGCGCCCGCACTGCTTCTAGTATGCGGGCAGCCGGCATTCCGCCACTGTGGGGGGGGGGGGGGCGCTTCCAATTTTGACTGTTTTGTCATCCTGGACCACAAACCTTCCTCACTGTGCTATATGTTTCTGCATCACCATCTACTTAAAGTAGAACTATAGGCAACACTTTTACCATCCCTGTCCCATTGCAAAGATTTCCATTAATTTCCTGCTCTATGGGCAACCAGGAAGTAAGAGGAAATCTAAGTAAATTAAGGGAATCCATTGTGTCCCCCCCCCCCATGCCCTCAGAACTAGTGTCCTCACTTTAAAAATTTCAGGCGGGTCTTAAACAACACAGGGTGTGGCCGTGACAAGAAGGGGTGGGTCATATTTAAATTAGGGGGTGCACGAGTTTAGTCAGGCCTAGGGCAGCACAAAACCTAAATACACCTCTGCCCTCAAGTAAACCTAAAGTAAAAGTAAACCTTAATTGGTTGATATTTCTTTTGTTAAAGTACATATTTTGATATTTTTTTATTAAATATTTACTTTACTTTACGTTCTTTACTTTTTTTTTCATCCTTTGTTACTTCTCTGTACTGCTGGTCTATTGCAGCAAAGTGAACAGTGGAATCTCTGCTGTCTGCTATTGTATTCAAGCAGCTTCATCACCTGTGACTGCTAGAATACCCGAACAGTGACTGCATCTGATAGGATGCAGTCCCTGTTTGAACTACAATTTTCAATAGAAGTTTGTCATGCCAAGTGGTGCCAACAGTGCCAGGAGTCACCAGAACTCCTTTGAAATTCCAGCCATTCATGACCAACCTAATCCTGTAAATGTACACAGTAAACAACAGACTTTTTCATTCACCTGTTAAGCAAAACCTTTTAAAATAAATCAGCTTGCTTTTCGAGATTTTTCTGAGCTGATGTCAAACATTTCACTGTGAGTCTTGTAAATAAACCAACAAAAGCTTTACAGGACGCTATGATTCTCTGTTTGTCTCTGACTTTCCTAGATAAGGGTCATGAGAGACTGACAAATACTCGGTTAATATGGATGAGAGACAGTAAATCAGCAGATGTTGAAGCAAGCCTGTAGGTAGGGTTCTGTAGGAAACTCTGGACCATCTCTGCAGGCTCTGCTCCAAGAAAAAGAAGCCACATATTGAGGAACTTGTAATATTTTAACACCACAAGCAGCATATTTCTGCAAGGAAATTCAGCCAATTCTGCCAGCCAAAACCAATATTGATAGAGCTTTTTGTCCAATCAACAAATGCCATTGTTTATAGGGTATAATTTTTCTTGGTTGAAGTTCAAAGCTTAGCTCTTAGGATTTACTGAATGAAAAAAAAGAAAGAAAAATAGCCTCCCTCCCTGAAAAAAAATAAAAATAAAAAAATAGAGAAATGTTTGCAGGAAGGTTAGTCATACGATGGAAACTCTTTCAGAAGGTTTATTTTGCCATTTATAAGGAGGAAAATAATGAACGCAGACAAACTGAAGGAAATCAGGGTGCAGACTTCCAGATGTATTACAAATTTTAAGGAGAAATAACTGTTACAGTAATATTTGTTTGGTTGGCCTTACTGAATCAGCTGAAGGTGGTGTCAAGAGTTTGGATTTGATTTAGTGCAGGAGTCACCCTCATCTTTTTAATTTAAAGCAAGGTTGTGGCCTTATAATCTCTAATAATTCACTTGTATTACTTTAAAGCTGAAGTGTTGGTATATGATGTGAGGGCTGTGCCATAAGTAATGCACCAGTGGAAATATATTTTTATTAATTTACAAAGGTTGTTTATGGGCCAGATTCAGGTAGATGAGAGCATCTTTGCTCCAGAGTAACGCTTCTCATTTACGTTACTCTGACGACCCTTTCAGCGCAAGTACTGTTATTTACATAGCAGTTGCGCGTAAACTTGCGCCAGAGTAACGATAATGCGCTGGCGTAACCCGACGCAAGGGGAAGTGGGTGTGATCATATGTAAATGATGGGCGGAGCCCAGCGCAGAGGCTTACGTTCAGCGCATCAACCACGGAGCATGCGCAGTGAGTGAGGCTCCACTCGCCCCCTTTGTGCGCATGCTCACAACTTCCGTCGGCACCACTTCACGGGAAACGTCAGCGCAATGCCTTCCGTTGGGCGTTTAAATGCGCCCGTAGAAGCGCCATTCCGGCACTAAAGTATATCCTGCTCCCCCTCCCCGCAGTGATGTTACTTTTGTTCTGAGATGGCTGCTCCCGTTCCCCGCAAACACACAGGAGAAAGCTGAACTTTAATGGCCAGGAGCTGTCAGCCGTCATCTCGGCTATGGAGACCTATGATGTCTTCCTCCATGGCTGTAAAATTTGACAGACAAGCATGGACAGAGGTGTTGTCCTGCAAGTGCGGGTGCTCAGCTAGCTCTTATCGTCGGTAACGCTGCTGTAGCTGCTCTCCTGCTGACCTGTGGCCATCTGGAGTAAAGATAAAGCAGCCTTTTGTAGAAATAACTTTGCGCCGGACGGACGAGATACGCGCGGCGCATGTAGCCAGCGTATGGTGCTAATCCGTTCGTGAATTGGGAAATCTCCCTCATTTGCATATTTGCAGGGGAAATCAATAGGCGCGACTGATGCGCCAAGCGAAATTAAGCGCTGACGATACTCTGGCGTCGGAACGTTCCGCCGGTCGCAAATGGCCCGTTATTGGGCGCATCTAGTTTGGTGGGTACGGGCACATAGAAACGACGGCGCATCTTCACAGTTACGCGGCGCATATCGAAATACTCCAGCGCACCTGCCTGGCCATCCTCGTTTGGCTCTGCCCCAATTCCAGCTAAGCAGGTTAAAAATCTGGGTATAATTTTTGATGCTGAACTAAGTTTCATACCCCACGCAAAATATTGCATAAAATCCGCCAACTACCATCTGCAATTAT
Organism: Rana kukunoris; assembly: GCA_029574335.1. NCBI lineage: Eukaryota > Metazoa > Chordata > Amphibia > Anura > Ranidae > Rana > Rana kukunoris. Next base: position 651,445,987 of record CM056049.1, on the reverse strand, counting down.
TACGGAAAATTAAGAATCTTTTCACTCAGCACAACCGTATGATCTTAGTTCATGGACTTATCCACTCTAGGTTGGATTGTTCTAACATTTTCTTCCTAGGGCTCCCACAGAAGTGGATAAAACGATTGCAGATTACACAGAACCATGCTGCAAGATTAGTTACAAACTGCCCAAGGCGGAATCACATCTCCCCGGTACTAAAGAACTTACACTGGCTCCCGATAGTAAAACGGGTTGAGTTCAAGGCACTCTGTTTGGTGTTTCGGGCCTATTGGCAACTAGGTCCGATGTATTTATCAAATATGTCAGAACATTACTGTCCACCCAGAGAGCTTCGTTCGACTGACGCTCTGTTAGCAATTATTAAATCTAGCCGATTAGCTTCGAAAGGTGGCCGCCGGCTCCAAACACTGGGGAATTTTCTGTGGAACCAGCTCCCTCATCAGATCCGAGCATCCACCTCCTTGATGGCCTTCCGTAAGGGCTTGAAGACACTTTTGTTTTCACAAGCCTATAGATAGAGACCTGCCCTTCCAAGCCCTTAGCAGGACGCTGCCTTAATCCTAGGCTGCGGTCCATTGTCAGGGAGTAGTGATAGGCTTGCTGTGCCCTGACACCCCCCCCCTTTTTTTTTTTTTTTTTTTTTTTAGCTTGTTGGTAAGCGCTTAGACGCGAGTATCACAACTTGCATTTGGCGCTCTATAAGTATTTAATCCAATCCAATCCAATCCAAGTGTTGCTGAATCTGGCCCTATGTTGGTAGGGCTTCCACTATAGTAATATAGCCAGGTGCAGGCTACTGTACTGTAGTATGAATATAGCAGACAATACTTCCATTGCCGCAGGCTGATCCTGTTTCCCTCTAATGCTGCACTCAGACGGTTTGCACACTTCTGAGCAAGGAAGCAAGGAGCTGTGGGATGTGTAGTCCTGTGTTCAATTGTGATATACAGGGCTGTATGTATTTATTATTATTTTGGATATATATGCGTGTTATGGGACCTATTTACAGCAACCATCTGATAATCTTATAATCCTCCTACCCATCTAGATGCCCAATAGGATTTGCAGATGTAAAAAAAATCATATTTGAATTATTGTTTTTGTAATTCTTTTTATTATTGAACTTTTCTTTTTCTTTCACCCCCCCTCCGTTTTTTGTATGTCCCAGTAGGTCTCACGTCATTTTTCCCATGGGAGCTGCAATCCCTCTTCCACTTTTTTGGTTCATGCCTCCTTCCGCTTCCGCCCCTAGAGTCAAGATGGATTGGCGTCATCTTCAGCACCTCCTAACGCTTCTGGCTTCCTGTGCTTACGTGGTGAGACTGACTTCATCGGCCGCAACTATGGGAGGGGATTTAGGGGGTGCCCCATCCCCTCGCACTTTGCAAGCCCATTATCAGTTGATTTCACCCATGAAGACGCTGAAAGGGCAGGGCCCATTTGGAGAACCTATACATAGGTTCAGTGATGTGCTCCCAGCAGTACAGAACTTGGCTGTCCTGTGTTGGGCTTTCTTCCCCTAGGGGTAAGCCCCATTGTCAAGTTCATACACGGTTGACATTTACGAGGCTGTAAATTTTCACTTTGTAATTTATGTTCACTGTTTGTGTCTGTTGGGCGGTCAGGGTTTTACTGCATGTTTGGTGTTTTGTTGCTCAGATGGAATCTACTTTTGAAGTCTTCATTATACACTGGGGCCACACACCATCAATACTTTTGCACCTTCACTCACCAATTTACCTGATTAATGTCTAGATAGCTTTTCTATGCCAATTACTTTTACTTATTGAGGCCTTATTTTAGCCACACTGGCACATATATACATATATATTCGACCACGCTTTGCACTTTTATATTTGTATTGGCTTAATAGGTATATAGGGCCAGATTCTCAAAAGAATTACACATACACCGGCGTAATTCGAAAATCCCGCCGGCGTATCATTGTTTTGTATTCTCAAAACAAGATACGCCGGAATTAGGCTAGGATCCGACTTGGGTAAGTCACTTACACCGTCGGATCCTAAATGCAATAATACGCAGGCCGCTAGGTGGCGTTTACGTTGATTTCAGCATTGAATATGCAAATGAGACGATACGCCGATTTCCGAAAGTTTTTGCGCCGCTTCGCCGTAGTTTACGTTGTTTCCGTAAGCGTAAGGTTACCCCTGCTATATGAGGGGTAACCTTACGTCAGTCTGCCGTATGCCGTGTTAAGTATGGCCGTCGGGACAGCGTTGTGATTTTACGTCGTTTACGTCGTTTACGTAACTCATCGCGAATAGGCCTGTACGTTAATTACGTTCACGTCGCAACCAATGTATTTACGGTGTACTACGGAGCATGCGCACTGGGCTATGCTTAAGGCCAGCGCATGCGCAGTTCGTTCGGCACGGGGGGCGCTTAATTGAAATACAAGCCGCCCCCTTTGAATTACGCAGGGATACGCCGGGCCGTTTACACTACGCCGCCGCAAATTACGGAGCAAGTGCTTTGGGAATACGGCACTTGCTCCAGTAAGTTGCGGCGGTGTAGTGTAAATGGCTTATGCTACGCCACCGCGGATTCTACGAGAATCTGGCCCATAGTGTTTGTTACACTCATTATGTCCCAATACTATTATCCTATACAGCCTGATTGTAACCTGGTTACCTTCTTATTATCAAGGTATCTCTATCATTGTTGTGTTTATTTCGTCACATATTGGAAATTTTCTATCCTTATTGGAGACACAAATACACTTTTTTTATCACCTTACCAATATTTTCTCCTTTTTGTCATTAGTTACATAGTTACATAGTAGGTGAGGTTGAAAAAGTCCATCAAGTCAAACCTATGTGTGTGTGATTATATGTCAGTATTACATTGTATATCGCTGTATGTTGTGGTTGTTCAGGTGCTTATCTAATAGTTTTTTGAAACTATCAATGCTCCCCGCTGAGACCACCACCTGTGGAAGGGAATTCCACATGCTTGCTGCTCTTACAAAAAATAACCCTCTACCTAGTTTAAGGTTAAACCTCTTTTCTTCTAATGTAAACGAGTGGTCACGTGTCTTGTTAAACTCCCTTCCACAAAAAAGTTTTATCTCTATTGTGGGGTCACCAGTACGGTATTTATAAATTGAAATCATATACCCTCTCAAGTGTCTCTTTTACAGAGAGAATAAGTTCAGCGCTTGCAACCTTTCCTCATAACTAATATCCTCCAGACCCTTTAATAGCTTTGTTCAAATTACGAACAATGGTCTGGCAATTACTTGACTGAATTCCCTAAGTACCCTCGGATGCAAGCCACCTGGTCCCAGTGATTTATTAATGTTAAGATTCCCAAGTCTAATTTTAATTCTGTCCTCTGTTAACCATGGAGGTGCTTCCTGTGATGTGTCATAAGGATAAACACTGAAGTTTTGGTTACTGAAGCCCCCTGATTCCCTTGTGAAGACTGAGGAGAAGAATAATTTCAATACCTTCGCCATCTCGCCATCCTTTGCAACCAGATGTCCTTCATTCTCTGTTTACATACCCCTTGGGATTTTTTTTTGTTCTCCTCCTCTGTGTGTCTTTTGTGTTCTATCTTAGCAGCCCTAATTGCACCCTTACATTTCTTGTTGTATTCTTTATAAAGTCTGAATGCTGATGATGATCCCTCAACCCTCTATTTTTGAAGGCTTTCTCCATCGCTTTCATATGCATTTTTACATTGGAGTTAAGCCATCCAGGACTTTTTGCTCTTTTAAATGTATTACCTAATGAGATGCATTGGCTAATGCCCTTATTTAATATGCTCTTAAAGCAAACCCATCTCTCCTCCATGTTCTTTGCTCCTAAGATTTTATCCCAATTCATGCCTTCTAGCAAGGTTCGTAGTTTCGGGAAGTTGGCTCTTTTGAAATTCAGTGTTTTTGTATTCCCCTTATGTCTTCTACCTGTGTGATTTATACTGAAGCCAATTGACCTGTGATCGCTGTTTCCTAAATTGCCCCGTATTTTCACATTCGTGATCAGGTCTGTATTGTTGGTAATCAGTAGATCTAGTAACGCTTTATTTCTAGTGGGTGCGTCTACCATCTGAACCATAAAATTGTCCTGCAACACATTTAGGAACTGACGCCTTAGACGAATGCGTGGTTTCCTCCACCCAGTCTATGTCCGCATAATTAAAATCACCCATGATGATAACACTTCCCATTCTTGCTGCTAATTCAACTTGTAATATGAGAGCCGTCTCCCCTCCTCCTTCAGGTTAGGGGGCCTATAGTATGCTCCCAGTATTTTTTTCGCATGATCTTCATCTCTTTGGAGCTCTACCCATAAGGATGCCACCTCCTCCCTAGCTCCCTTTGTGATGTTATCTCTCACATTCACTTGTACATTATTATCGATATATAGCAATACCCTCCCCCTTTTTAACCTCTCTATCCCTGCGATAAAGGGTATACCCTTGAAAGGTTGCCAGCCAATCACAAGAGCTGTTGAACCAGGTCTCCAAAATTCCCACAAAATCCAAATCCTCCTCGTACAACAGTACCTCTAGTTCACCCATCTTGTCCACCAGGCTCCTGGCATTGTTAACCCCTTAAAGACCGCCGCATGTACATTTACATCAGCAAAATGGCACAGGCAGGCACGTGCCTGCCTTGACGTGGGTCGGGGGTCCGATCGGGACCCCCCGGTACATGCGGCGGTCCCTGTGGCTGTCCAAACGATCCGGGATGAGGGGGGCGGCTATTCGTTTTTGTCCGCCCCCTCTGGATCGCTCCCAGCCAATCCGCGCGCTCCCCCGTGTGTCACTTCCTCCTCCTGTGTAAACACAGGAAGGGGAAAGTGATGTGATCTCTGCTCTCGGCGGTATTTTTAACCGCCGCTGAGGAGAGATCACATAACATAGTAAGTCTGCACAACACTACACTGACACCAGGACACGCAGGCACACTTAACCCCTTGCGATCATATATGTATGATTACTGTATTTAGTGTCAGTGTTACAGACAGTTAGTGTTAGATCCAGGGTAGCCCCCGTACCCCCCTAATAAAGTTTTAACCCCTTGATCACCGCCCTAGTTAACCCTTTCACTCCCTATTGCCAGTGTCAATAAGCAATCAATTTTCTGATCGCTGTATTAGTGTCGCTGTTCCCGCTAGGTAGCTATTTTTTTTTTATTGCAATTTTTTTTTACTAAAGAAATGTGACTTAATACATTTTGGCCTAAATGTTTGACTAAAATTTAGTTTACTTGATTTTTCTTATAACAAAAAGTAAAAAATATTGATTTTTTTTCAAAAATGTCGCTCTATTTTTGTATATAGTGCAAAAAATAAAAATCACAGAGGCGATCAAATACCACCAAAAGAAAGCTCTATTTGTGGGAAGAAAAGGACGCAAATTTTGTTTGGGAGCCACGGCGCACGACCGCGCAATTGTCAGTTAAAGCGATGCAGTGCCGAATCGCAAAAAGGGGCCTGGTCCTTTACCTGCTTTTTGGTCCAGGTCTTAAGTGGTTAAACATGCCACATAGTTTAGACCGGTCAAATACTATCCTCTTATTGGGTGTTCCGAGATTGCAACTATACTTACCTTAGATGAAGCTACGCTATTAAGCACGGCGAAACGCGTTGAAGTCATCACCCCGTGCCAGTCACGTGACGTCTCGTTTGAGTGAGACGGACAAGAAGCAGCAAGGGACCCGCAGATCATTGGACACATTTCTGCCAAAGCAGTACCCCTGATACCAGGATTGGGCTCATTCTCAAGCAATACTTTGCCTCGATAACATTAAACAAACAGGTCAAATCTCCGGGATCGGACGCGACTCAGATACTTCCCTGCCATCCCCACACAGAGCTGGACGGCCAAACTTGGTTTCACTCTACTTCCAAGGGCTAACTGCTTAAGCAATTGACCGGCAAGTGTGAAAATGACAGCATGGTGGTGAAGTAATAACATCTTTAAACTTATACTAGTTATCAGGTGTCACTACCATTTATGATATTCTGCACTTAATTACCATCATTGTTTTTCGTGCAATGCTTATTGAAATCATACATGGTTAAAAGTACTGTCTCCCCTGCAAACTATGATAGGGGAACCTATGAACAAGACTAAATTAATGTTGATGAATTAGAATTATAACCATAATCCGTGATTACTGTACAATAACTGACATCAACTGGATATTCCCTGGCAGGACTGTTTTAAATTCAATATTAATGAATTCTCATTGAATAATCTGATCAATTTCAGCATATCTCCTTACTCCCAGGATCATTAACCAACTAACATGATTTAACTCCTGCATGCTCATTGCCTCCACTCCTATATAGTCCAATAAGGCCATTAACGATACTTTCAGACCAATCTTTGGCCACTCTATTTCCCTCCATCTCTCCCCCCCCCCCCTCTCTCTCACACTGGGTCCAGCTATTAGTGAAAGCACCCATTGGCTCAGTTAAAGAAGGGGTTATCAAGTCATCTTTACTTGATTCATACTCTTTTTTCCCTTCACTTATTAAAATTATCAAATACTCATGAACCATAAGTACGGTGTGCACAAAACTTATGGCTGAACCAACTACGCCCAGACAGTGTTGTGTTTATGTTTTGTAATTTGTTAGTCCCGTCTGTTAATCTTGTCCATGGCAATTCATGTGTTTTTAATTACTGTATATTATCCTATCCAGTTTTGAGATAACTGCACCTTTTATATATACGATCTTGATACTGAAATAAAAATTTAGGGCCAGATTCAGGTACATCTGTGCATTATTGGACCGGCGTAGCGCACCGCCTGTACGTTAGACTGGCGCAATGTAGCGGCGCAATCACCCTATTCTCGTCGGTTTTACGCAGAAATTTGCGCCTGCGCAACGTTATTTCTGAGGCGCAAGGCGGAGTAATACAAATTGGGAAGGACGTGGGCGTGTTACATTGAAATGAGCCGTGACCCAATGCAAATGAAGGGCCGGCCGGCTCGCGCATGCGCGCTTGAAGCAGACCATGGTCAGCACCTCTGTGGTCAATGCTCACAACTCGGGAACGGCGCAATCAGTGAAATTGGAAGTGGACTAGGGCAAAATCGTGAACTAGCCAGACGGCATAAATAGACAGACAGAAACGCACTTCCTTTGCAAAAGTACATCCCTTTGTATCCCTCCCTATACAGCAAGGTGCTTTTGTTCTGTTGTTAGTTGCGTTGTGGTTTGTCTTTGTGATATTTGTGGACTGTGTGATCTAGTGTTTGTTAGAAGATATTTGTAAGTGATTTTTGGTGACTGCTTGTGAGAGTTTTTGGTTGATAGTTTTTTGTTTGTTTGTTTTCTTGCTTGATTTTTCCTGCTTGTTTTTGTGAGTGATTTTTGCTGCTTGTTTTTGTGAGTGATTTTTGCTGATTGTTTGGGAGAGAGTTTTTGTATGGGTATGACGGAGAGAAAGAGGAAGTTAAATTTTACTTTGGGGGAGAAACAAATTCTTGCCCGGGCCATTTCCCAATATGGGCGTTTCCTCCACAGCCCGGAGAGTGCCAACACCACCCCGGCCAGGAGGCGTGATATCTTGCACAACATTACTGACGAGGTGAATGCATCGGGGGGGGGGGGGGAGACCCGGACACGGTCGGGGATTGAAAAGAAGATCAATGACCTCCGGCGTCTGGTCAGAAAGAAGCAGGCCAAAATGTTAGCCCATGCCAGGGGCTCAGGAGGGGGCCCACCATGCCCTGTTAGGCTGACAGCGGAGGAGCGTGCGGTGGCCCAGACCTTTCATAGACAACAGGTGGAGGGCCTGCCCGGCTATGACTCAAGTCATGAAGGCGTGATGCCAGGTAAGATTTTTTTTCCCTATCAGGTGTGTAGCATGTGTGGGGGAGGGGGTGAAAGGGAATATGTGGCAAGTGTGTGGATCCTCCAACCTGTGAATGTTTTGTGTCATCCACAGATGAGCAGGAGGGTGCTGGGCCATCTGGGCTGACCGCACCATCCCAGCCTGATGAGGACCCCCCGACAAGGCCGGAGTCCTCGGAGGAGGTTGAAGAGGAGGAGGTTGAGGAGGAGGAGTTTGAGGAGGAGGAGGATGTCATGTCAGCCAGTGGATTGCTGTTTTTGGAGGAGTCTTCCTCTCTGGCTGGCAGCAGCCAGCCCTCCATAAGGGCTAGCCCCTCCCACTCCTCCCCCAACAGGGCTCCTCCCAAGGGCCCCTCCCAAGGGCCTCCCCTTCTCCCCGGCCACAAGCCTCAGCTGGAGGCAGGAAGTCGTCCTAGAAGACCAGGGGGGTGGCCGAGCTTCTACCCGCCAATCTGAGAAGGGACCAGGCCCTTCAGACCCGCCAGGAGGAGAGCCTGTCCTCCATAAAGGATACGCTTAGGGACCTGGACTGCCACTCCCAGGCTCTTACAAACTGCCTAAACGCACTGCAGACTACAACAGCAGACGTTGGGCAAGATGTGAGGGCCCTCACCCAGGCTATCCAGGACAACACGGCAACACTAGGTGCTGGCCTGAACAGAATTGCCGTGGCCTTGGAGGGCAGGCCGCCAGGTGGGCAGAGACCAGGGGCTGCTCCTCCTTCCCCGGATTACCCCCCTGAGGAGCCTGGGCCGTGGCCGTGGGCGCCCCAGGCGTGGCTCACGCCAACGGCATTAATTTGTTTTTCCCCCTTTTTTTGCTGGAATTTTTTTTTTTTGCTGGACATTTTTTTTTTTATGTGAAGGTTTTTGGAATGTGGGGGTGATATTCCTGCTGGCAAAGGGGTGTCACCCTCAGTTTTGGTGGAGAAGGGTTCCCCAGGACCAGGGAGAAGTGATTCCCAGGTCCGTGTGAATGGTGTATGAATGCACAGTGACATAATTGGAGCCGTGGCGTGGCGTTGCTGCTCACAAGCCCAGCATGGTGGGCTTGTGCTAATCCAATTAGGTGAGGATGTGATGTGTCTGTGCTAGGGACCACAGTGGTGTGCATGCATGCATTCTCATTGTGCCATGATTAATGTGTGTGTTTAACGTGCAAAGATGCCTAATGTGAGCTGTCTCCTGGCTGCTCTTCCCTCAGAAGACGGGGTAACCTCGGTTAGGGGGGATTGTCTGGTTCAGGGGTCAGGTCATCACGTAGGTCAATCTGCAGGCCCTTTCTCACTGCGAAGTTGTGCAGAATGCAACATGCACCGATGATTTGGCACACGAAGTTGGGGGAATACAACAGGGTCCCCCCAGACTTATCCAATCATCGGAAATGTGACTTCAGGAGGCCAAAGGTGCGCTCCACCACTGCACGTGTTTGGGCATGGGCTTCATTGTATCTTTCCTCTCCTGGGGTTTGGGGGTTCCGGATAGGAGTCATGAGATAGGGTCCCAGTGCATATGCAGAGTCACCTGGAAGGAAAAAGACAGGAGGATGTTAGTCATGCATGTGCTCCTTGTGATGTGTGCATCATGGGGGGGGACAGTCATGCCTGCCACCCATGTCACTTACCAACCAGCCAGCTGTCCCCATACACGTTCTGTTCGAATTCCATTGGGATGGGGCTCTGATTGTATATGTAGCTGTCATGGCTGGATCCGGGGGGGTTTGGCACGGACGTGCCATATGAGGCCTTGGGCATCGACTATCACCTGTACGTTGATGGAATGCCAATTCTTCCGATTGCGGTATATGTGCTCTGTCTCATGGGGGGGCTGGAGTGCCACATGTGTGCAATCAATGGCCCCCACGGTGCGTGGGAATCTGGCAATTCTGTAGAAATCTGTCATTGCTTTCAGCCGCAGGTCCTCAGTGGTGGGTTTGATGATTTGGTTGGCCATGCGTCTGAGGATTGCAGGGACAACCTGGTGCACACATCTGCTCACGGAGGATTGTGACATCCCAGCCACCACTCCACTTGTTCTTTGAAAAGAGCCACTGGCAAGGAAATGGAGTGTTGCCATGACCTTGACCAGTGGCTTCACTGCATGTGAGGGGTGTGTTGGGCTGGTGATGTCATCCTGCAGGGTTATGGTTAATTCCAGGATGGCATGAGGGGTGAATCTGAAGATGCGATACACCTCAGAATCACTCATGCCAAAGAGGTCTATGCGGGTGCGGTATATCCTCTCCCATGCCCTCCTCTGTGCCCTCCTCATTCTTTGCTCGTCTAAAGTCAGTAGTATAGCTATGAGCGAGGATGTCCCTGGCATGTTGGCATACAGATTGTTGGGCAACACGTGTGACTGCTCTGCTCCTCACTAACGGTGTTGCTTTCTCTGACATGTAGACGAATTGTCTAATTTTAGACCACCTTTTATATGGTCTAATTTTAGACAGGCCGTTCAGCTGTTGCGCACAGCGCGTAGCGTGCGCTGCACCAACGATCTTTTGTGGATCCCCGTAACTCCCTCATTAGCATATTTGAATAGCAAATCAATGGTGTGTCTAGCGCAGTTTTGCGCGGACGGATGCGCCTGTCTAACGAAATTACGCTAGACAAAAAAAAGTAGATTTCATGCGTATCTCGTTTTGGGGATGCGGAGTATCGAAACGCATGCGCAAATTTAGACTTATGCCGCGCATCTCCTGTTACGCCGGCGTAATCGCTCTGTGAATCTGGCCCTTAAATTGTATCATACATTTATATGAAGATCATTACTTGTTGCTATATGTAACCTCTTTTCAAATAGCCTTCTCTTAGGCTATTTTCCTTTCCCAGTCCTTTCCCTCCTTTTTAAAGTTATACTTACCTTAGGTTTACGTACTTTAGTCAACTTACCACTAATGCCCCAAATACTACCCTCTGAAATATGTTCCACGCTGACTATGTCTACCTCTGGGCCCTCCCCCCCCGCCACCTAGTTTAAAAACCCCTCTAACTTTTTGGCCATCTTTAGTCCCAGCTGATCTGCACCCTCCTCATTTAGGTGCAGTCCATCCCTATAGTACTGGTGATTGACTGAGAAGTTGGCCCAGTCCTCCAGGAACCCAAACCCCTCATTACTACACCAGCTCCTCTGCCACTTGTTTACTTCCTTAATCTCTCTCTGCCTTTCTAGTGTGGCTCAATGTACCGGTAGTATTCCTGAGAGGTCCTTTTCCTCAATTTAGCTTCCCATTATCATTAATATTCTCTGAAAAAGGGCCAAGAAATCATAAATTCTGCCAGGGTATGATTACTTATGAGCACAACTGTAAGGCCTCGTACACACGATGAGATATGTCCGCTCAAACTTGTCCGACGGACAGTTTAGAGCGGACATGTCTCATGGGATTTCGGTCCGATGGCGTGTACACACCATCGGATCAAAATCCCCGCCGGCAGACAGCGTGGTGACGCGGCGGTGACGTTGACGCCGCCACGTCACCGCGACGTCACGCACCAGGAAGTAAACACTTCCGCGCGCATGTGTCGGATCCATTCACAGGATACGACGCATGTGCAGGAGGATATGTCCGCTGGTTTCCCGTACTAACCAGCGGACATATCCGACGGACAGGTTTGTAGCGGACAAATTTCAAAGCATGCTTTGAAATTTGTCCGATGGACAAATCTGTCCGCTAGCCCGTACACACGATCGGATTTGTCTGCTGAAACGGTCCATCGGACTGTTTTCAGCGGACAAATTCGATCGTGTGTACGCGGCCTTAGTGTTTGTGGTTTTATGCAATTTTCTAGCGAAAAAATTCAGAATTTAACATGTATAAAAAATGTAAAAAATTCCCCTGACTTTAAGTGGTTAAAGTACTGTATATGTAACCCCAAACACTAATATTCTTATACAGTAAAATGCATAAATGTTTTCACACATTAGTTACATTTAATATTAAAATACTTATTTTTCCTATTATTTCAGTTTATTTTAAGTTTATTGACATACTAACAGTCCTTTAGGACATACTTGAAGCTAGAGAGCATATACTTTATGTCATAATCGATAAACATAAACGACACATTCTAGGAGATTGATGTATTTTGTTCAATTGTGTTGCGTCATATGTCCTAAATCCAAATGCACCATTGAGATGTCATGTATGTACTTCTATATGTTATGATTGTTAAAACTGTCAAAATTCATAAAAAAAAAAAAATGAAATGAAACTACCGTATTTATCGGCGTATCAGGGCAAATCAGGGCAAAATAGTGGGTGCGCAGTATATGCCGATACCCGCTTCCCACTCCGCTTTCGAATACTGCGCCGGCATATACCGAGCGCAGCACACTCGGGTATAGTCGGGCAGACTTGGCTCCTCTCGCGCTGACGTCCTGGACGTACAGGACGCGAGCGCGAAAGGAGCCGAGCCTGCCTGACTATACGTGAGTGTACTGCGCTCGGTAAATGCAGGCGCAGTACACTCGTGAATAGTCGGGCAGACTCGGCTCCTCTCGCGCTGACGTCCTGTACGTCCAGGACGTCAGCGCGAGAGGAGCCGAGTCTGCCCGACTATACCCGAGTGTACTGCGCTCGGTATATGCCGGCGCAGTATTCAAAGTCGGCGCGGGAAAGCGAGGATCGAGCGGGGAGGACGCCGCAGAAGGACGCCGGACCCGACGAAGAGGACACCCGAAGCCGCCGATGGACGCCGCGCAAGACACCAAAACTGCAAGTATAAAAAACTCTTTTTCCACAGGAATGGGGGCCACTTTAGGGGTGCGCGCTATACCCCGATAAATACGGTACTTAATTTTCAATATTTCTAAATCTTTTATTAAATGTATACCTGGTGATCCTGCCTTAAAGATCCTTGTTCAAGCACTTAGAGTGACAGCCTCTGTTCCTGTCTCCTGCATAGTCACCCTGTTACCCTAGCTTTCGATGGAGACTGCGTGGCCATTTGGCACAAGCACAGTCATGGTTCACTGTTGGCAGCATAAGGAAAGTTGCTTTAGGAAATGCTATGCAGCCGCTTCTGGGGTGCATGCATGTAGACAAAAAGCAGCTGTAAAGAGGCCATAGAAGATCAGTGGCACCAAGATGCAATAAAGGATACAAAATTGTAAAACACATTTACATTTTTTTAAATGGCAGTCATGTATGATACACCATGCTTTAGCAAAATAATGTTAAACACAAAACCAAAAATGTATTTTATTTCTAGCTTACCAATCCTTAGATGTGATTGTTGCATTCATTTTCTTTTTTAGCCTGTTTTTCCTTTATTTTCACCAGGTGATCTGGCCAGTAAGTCTGTTTTTTTCTTTCCTAACTTCCTATAACAGACCAAGATGTCCAGCCAAAGTGGCAGTTAGACGGTTTTGACATACTATTTATTACTGAAGGGGGCTTACAGTCATCAGCTTTTATTCATTTAGATAAAACCTTTATCCCAAAAGAAAAATAATTGTTGCTTTTACTGCTTAAAAAGCTTTAGCTGGAGTTCAGCTTTAATTAAATACATTTAATTTAATAAATCTGCTACTGTAAATCCAGATTGAGAATGCTGCTGTCCAAGGGTGTTTCTGAAGACCACAATATAGAATATAAATATAATTATCTATCACAGTGGTCCCAAAGCCGCAACGGAAATCCCTGTAACGTGTCGGCCTATGATTATAATGATAACTGCAGTTGAAGTAGTTGTACTTATGTCATTCACAATTAAAAAAGAGGTCCAGTCCCCCCACGAAAAATTTTAAGTCAGCAGTTACAAATACTGCAGCTGCTGACTTTTAATATTAGGACACTTACCTGTTCAGGGATCCCCCCAATGTCAGCACCCCAGCCAATCTTTGTATTGACTGTCGGGGTGCAGCCACCGCCATTCCTGGTAAGGGAAACAGGCAGGGAAACCTTTCAGCTTCACAGCTGATTCCCTACTGCTCATGCGTGAAGCGCGCTGTGCTTTCTAATTGGTCCGGCGGCGAAGGAAAGAGGAGGGGCAAAAACTTCCAAGAAACTGGACTGCGGCCCCATCTCTTGGAAGTGGGGAACAGTACCTGTCAAAAACAGGTACTTAATCCCCCCTCCCCCTAAAAAGTGCCAAATGTGGCACCGGAGGGGGAGAGGAGACGGATAAGCGGAAGTTCCAGTTTTGAGTGAAACTCCACTTTAAGAATTTTGAGAGTTTTTCAAGTGAGTCATATAATTTTTATGCGTTTTAGTTGATGTTAAAATACATTTTGTATATTTATATATTGAGGGGTAGATTCAGGTAGGAGATAAGTTGGCTTATCTCCAGATAAGCCGTCTTATCTCTGCGTTTTTTACGGGTCCAATCTATGCCACTGATTCATAAAATCAGTTTAGCATATTTTCTCCCTAGATCAGACATGCGTAAGTCTCTTACGCTGTCTAATCTTATTTTCATATTTTAGGCTGGCCGCTAGGTGGCGTTCCCGTCTAAAATATGTAAATGAGCCTATACGTTGATTCCCGAACGTACGCCCGGCCGGCGCTATTCTTTTACGTCGTTTGCGTTAGCGTAGTACCGTCGTAATGTTATGCCTGCTATATGAGGCGCAGGCAATGTTAAGTATGGATGGCGTGCCGACAATTTTTTTCCCGTCGTTTACGTCGTTTGCGTAAAACCTTCGCGAATAGGGCTTTGCGTAAGTGCCGTTTACGTCATTTACACGTCGAATTGACGTCGAGATTTGGAGAATGCGCCCTGGGAACCAATCACGGCCGGCGCATGCGCAGTTTGTTCGGCGCGGGGACACGCTTCATTTAAATGATACACGCCCCCTACCCGCCAAATTTGAATTCGGCCGGGTCTTTTACGCTACGCCGCCTCAACTTTACAGGCAAGTGCTTTGAGAATAAAGCACTTGCCTGAAAAAGTTGCGGCGGACAATTTAAAAGCCAGACGCTAGGCATGCCTAAAGATAGGCATTTCTACCTGAATCTGCACCTTAGGCCCCGTACACACGACCAAGCTTCTCGGCAGAAAAAAAAAGCTTGTCGAGCCAAAGTCCTCATTGAACAACGAGGAAAAAGAGAGCGTGCTCTCTTTTTTGGCTCGACGAGCTTCCCGACGGGACGCTCGTCGGAAGTGTACACACGACCGAGAACCTCGGCAGAATATGTCTCCCAGCGAGCTTCTCGCTGGATTCTGCCGAGAAGCTCGGTCGTGTGTACGGGGCCTAAGGACTTTGGCTCGACAAGCTTTTTCGACCGCTCATCGGGAACCTCGTCGGGCGGAACGATGAGTTTAGCCCGACGAGGTTCTCGGACGTGTGTACGCGGCCTTAGTCTTCAACATGTTTATATACATTTGAGTGCTATATATAAAAGCCAATTTTTTACAATTCCTTATTTTAATGGTTTGTGTATTTTAGGTGCACATTTAACTGTTTGCTTGGAATTCTGTTACAGGCATACCCTTTGGTAAAAAAAAAAAAAAAAAGCTCATTGGTATGCAGAAGTGAGCCTGATTTTGCACTTTCCAGCTTTAGTAAGTAACCCCTATTGTGTACTTAAACGTGGGGTATGCCTGTAAAGCAAATTTTTACTTTTAGTAATAAATTAGTACAATACCCTCAATACCATACCAAGTCGGCAATGGCATTACAGATTTATTAGCTTAGCACACTTTGGTTATAAATATAAATACGAGCCAATGTATATTGGGTGCCAGGAGAGACTGCAATTTGCCACTAAGAATTAACTTTGACAGGAGAAAACAACCTTTGCCGCCTAATTTTGCAATACTCTATAATTCTACTATTGTTCACGCAATATTTAAAGATAAGGATAAAACATGGGCACTCACATTTAAAAACACTCATGAGCCGAGTGTATGCTGTAACAGTAAAAAGTCACGATTCACAGCGGCGATGATCGGGGTGACGTCCTGCGTAACTCCTCCCCTTGCGTAAGGGGAGGAGTTACGCAGGACGTCACCCCGATCATCGCCGCTATGAATCGTGACTTTTTACTGTTACAGCATACACTCGGCTCATGAGTGTTTTTAAATGTGAGTGCCCATGTTTTATCCTTATCTTTAAATAAACCGGTTTATACAGAGAGCACTAGATATTTTCTGTAAAAAGTAATATAATGAATCCGCGCTTAGGATGTGTGATGTAGCTGCTGCCTCCCTAAGGATCTCCTAGGAAATCAAATCATAAATGTGCAAATATTGGGATGGTGGCGCTGCTATATGTGTCTAATGTATAAAGCGTCTAAATAGACGAAGTGTTGGGTAACTTGTAAAAGGGGAATCCCAAGGAAAAAGTGGACCCCTTTAAACCTCTCAGAAAGGCTTTTATGGTTACCTCTTTGATAATATGGACTGGCTGAATGTCCTGTTTTAATAGGTGCTGAAGAAGACTCCCACCACTAGGTGGTGTCCACTGATGTGTATGGAGTGATTCCTAAAAAGTGAGCATGTGTACCCAAAATAAATAAAATTGAGTAAGCCAAAAAACAGAATTTGGTCAGGACTCTGTGCAGGTAAGTGGAAGGAAACCTTCCAATAAAAGTGTTCAACTTGTGATTAGTGTGCCAAATATAAATCCTGGTAGTCCAAGGTGGTGGGTCTATTGACCACACTAAGTGATTCCTCCAAATTCAAAATAAACCAACGCAAAGAAAGCAAAGACAAATCCCAAACAGTGATATATGTCAGGTGATCTGATAAATCACCAATAATCTCCCAACGTGTATAACCCAAGTGTCATCGACAGTATCGGCAGGACACTGTGCGGGCCACTAGGTGAAAAATATATATAAATACTGTGATCTTAGAGGAGAATATATATCAGAACACAAGTAAACATCAAATATGGATCCAATGTGACTCCCTTAAGCAGGGATTCTGATGATATATATATGTATATGAAAAACTTCAAACAAGGAAAATCATTTGCAGACTATAACATAAAAAAGAAAAAGAGGGTAAAAGTCTATAGGTGACTTGGTGCAGTTATTTTCCTATTAAAATGCTGCTTCGTGACTTCAGTGCTCCCCCACGTGGGTCCCCACTCACCAGATGTTGGCACCCTCCAGGGGCTAAGGGCAGATGGTGGTGGTACCTTAGATACTACTATTCCACGGCTCCCTCTATCCGCGAAGCACCTGCTATCAGCTGTAGGGGTATTCTCACGCTATTTGCAGTGATGAACTTCCGGTGTCACTCAGAGAGACAAAAAGTGAAGTATCCACATAGTGTAGTAGGTTTCCAAAAGCACTGAGTGCATTTATTATAAAAAACTGCTATAAGCGGTCTTTTCCACTTAAAATCCCAGAGGCACCTGGGCTGGTTAAAAAATGTATAGAAATAAAAAATAATAAACTTAAAACAAAACAAAGTTGAGATGGTACGAGTGTAAGCCTCAGCTATCTGAGCTGTCCACCTGCCCCTAAATAGGGCTGCTAGGGAAACGAGTCCGCCGTTGCACCCGGAGTGTGTAGTCCATGGGTGGTGGTGTCCGTCCTCGGTAACTCGCTAGCCCGTAGCGCGGCGTGTGGATCAGCTGTATGGCTGTGTAGCTGGGCGTACTAGACGTGCGTACGTGCTGACGTGTTGGTCATCTGACGCGTTTCGTCGTATGACGTTTTCAAAGGTGATATCACATCGTTCCGCCTGTCGAGGTTCTCGGCCGGCCATCAGATTCGGCGACCAGCCCTTCGGGAAAGGCGACCAGCCATTCATCCCGCCGGGCCGTCGAGCAAATAGAGAACCTGCTCTCTATTTCGGCTCGACGGCATTCCCGACGGGATGCTCACCGAATCCGTACACACGGCCGAGGTTCTCGGCAGAATCAGGATGCCAGCGAGGTTCTCGCTGGTTTCTGCCGAGAACCTCGGCCGTGTGTATGGGCCTTCACAGTTCAGCAGTAGAGCTCATCTGACAGCCTTCTCCCCACTGACCCCGGGGCACACCTGAGAACCTCTGATGGCACACCAGTGTGCCGCGGCACACTGGTTGAGAAAGGCTGGTCTAGACTGTATATACACAAAGGTTGCTCTAAACAACATACAGTAAATCCTTGGTTTGAGAGTAACTTGATTTGAGAGAGTTTTGCAAGACAAGCAAAATTTTTTGAAACATTTTGCCTTGACAAACAAACATTACTCTGAATCCATGACAGCACACTATTCAAGTGAAATAACTGTGCATGACAAGCGAAGGGCCAAAAAATGGGTGTGCTCTTCAATGGGTTTATTGGTACATAGAAGAGCTGCACTTTAAAACAAAAAAAAAAGGTGAACTTAGCCTTTAAACCCTCCGTTTTTTACTTACAACTTTTTTTCTCATTTCAGTAAATTAGGTTTACAATATCAACCAGGAAAATCCAACTAGACCATTCAATGTTTACCCCAGGAATAATTTACTGGGGTAATAACAGAAAAGGCATGACCAAAAGAAAAACTTTTTAGTTTTGAATAGAGTGGAGAGAGATTATTAAGGTGGTATTTACTGCTATCTATGTCCCCATTAGGAGAATTCACAGTCTCCATGTTCTGTTTACCGTTATCACCGAAAGAGAAACAGAATTGTAAATTTTGGGTTGTCAACAGGAACTTATCCTTATGATATTCAGAGATTTCCTTATTTTAGAGAGATTTACTCTCTCTAAGTTATCACTGGAAATAACACAGGTCTTAATTACCAGTTCAGAGGCTGCCAAGCTCAGATTACCCGGACCTAACACATGCTCAGTCTAGGGGTGACTTTTTAAAGATTTATTGTAGTATTTGAACATTTGCCAGGCGGGTAGGGGAATGAAAGTACAGCATATTCTTAGCACTCTGTTATAGAGAACATTGTCTTCAAATATCCTGGTTCCAGCAGTACGAGAAAAAGTGAACAGCTAGCAAATTAAAGCCTGGTACACGCAAACCGAATGTCGGGAGACATTTTCTGGTTAAAAAAAACAAATGGCCGACATTCAGCTGGTGTGTATGTCCATCTGTCCAACAGAAGCTGGCCATTTGGTCAATCAGTGCTCTCAGCCAATGGCAGAATGTGCTGATCGGAGTGTTCTGGCTGTGGGGCCGTCCCACTGTCAAAACACAAAAGTTCAACTGGGGAGATTGCTGTACTAATGTTGGATGGTTTGTACAAAGGCTTGGAATCGGAACTGTCCATGTGTTAGTGTATACTAGTTTTAAGACTCTATAGGATTACAGAGGACCAGTCCCAGTACACTCTGGAATCTACCCTCAAAAAATACTTCCAACCTGGAGCTTCAGGTAAGAGGGCCCCCACCTTTCCAGCAAAGCTTCTACAGGCAGTTACTCCCAGCAAATTCTCCTTAATCCAGGCTCTTTCAGGCTTTCAGCCAAGTACATGCTGAGGCCTATCAAAAACAGCTCTTCAGCAATACAGGCTGCCTCCTGGGGAAAATACCTCAGGGGACAGAGCTATAGACAGACCCTCTCAAACATTTATAATCTCCCTAGCCAACTGTGGTCCTACCCCCCAGGGATTGGCTAAGGTCAGATAAATATTTATAACCTAGTGGCTAACGCTTCTACCCTATTTCTGGAAGCTTTTTCCAAAGGCAGGCTGGAGCATTCAACCACCAGACTTAGGTAGACCTGACCCTGACCTGAAAATGTACTTGCTTCCCAGCTGGGTACAGCAGAGCCAAAAAATACATTTAGCTAGCCTAGGGCATGGATGCTACACTGTTTTGGCTATGGAACAGGAAGTAAAGGAAAATGCGTACACTGGGGCAGAGATGGCAAAAAAATTACTGGGATTTTAATCCTCTCTTACTCCATCTAAAAATTATAAAAAATGCTTTACCTTTAGTTGTACTTTAAACATAGTGGTAATTGTCCAATCCAGCTATCAGACAGATAGTCTATGTCTTATTTTTCATTAAATCGCTTACTGTTTTTCTGCCTCCTTGTAACATTCTTTGTGAGCCCTCATCTTGGTTCCTTCCCCCTCTATAATGCACTATTATGGCATAATAATGCTTTGACACTATTGGACAGTTTCCACTGTTATTACAAATGCATTCACACATAAAACATTGATCTAGGTATAGTCTATATATATAACATCTGTGCCCTCTTTTCCCCCTCCTTTAATCCATTTGGATTGCCTCAATGCTCGTCCGGCAAACTTTTGGTGACAGTAGACTTTTAGCACTCCAGCACATTTGTTAAACTTCACATCATATATTTCATCCATTCTCCTGAAGAAGGTGAACTTGATTCCAGGAAATGTGCTGAACCAAGGGCAAGTCATACTTGAAGTTTGATATGTTATAAATACTAATATCTCTTTATTGAGTATTTTCATGGATGCAATATACTATCTATATGAGTATATATATTGAAAGTATGGCACACCCTCCAGATAAGTTTAATTTATTTCTGATGGTATACATCAGGGGTGTCAAACTCAATTTCATCGAGGGCCGCATCAGCATTATGGTTGCCCTCAAAAGGGCCGGTTGTATCTGTAAGATTAGATGTCCAGCGCATCCCTTCCCCTTACATTAGACGACCATCAGAAGTTGAGTCCCCCCTCCTCTCCCTTACATCCCAGTGCACCCCCCTTTCTTTTTGCTGCTGCTGGGAAGAAGTTGGATGCATTGCTTGAAAGCAGAAAGTAAGTGTCTGGAGGATGACTGGAGAGGTGCGAGGGCCACATGAAATGGCCTGGAGGGCCGCATTCGGCCCGCGGGCCTTGTGTTTGCCACCTCTGGTATACATGAATGTGCTATATTTGTATTATTTTATTTTAACAATGTGTATTATAATAAAATGATACTTTTAAATAAATGGTGTTGGTGCTTTAAAATTCCAGGGAACATTTTTGTTTTTAATTATTAAAATTTTTAGGATGCGGTACCTCACTTCTCCCAGAAGCCTCTATTTTATCTTTTCATTATAATGATGTTACACTGTAGGATTTCTAATAAGGTAGCCCAACATTAGTGGCTCACTTGTGGACCAGCTCTCTGTAATTGATTCTCCATACAGAGCTGCATGAACCAGAGATGGGAAGTATCCTTCCACTTACTAATTCACTTTTGTGGCAGTTCTAAATGGAACTGAATGACAAATTACACTGGGGCAGATTCACAAAACAATTACGCCTGTCTAACTGGGGTTAGACAGGAGTAATTTCAAATTTTGCGCGGCGTATCACTAGTTTGAATCCTCAAACCATGATACGCTGGCTTTGGGCTTCGATCCGAGAGGCTTACGTCTTCGTAAGCCTTCGGATCTACGCTGCCATCTATTTGCGGCCGCTGGGAGGAGTTTGCGTCGTTTTGGTGCGTCGGGATATGCAAATGTGTTTTTACGGGGATTCACGAACATACGAGCGGGCGTCGCAATCGTTTTCGTCTATTTTTTTATACGTAATGTTAGAGCAGCTTTTTGCTGCTCTAACTTTACGTAGCCCATGTTAAGTATGGCCGTCGTTCCCGCTTCGAATTTATTTAAAATTTTATTTTGTTTACGTAACTCGTCGGGACGTGGATCGCCCGTAAAGTACGCTACATAAACAACGAATGACGTCACGACGTGATTTCGCGCAATGCACGGCGGGAAATTTGCGAACTCGCGCAGATGGATTGCGACGGGAGAAATACACTACGCCGCCGTCGTTTACCGTAGAAAATCTACCTGAATTCCACGTAGAGCAAGGTAAAAAACGGCGGCGTAGTGTATTTCTGATACGCTACGATAATCCATTTCTCTGTGAATCTGCCCCACTGTCTTTATTGCAGAGAAATCAAGAACTGCAGTACATTTTACAGTCAGCAGACTTTACAGTTCCACCTCTTGGATAACATGGTAAATATTAAATATTCATAAACAATGTACGTTTTCCTGACATAAAATTCATGTTTTTTAACCACTTCAGCCCCGGAGGAATTCACCCCCTTCCTGACCAGAGCACTTTTTGCGATTCGGCACTGCGTCAATTTAACTGACAATTGCGCGGTCGTGCGACGTGGCTCCCAAACAAAATTGGTGTCCTTTTTTCCCCACAAATAGAGCTTTCTTTTGGTGGTATTTTATCATCTCTGCAGTTTTTATTTTTTGCGCTATAAACAAAAATAGAGCGTCAATTTTGGAAAAAATGCAATATTTTTAACTTTTTGCTATAATAAATATCCCCCAAAAATATATAAAAAAACGTTTTTTTTCCTCAGGTTAGGCCGATACGTATTCTTCTACATATTTTTCGTAAAAAAAAATCATAATAAGCATTTATTGATTGGTTTGGGCAAAAGTTATAGCGTTTACAAAATAGGGGGTAGTTATATGGCATTTTTATTAATATTTTTTTTTTACTAGTAATGGCGTCGATCAGCATTTTTTTTCAGTACTGCGACATTATGGCGGGCACTTCGGACACCTTTGACACATTTTTGGGACCATTGGCATTTTTTTAGCGATCAATGCTATAAAAATGCATTGGATTACTATAAAAATGCCATTGGCAGTAAGGGGGTTAACACTAGGGGGCGGGGAAGGGGTTAAGTGTGTTCCTGGGTGTGTTCGAACTATATGGGGGGTGGCCTCACTAGGTGAAATCACTGATCTTCTGTTCATACATTGTATGAACAGAAGATCAGCGTTTCCCCCGCTGACAGGACCGGGAGCTTTGTGTTTACACACATTGCTCCCGGTCCCCGCTCTGTAACTAGCGATCGCCTGTGCCCGGCGGCGATCGTACCCGCCGGGCACGCGCGCTGGACTCGGTGGCAAGCGGGGACGCGCCCCCTAGTGGCCGCTTTAATGCGGACGTATAGCTACGGGCTCTCGCCCAGGAGAGCCACCGTCCCGCCGTAATATGACGGCGGGCGGTCGGCAACAGGTTAAACAAGTTTTTAATGTAGATCATAACTTACAAACCCAGACTGGCTGCTGGGCGCATGTCCTAACAAGAGCAGCCTGTTGATGATTGGGCCTCAAAGATGGAGGTAAGCAGCGACTGTGGTGCGGACAGGACTAACACAGACTGCGGTTGGCTGCTCACCTCCCGCTCTGCGCCCATGACTGTGTCTTCTCTCCATTCTATTAGTAAGGTAGGGGGTGGTAGGAGCTGTAGATCTGCACAGAGAGTGGGAGTCTTTTCATACCTGGAGATCTGCACAGAGAGTGGGAGTCTTTTCATACCTGGAGATCTGCACAGAGAGTGGGAGTCTTTTCATACCTGGAGATTTGCACAGAGAGTGGGAGTCTTTTCATACCTGGAGATCTGCACAGAGAGTAGGAGTCTTTTCATACCTGGAGATCTGCACAGAGTGTAGGAGTCTTTTCATACCTGGAGATCTGCACAGAGAGTGGGAGTCTTTTCATACCTGGAGATCTGCAGCTTCTCCCACCCACTGCCCTGCTGATAGGATGACATTGACGGTGGGGTGGGAGACCCTTGAGAGGACACACAGGCTGAAACCCACCTCTGCCCTGCCAAAAGTAGAACTGTTCAGGGGAGGCAGAGAGTAGGGGGCACTGTGACTAGAAAGGAATGTGGGGGGCACTGTAATGTAAAGGGGCACTGGTATATAAAGAGGACAGCACTGTATAGGGGACCCTGTATTGGCTGCTCAGTCTAACCTACCCGGGCCTATTTCTTGTCCCAGTCTGGGCCTGATGACACATGTAGAAAATTTGTAGAGAACACTGTACATACTGTGACAGGGTACACGATTGTATGTACACCAGTGAGAGACTGGAAAGGTCAGCGTTCCCTGCCCTGGAAGGGGTTAAGCCTGGCCAACAGGTAAACCTCCTCTCTTCCCCCTATTAATTAACAGTCACCTGGTAAGGAAGTGGGAAGTGAGAGCTCAGTGTGAGAGGTATGCTGAGTCGGACGGACAGGTTGGAAACTGTCTGCATTGGAGGAACAAGGTCTGTCACAGATTTGTTTATTTTGGACTGTTATTCTGTTTGTTTTATACTGGAGGCTGGAATAGCCCCTCCAGTACAGTGTAGTGAGGGACACTGCTGTGAGTTAGCCTCCTAAATTGGAGTAGGCCATTTTGTTTTGTATTATTTCTTTTGTGTGCAGTAAAGCCGTATTTATTGCTTAAGATCAGCAACTTTGCTGCATTACATTACCGCTATTTCTGCGACCTTGTCACAATACATAGAATGGGTTAATGAAAACAGCGGAAAAATGGATTAGGATTGAAAATACCTTGAATAGAACACATTTGCACCAAAATATATGGGTACCACGAAAGAACACTAGATTTGAAAATATACGACATAACTAAAAATGTATTTAAAATATGGGATGTTATATACCGAGAAAAAAACTGAAAGTATAATTCACCATTAATTGCACTCACAGGAACATTTTTTTCTTGCCCAGGGAAGGAAACACTATTTGGTGCTAGGATGGGGAATGCACAATTAAGGGACATTATGATGCACAAGATGAGGACACTACAGGACTTAAAGGAAACAGCAGGGTGGGAGATAAGTGAATAGGAATATCTCCAATTAAAACATTTGATAAATTCACTACCACAACCAACTAGAGACGGAGATAACTTAAATGAACTGGAAAAACTCTGCGGTATACAAACCCCATTGAAACATGGGATATCAAAAGTATATGGAATTTTGACAGATATGGAAGGACAAGAGACACCCTCCTACATAGGGAATTAGGAAAAAGAAATGGGAACCATAACTAGAAGAACAACAAGCTGAGAGAATGATAATATCAGTACAGAATTACACAACAGATATAAAAACAATACAAATGAACTACAAGTTCCTCGCAAGATAGTATCAGACACAGATACAATCCATAAATACCAGCTAGACAAATCTCCACTGTGTTGGAGGGAATGCAAACAAAGGGGTACAATGATACACATCTGGTGGGAGTGTCCAAAAATAAAGGAATATTGGAAGGAAATTTTGGGATGTACAGAAGAGATAACTGGAGAAAAGTTGGTTAATAGTCCTCAGATGTGTTTATTTCATGGACTACAGGACTTAAATAAGCATTACAGGAAAACATTAATCCCAATATTGTTGAATACCACAAAGGGCTAATACCAATGAAATGGTTAAATACAGGGAAACCAGATATTGAAAAATGGTTTGAACAAATAGAATTCTACAACAGAATGGAATACCTAAGTAGTATAGAAAAAGGACTATCCAGAAAATACAACAATATATGGGGAAAATGGAAAGACATTAAAACATTGGAGAAATACTTGGAAAATGATGGAGGGAGGTAAGGAGGCTGACTAGTTCAGTATTGGAAATAAGAAAGAGGCTGAGAATAAACCATGGGGGGAGGAGGTGGGGGGGGGGGGGGGGTTGTTGGGCATAGGGAATGAAGAAGTGTGTGTGTGTGTGTGTGGGGGGGGGGGTTGATCTTGAAAGTAAGAAATAGAGGGAAAAATCATAGACTAGACTAACATTTTATTATAATATATATATAAAAAAAATGTATACATTCTAAAGAAGTGGGGGAGGAATTGATCTTGAAAGTAAGAAATAGAGGGAAAAATCATAGACTAGACTAACATTTTATTATAATATTAAAAAAAAATGTATACGTTCTGAATACGCGATATAGTAGGAACTGGAAAATGAATAAAGTGTTGAGAAAAGATACCACAATGATGTAAAACTGAGAAGGACACAGTAAATAAAGTTGAATAAGCCTCCCGAAAGTGATTGCTGATTTGGTAAGAAAAAAAAAAGAACACTGTACAATCAATTTACTGTCACACTTCCAAAACTCTGAAACCATCATGAGTAAAGAAACAAAAGGTTTCTTGCAACATACAGGTCCAATTCATTCTAAAGGTGTGCATGAAGTCATTCCTAAATCTAGTTTCAGGACTTTTCTTTCCCACTTTTACCACAGTTACCATAAGTGTAACGTGTATACAGACAGTAACAGAAATTATACATATATATTACTAGATTATCTGCTTGTTAGAAGCATGAGTCAAATTTCTCAGTTTTAGTTGATTTCTTCACAGTTAGTCATAGAATTAGTCAGCGTCTCCAACAATATCCTCTAAGGGAATTTACACAGGAAATTAGGTAATTTCTTCAGTTTTCAGCATTATAATTTTGGCACTAAGATCACAAGAAACAATTGTTGTGGTATATATTGCCAGAATAATGCATTAAAAATGTCATTAGTAGATGAAACAATAGAAGTGTCAATGATCTGCAGTATGTCATTGTCTGCATATAAAATACTTTCCTGGACGAGGGATTAGGTATATTAGTACAAGGCCAGAGTTCATCTCTTTAATGAGAGGTGTTCTCATGCAATACTTGCTCATGCTATCAAGACATGCTTATGCTTGAGTAAGGTGTTTAACCACTTGCTTACTGGGCACATATACCCCCCTCATGCCCAGGTGAAATTTCAGCTTCCGGCACTGCGTCGCTTTAACTGACAATTGTGCAGTCGTGCGACATGGCTCCCAAACAAAATTGGCGTCCTTTTTTCCCCCACAAGTAGAGCTTTCTTTTGGTGGTATTTGATCTCTGCGGTTCTTATTTTTTGCGCTATTAACAAAAAAGAGCAACAATTTTGAAAAAAAAAAATCAATATTTTTTACTTGTGGCTATAATAAATAGCCCAATTTTTTTTTTTTTAAAACTTATTTTTTTTCTCAGTCTAGGCCGATACGTATTCTTCTACATATTTTTGGTAAAAAAAATAAGCGACTGGTTTGCGCAAAACTTATAGCGCCTACAAAATATGGGAGAGAATTTTTTTTTTGTAATTTTTTTATTTTACTGCGATTTTTATTGGGACTGCGACATTATGGCGGACACATCGGACACTTTTGACACATTTTTGGCACCATTCACATTTATAATGCAATCAGTGCTATAAATATGCACTAATTACTGTATAAATGTGACTGGCATTGAAGGGGTTAACACTAGGGGGTGAGTAAGGGGTTAAATGTGTACCCTGCATAGTGTTCTAACTGTGGGGGAAGGGAACTGACTGGGGGAGGTGACCGATCTGTGTCCCTATGTACAAGGGACACAGATCGGTCTCCTCTCTCCCTGACAGGACATGGATCTGTGTGTTTACACCATGCACCATGATTGGGCTGCCATTGGAAGTGATGTGGATCACACAGGCATCCTGCAATTTGCCGCTATTTCGAATCGCGGGCAGAATCGCAGTGATTCCACCCACGATTCAGAACACCAACATGTGAACAGAGCCTCAAATTCAAGGCTAATACATTTAAACTCAAGGTGGAATTCTTGACTCTTTTGTTGGGTGGAAGAAATCGGGAGCCAGTCACTTTAACCACTTAACCATTTGGCTGACCAAAGATCAGGCCACTTTTTGCGATTCGGAACTGCGTCGCTTTAACTGACAATTGTGCGGTTACGCGACTTTCTTTTTTTCCCCACAAATAGAGCTTTCTTTTGGTGGTATTTGATCACCTCTGCAGTTTTTATTTTTTGAGCTATAAACAAAAATAGAGCGACAATTTTGAAAAACAAGCAATATTGTGTACGTTTTGCTATAATAAATATCCCCATTTTTTTCTCAGCTATTTTTTTCTCAGTTTAGGCAGATACGTATTCTTCTACATAATTTTGGTTAAAAAAATCACAATAAGTGTACATTGATTGGTTTTCGCAAAAGTTATAGGGGCAGATTCACATAGATGTAATCTTCCGCTGCGTAATCGAAATATTGGTCTATTCTACGCCGAATTCAGGTAGTTTTTTTGCGCGTACGCTATTGTATCGTATTTTTTTTATCGCGTCGTGAAGCATTTAAATTAATACGATCGAACTGCGCATGCTCTGTTCAGGAAGTGCATTGCGCGAAATCACGTCGTGACGTCATTCGTTGTTTGAGTAGCGGCGTTTACGAACATTACTTACGTTTAATTATTGAAATTGTTTTACTTAGTCTAATATTGCAAAAAGCTGGGCAAAAAAAGATGACTATCGTAAGAGATTGCGTTTGAAATTTTGTGGATTCCAGGCAAAAGCTCATTAGTAACAGGAAGTCCGAGTGGCCGCAATTTTCAGGCAGCGTAGATCTGAAGGCGTACTAACACGTAATAAAGTCGAAATTTAGCACACGAAATTACTCGGACACAAAATAGGGGATATTATTATTATTATTATTGTTTTACTAGTAATGGCGGCGATCTGTGATTTTTATCGTAACTGCGACTTTATGGCAGACACATCGGACACTTTTGACAAATTTTTGGGACCATTGTAATTTTTACAGCGATCAGTGCTATAAAAATGCACTGATTACTGTAAAAATGACGCTGAAGGGGTTAAGTGTGTCCTAGGGAGTAATTCTAACTATTAGGGGGAGGAGCTACCTGACTCAGTGCGAAACGCGTTGGCTGTTCCCCTGTTCTTGTTGCTGTGATCTTGTGATGTATCTACTGTTCGTTTAATAAAAGACAACCTGTACGGTTTTTGGAGTGCGGCCATCCATCCTTCATTCATCTTTCATGATTGCATACATGCCATCTGCTACTGAGGCCGTATGTGTATAGTGCACTGGGAATGTTGTTTGAGTAGCTCATTCATGCTTTCACGGTTCATGTTATTCCTACTGATGCTGTGTGGACTGGCATAATGGGGCTTAGCCATATTGCATCATAAGTGAGGCTAACCTGCCCGTCAGTTAATCTAACATACTCTGTTGTCTTGTTTATTTGTTCTATGCTTTGTATTTGCTTAACCTTCAATAATACATTCATCCAAATAATTCTCCAGATTGTTTGTGGTCCATTTTCTGTGTATTAAAGCAGTAGAATATTAACGCTTAAAGTGGTTGTAAAGGCACAAGGTTTTTACCTTCATGTATTCTATGCATGAAAGTAAAAAAAACTTTTGTGTGCAGCAGCCCCCCTAATACTTACCCGAGCCCCCTCTTGATCCAGCCATGTCCATGAGAGCCTTGGCTCTCCGTTAACTTGCACTCTTGATTGGCTTTTGGCAGCAGCAGGAGCAAATCAGTAGATGGAGGGGGTGGGGCCAAGCTGGACACACGGAGCCACTGCTCTGGAGTGCACCTGCTTGGGTGCCCCCACAGCAAGCTGCTTGCTGTGGGGGCAACTGGTAGAAGGGTAAGTCTAACATGTTTGTTATTTTGTAAAAAAACAAAACGAAACAAGACTTTAATACCGCTTTAACCGCTTATGGACCGCCGCATGTACATTTACGTCGGCAGAATGGCACGTACAGGCACATTGGCTTACCTGTACGTCCCTGCCTAGACGCGGGTCGGGGGTCCGATCGGGACCCCCCCGGTACATGCGACGTTCTCTGTGGCTCTGGGAGCGATCCGGGATGAGGGGGCGGCTATTCGTTTTTGTCCGCCCCCTCACGATCGCTCCCAGCCAATGCGTGCGCTCCCCCGACTCTGCACTTCCTCCTCCTGTGTAAACACAGGAAGGGGGAAGTGATGTGATCTCTGCTCTCTGCGTTTTTTTCAACCACCGCTGAGGAGAGATCACATCGCACAGTAAGTCTGCACAACACTACACTGACACCAGTACACACAGGCACATTAACCCCTTGCGATCACCCCCCCTCCCCCCCTGTCACAGTGTCACTGAATGCAGTGATTATATGTATGATCACTGCAGTTAGTGTCAGTGTGACAGGCAGTGTGACAGTCAGTTAGTGTTAGGTTCAGAGTAGCCCCCGTACCCCCCCTAATAAAGTTTTAACCCCTTGATCACCACCCTAGTTAACCCTTTCACTCCCTATTGCCAGTGTCACTAAGCGATCATTTTTCTGATCGCTGAATCAGTGTCGCTGTTCCCGCTAGGTTGCTAATTTTTTTTTATTGCGATTTTTTTTTTTTACTAAAGACATGTGGCTGAATTAATTTTGGCCTAAATGTTTGACTAAAATTTAGTTTATTTGATTTTTCTTATAACAAAAAATAAAAAATATTGATTTTTTTTCAAAAATGTCGCTCTATTTTTGTATATAGCGCAAAAAATAAAATTCGCAGAGGCGATCAAATACCACCAAAAGAAAGCTCTATTTGTGGGAAGAAAAAGCAAATTTTGTTTGGAAGCCACGTCGCACGACCGCGCAATTGTCTGTTAAAGCGACGCAGTGCCGAATTGTAAAAACCCCTTGGGTCATTTACCAGCATATTGGTCCGGTCCTTAAGTGGTTAAATTACACAGGTGTGAGTAACTTATGTCCGGGTGTGTTGGTGGGGATCAAGCAGGTTTATTGAGTCATGCCAGAACAGAGGACCCATCATATCTAGCAGCTCTTTTGGAGGCACTACAAGAGATATAATTAGTTCTGATGTTATATAGAAGACATTTTGTTTAGGGCAGAGCTCTTCTTAACGGTAATTTTAATTGTTTTATTTAGGTTATAGGTACTGTATTTATTGGCGTATAACACTCACTTTTTTACCTGGAAAATAGAGGGTAAACTGTGCCTGCATGTTATACGCAGGGGGCTGTGGAAAGTTTTTTCCCACAAAACTTTCCTCTTAAAGTTAGGGTGCGTGTTATAAGCCTGTGTGTGTTATACGCCGATAAATACGGTAATTATTGACCAACGTGCAGTTACCAGCTGAGTAAATATAAACCAAGTAAATAAGTGTTTTAGGATGGAGGCTTGAAATACATTTCCAGGTGCACAGGAAGAAAAGCTATTAATTCTTATGGAAAATTCCATTAAACATGTCTGTAGGATTAACAGATATGTTTAGGTATATGTTTAATGCCACAAACTCCCCTACTGAGGACTCTGATACCCCCAACACAGAGCTAAGCCCATGTACAGTAAGCAACATCAATGAGTAATTATGTTGTCGTAGTTAGGTAGCACAGAGCAGCAGAGTGCCATATATTTTTTCAGGTGTTAATATTTCCTTTCATGAATATGTAATAGCAGAAACAGCTTCCAAGAAAACCACATAAGTCTGCTTTAACTACTAGAAATACATGCAGTGTTTGGCTGATAGGCCACTGTGTGGTGTGCTGGAGTCTCCGTCTAACTTACAGCTATTAACCTAAAGCAATTGCAGTGACTTCATGGGTTTTCCTTGTTCCTCTGAAAGGCTCTTTAATAGCTCAATGTTTATGTTGCAATAAATTAACTATATTATTTAATACCAGGGAACATGTGCACGTATAACCTCCACACCACACATTGTTGAGTAGTATGTGCTTGTACAGCCGTGTCCTATTTAAAGAACAGCTCAGTCATTAGAATACATAAGTAAATATCAGCAATACAAGGTTAAAGCTGCAGACTCGATTACTGCAACTGTCAACATACGGCTTTTCTATGGAATGGGAGTGCTTATCTCAAAAGGAAAATATTGGTTCATAGCTTTGTTACATAAAACTGCGCTAGCCATCAATCTTGTCCTGTGATTCCAGAATCAGGCAAGTGAAAAGATCTTAACATTATAACAGATATTAAAGTGGTTGTTAACCCTTTTTTACAACCTTATGCTACAGGTAAGCCTATATTAAGGCTTACCTGTAGCTAACCAGGATATCTCCTAAACCTGCACAGTTTAGGAGATATCCCTTGTCCCCTGCATGTGCCGATGTCATCGGCACATACGCACTGGGGCATACTGAAGCAATGGCACCTATGTGCTGTTGCTGCAGTCTCTGTGCCGTTAACAGCGGCTCCCGCGCGCATGAGCGGGAGTGACATCATCGCGGCTCCAGCCAATCACAGCTTCGGAGCCGCGATACCCGGAAGTAACTCCGGGACAGCATGTTGGCGGCTGAGGGGCAGACGAGGACTGCTTCGGGGGCTTCGATTTGAGGTAAGTAATACATAATGAGCTATGATGCTATGCTATGTTTTTTTTGTTTTTTTACTTCCTCTTTAATCACTTAAAGGGGTTGTAAAGGTTCATCTTTTATTTTCTAAATGTCAACAATTTACCCTCCTTCGTTAAAGACACCTTACATCTTCTTCAACAACTGGACAAATTGTCTGTTCCCCCCAATGCCCTCCTAGTGGCTATAGATGTGGAGGCTCTCTATAGCTCCATCCCCCACCGGCGGGGCATTGGGGTGATCAGACATACTCTGTGACAATCCCATAGGGATAATTGGATTTTTGATGACTTTATGATTTCGGCTTTAGAACATGTCTTAACACGGAATGTATTTTCCTTTGATGGTTCCCACTTCCTCCAGGTACAGGGTGTAGCTATGGGGACTTCATGTGCCCCATCCTACGCCAATCTGTACCTGGGGGAGTGGGAACAGTGGTTCCTATCCGAGGAGGCTTACTTACCCCTAACCGACCATATTATTCACTGGAGTCGTTATATCGACGACATCTTTATGGTTTGGACGGGTACCCCTGAAACATTACTATCGTGCCTCACAGCCATGAACAATAACACTTATAATCTAACATTCACTATGACCCATAGTGATGTCTCAATCAACTTCCTAGATGTGACTATTCAGAAAGATGTGAATGGCAAACTTACAAGTGCACTTTTTAGAAAAGATACAGCGTGTAATTCTATTCTACATGCACAAAGTGCACATCCAATGCCCCTAATCTAAATCTATTCCTTTTGGCCAATATCTGCGGCTATGCCCCAATTGTACGAGAGATGATACCGTTAAAATGGAAGCTGACATGTTTCGGCATCGTCTCTTGAAGCTGGGCTATTCCCTAACATGCCTTAAGAAGGCCTTTAGAAAAGCTACTGCCAGATAGAGGATTGGATGACAAAGAGTTATCTTAAACTCAATGGAGCGAAAACAGAACTTCTTCTGTTTCACGCCAAGCGTAGGAATCAACTATCAACAGCATGGACCCCCCCGCCTATTTTGGGCAAACTCATCACCCCTAGCGCCAAAGTCAAAAGCCTAGGGGTCATTTTTGACTCCTTTATGACAATGGACGCACAAATAGGGTCAGTGGTCAGCGGATCTCACCATCTACTGCGCCTACTACGCAGACTCACTCCGTTCATCCCTAAAGAAGACCTAGCGGTCGTGGTGGGAGCTATTGTAAACTCCAGGCTGGATTATGCAAATGCCCTTTACCTCGGCCTCCCCAAGTACCAAATCGCTCGTCTACAAGTCGTTCAGAATACGGCCGTCAGACTTGTGACTGGGAAAAAACCCTGGGAATCCATCTCACCTTCACTGAGAGCCCTTCATTGGCTGCCAGTCAAAGACAGAATTGCTTTCAAAGCTCTATGTCTTACGCATAGATGTGTCCATGAGAGTGCCCCCCTTTACTTATGCGAATTAATAAAAGCGCATAATCCAAATCGCGTTTTGCGATCCACGAATCAGAACCTGCTCCAGGTTCCGAAAGCCAACTTCAAGTCCAAAGGAGAAAGAAGATTTGCGATCCAAGGTCCCAGACTATGGAACGCTTTACCAACCAGCATTCGGTTGGAGGAGAACCACCTAGCATTTAGGAAAAAGGTCAAGACACATCTCTTTTGATATCAAAGGAGACAGGAACAACAAGCGCCCAGAGGCGATTCAGTTCGCATGTGCCGCGCTATATAAGTTTTCATTCATTCATTCATTCATTCATTCATTCATTCATTCAGACCAAGAAATGATTTGCTAATTAAAAAACAGCAATCCAACAAAGCACCGACTGACGCAGACTTAAATGCCCTACGGATTATCACCAGATTTAGTAGGCAGAGCAAATATATTGGCAGGAATTTTTTCTAAACACTGGCATTTGCTAAGTGTTGATCCATCACTTGCTCCTTATGTGCCATCGAGACCTCTGATTACTTATCGTAAGACAAGATCACTGAAAGATAGTCCCACTCAAAGTGAATACGTGGCAGAATTCTGCATGGATCCCTGTAAGAGACCTGGCACATTTAGGTGCGGAGGCTGTAATCTGTGCCAATAAATAAACATTGAAAACAACATCTTACTGCCAAATGGTAAACCCTTCAGACCCACTCATTTTGCAAATTGCAAAACAGCTGGAGTGGTATATTTGCTCTCATGTCATTGTGGGGCTTTCTATATTGGCAAGACGAAACAGCCATTTCACAAGCAAGCCTCCAGACATATTACTTGTATGAGAAAGGCAGATCCTGATCTCCCGTTGGTTCGCCACATTCGTGACGCCCACGGTAGCAAGATCCCAAAAATCGAATTCCTAATTCTTGACAGAATACACCCCAATAGTAGAGGGGGTGATTGGAATAGAACTTTATTACAGAGAGAGACGAGATGGATAGCCATGTTAAATGCTACCAAAAAGCCAGGACTTAATGAAATGGTCAGTTACCGCCCCTTTTTAGAGGGTTTTTCCTCTGGGGGGTGGGAGGAATAGATATATTTATACTTACCTTGGCCGTTTCTGGACTGTACGACTATTCCGCCTGGGCCCTACATGCTGATAATTTATACACTCTTTTCTGTAGCATCTCTAAGTTTGGATATTTTAGCCTCCACCCGACGCATGTAGGGGGTTTCACGCACACTAACAGATGTTTTATACGTCTGTGGTGTATAGCAGTTTTTCTGCTATCATGCGTTGGCGCACACCCTGTGCCGTACACAGTCAATTCTGGGCAGTGCTCGGCATACCGTGTGCGAAAGGCCCTTTTTTTGCCTTTTCTGGGTGAATACTTTACCAGAACGGCGATTACACTGTATCTCATATTTGGTTGGATCTG
Source organism: Rana kukunoris (assembly GCA_029574335.1). Classification (NCBI taxonomy): domain Eukaryota; kingdom Metazoa; phylum Chordata; class Amphibia; order Anura; family Ranidae; genus Rana; species Rana kukunoris. Next base: position 651,411,469 of record CM056049.1, on the reverse strand, counting down.
CACTTGCAGTATTATTCACTTAAGAATTTATTTCCTTCCCCATTGAATGAATGTTGTCCTCCTCATTCTGTGGAGGCTTCTGCATTTCCCAATTTTTAACATGTAGTCACCACTATGGCTGATGTCTTTGCATCACGCTCTTTTGCCGTGATTACGTCATGATGTTTTTTTTTTGTTTTTTTTTACGCGATTGCGTCATGAGCCTGCGATATTGACAGGCTTTAAATAGCCTGCCACAGAAGCCAATGACTCAGACTGTCATGGCGTCTGCCACGATTTCGGGTTGAAATCTGATCACAGGTACTTTCTAATTTTAACCTTCATTTGGCTGACTTTCACCCTGTTGTTGTACCTTTGAGCACAACCCATTAGATGGGCTATTGATACTATAATCCTATTTTTCTTTAGAGATCGTTATCGTTACTGTCAGTAACCCACCTCTCCCTACCTGAGGAGTACTTGTGGAGGCTTGCTATATAATGACTGATACCCGGTCCTCCTGCAGTGATACTCTATATGCGGATTCTCATGTATGGTAGGTTGCCCTACTTTGGTTGCTATGCCTAATATATAGTACCATAGTAATCTTTTACTCTGTGATCGAGCACTAGCCTGACGGCTTTTTTTTTCTTTTTTTTTTTTACCCCTTCCCCTCCTTCCCTAGGGGAGGACCTTTGTTTGGCTGGCTATTATTTAATATCCTCTCTGTGAGCATAAGAGACTACGTCTCTATACTAATCTTGTTCCCTTAATGCGTGTTTTATGCTGAGACGGTGGTTGTCCTCCAGATCCTACTTGTTGTAAGTGACACGGCTTATTTTTTTTATTTTTATTTTTTCTCTATTCTCTCTCTGTATATGTAAATAATTGCAACCACTTGAGCTGTAAATAATGTTAATGTTTATTTCTCTGTAATATATGTACATATCTCTTTTCTAATAGACATGTAACTTTCTGACCTATGATCATCTGTAATACCCTTGAAGAAGGATCACAGATACCGAAACGGCTGTCGGGTTGGACTATATGTGGCCTTATGTCTGTTTACTGTTATATATAAGTAGGATCTATATACCAACTTGCATGTTGTTTTTTATCCTTTATAGGACACTTTTGATGTCCTTTTTTGACATATTTAATAAAATTTATATCAATTTTTTCTACAATTTATGTGTCACTTTTAAAGTCCCACCCTTGCGGGGGGTCCTCTTTGTTTTTTCTATACTACTAGGGATGTGGTGACTTACAAAGATTTACACTCTCCAGATTGTGGGGCTCTTTTTTCCTTTTCTAAATATGTTCCTTTAAGCTAGTGCATTGTTGAGTCACTTACCTTTTCCTTCAATTTCCCTTGTGTTTTTTTTTTTTTTTATGTTTTTTTCTTTGTTTGAATTTCTCACTTCCTGTTTCCTGTTTCTCCTCAGTAAGCTTTCCACCATCATCCAAGCGGTGGAAAGTCATTTAGAACAGCTTACTGAACATCTTACTGAGGAGGAACAGGAAGTGAGAAATTCAGACAGAGAAAACTAAGAAAAAAAAACATTTAGAAGGGAAATTGAATGAAAAGGTAAGTGAACCAACAATGCACGAGCTTAACCACTTAAGCCCCGGACCAAAATGCAGCTTAAGGACCAGGCCCCTTTTTGCAAATTGGCATAGTGGTTAAAGTAACCTATTTACAAAATAAAAAACAAACCTTTACAACCCCTTTAAGCCCCTGACCATTTTGCTGATCAATTACCGGGCCACTTTTTGCGATTCGGCACTGCGTCGTTTTAACTGACAATTGGTCGTGCGACAAAATTGGCGTCCTTTTTTTTTTTCGTGACTGCGACATTATGGCGGATACTTCGGACAATTTTGACACATTTTTGGGACAATTGTCATTTTCACAGCAAAAAATGCATTTAAATTGCATTGTTTACTGGGGAAATGACAGTTGTAGTTTGCGAGTTAACCACAGGGGGCGCTGGTGGGGTTATGTGTTCCCTAATGTGTGTTTACAACTGTAGGGGGGTGTGGCTGTAGGTGTGACATCATCGATCGTGTCCCCCCCTATAAAAGGGATCATATCAACATATTCACCAGCACACCAAGGATCATATAAAAAACGTCCAAAAAGATTTATTGCACAGAAACCATCACAAAAATAGCAATGCTTCGAAGTCGCACAGGACCTCTTCGTCAGGCAGGTGATGAAGGTCCTGTGCGACTTCGAAACGTTGCTATTTTTGTGATGGTTTCTGTGCAATTTTGGACTTTTTTTATATGATCCTTGGTGTGCTGGTGAATATGTTGATATGATTGCTGTTCCAGTTCCCTGCTGGTGATCGCTTCAGCACCCTTTTTTATATTGGCCGTTTTCCAGGAATGCAATTGGAATATTTATTGACCCTATAAAAGGGATGACGCGATCGATGCAGCCGCTCTCCCCGTTCTTCAGCCTCGGGGACTGATCGCCGCACTCCAGCGGCGATCGGGTCCACGAGTCCCAGTCGTGCAACGTGGCTCCAAAACAAAATTGACGTCCTTTTTTCCCACAAATAGAGCTTTCTTTTGGTGATATTTGATCACCTCTGCGTTTGAATTTTTTGCGCTATAAACAAAAATAGAGCGATAATTTTGAAAAAAATTCAATATTTTTTACTTTTTGCTATAATAAATATCCCTAAAAAATATATAAAAAAATAGTTTTCCTCAGTTTAGGCCGATACGTATTCTTACATATTTTTGGTAAAAAAATTGCAATAAGCACTTATTGATCGGTTTGCGCAAAAGTTATCTGGCTTTTAAACTAGGCCGCCGCAACTTTTTCAGGCAAGTGCTTTATTCTCAAAGCACTTGCCTGTAAAGTTGAGGTGGCGTAGCGTAAAAGAGCCGGCCGAATTCAAATTCAGCGGGTAGGAGGCGTGTATCATTTAAATGAAACGCGTCCCCGCGCCGAACAAACTGCGCATTAGCCGGCCATGATTGGTTTCCAGTACGCATGCTTCAGATCTCGACGTCAATTCGACGTGTAAACTACGTGAACGGCACTTCCGCAAAACCCTATTCGCGAACGTTTTACGTAAACGACGGGAAAAAAAGCGTCGGCACGCCGTCCATATTTAACATTGCCTGCGCCTTATATAGCAGGCATAACATTAGGACGGTACTACGCTAACGCAAACAACGTAATTGAATAGCCCCGGCTGGGTGTACGTTCGGGAATCGGCGTATAGGCTCATTTACATATTTTAGACGGGAATGCCACCTAGCGGCCAGCCTAAAATATGAAAATAAGATTAGACAGCGTAATAGACTTACACATGTCTGATCTAAGGAAAATCTATGCTTAACTGATTTTATGAATCAGTGGCATAGAGTGGGCTCATAAAACGCAGAGATAAGACGGCTTATCTGGAAATAAGCCGTCTTATCTCCTACCTGAATCTACCCCATAGCGTCTACAAAATAGGGGATAGTTTTATGGCATTTTTGTTAATACTTTTTTTTGCTAGTAATGGCGGTGATCAGCAATTTCTTTTGTGGCTGCGACAATATGGCGGACACATCGGAAACTTTTGACAAATTTTTGGGACCACGATCAGTGCTATAAAAAATGCACTGATTACTGTGAAAATGACACTGGTAGTGAAGGGGTTAACCACTAGGTGGTGCTGAAGGGGTTAAGTGTGCCTAGGGATGTGTTTTAACTGTAGGGAGGATGGGCTGTGTGTGACACTACAGAGATCATAGCTTCCGATTACAGGACACTATTACAGGACTCTAAATTACTTCAGAAATTTAGGCCAATATTTATTCTGTTACATATGTTTGGTAAAAAAAAATCCCAATAAGCATATAATTAGATTGGTTTGTGCAAAAGTTAGCGTCTACAAACTATGTAGAAGCAGGGAGACGACTTGCTATGCATACACTGAAGATTGTGAGAAATGTAGTCTTAAAGGGGCACTGTTCAATATAAGTGAATAGAGGATATTGGGCTGTGGATTCAATACCCAGGATTTCCCACCTACTAAGGCCCCTTTCACACCAGGGCGGGAGGTGCGGTGGCGGTATAGCGGCGCTATACTGTCGAAATTGCCGCGGAATTGTGGTGGTATTCGAGCGCTATAGGTGCGGTTTTAACCCCCCGCAAATGTTTTCAATGGGAAGGAGCGGTGGAGGAGGGGTAAACACACTGCTCCTCTTACCGCTCCAAAGATGCTGCTGGCAGGACTTTTGGAGATGTACCGCCAGCGCATCGCCTCAGTGTGAAAAACTCCTCAGTATGAAAGGGGTCTTAAGGAGGATAAAGAGACTTTTCCTAGGCAAATCTGCAGAGATTGGGGCAAAACAGCATGGGTAGCCAACAATTGCAGATGAGTGTTGGGGTCTGCGCCTGACACCAGGCAGGCAGTGTGGAGAAACCAGTGTGAGCGGACCTGTGCTGTGCTTGCTTACTCCAAGGACAGAATTAGAGACTGAGCCACAAAGAGAGTTGCTGTGCCTTGGAACCAAAGCAGGGGGAGAAAAAAATTAAAAAATAAAATGACTTTATAAATGTATGCCAATATGTATTCTGTTACATATGTTTGGTAAAAAAAATCCAAACAAGCGTATATTGATTGGTTTGTGCAATAGCGTATGGTACGGTTTGTTAAAGAAATTGTAAATTCTGTCTATAATTGTATTTAATTTTTTATGCTTTGCCTATGTATTTTACACGGCACTAATAATGTTTTCATTACATGTTTGCATTCTCTCAAGTCCTGATTAGAAATTAGCCTGCCTTTGTTAGGCCCCTTGTTACCATAAAAGTACAGTTGTAATAATAAAGCTAAGTTCCAGACGTTTCTGTGTTTAATAAAAGTCAGAAGCTACAAGAGCAGCTGCCCGAAGCCTCGGTTCTCTCCCTCTCCTCTCTGCGGCACCCGCATTACTACTGTGGGCACCCGGCTGTGAAGCCTACGGCTTCACAGCCAGGTGCGCACTGCGCATGTGTGAGTCATTCTGCACGTCCTGAATGGCCAGGCAATCTTCAGGGACTTGTAACTGTTCCAGAAGATTTTAAGGAGGGAGGGGCTAGCCTAGGCAGCCCGAGCAGAGGTGTCAAAACTAGGTACCCGCTCCCAACCCCCTCAAAAAAAAAAAAATTACATGATAGATGTGGCATGTCAGGGGGTCACAATTCCTTAAAGCGGAAGTTCCACTTTTTGGTGGAACTCCGCTTTAATGTGACAGCTAGGACACAGGAGGTGTGCGCGTGTGCCCCCTACCCAGAAAAGCAGAATAACATACAGTATATATCACTGGCGTAGCGGGGGGGGGGGGCAGGGGGGGCTGTCGCACCAGGCGAAAAATGGGGGGGGGGGCGAATCCATCCACCGGCTCCGCGGAGCGCTCCGGAGCCTCGGCCTAGGAAAGTCCCCGGCTTCGGCCTAGCTCCGGAGCGGCGGCCATCTTGGTACACCCGGCGGCGGCCCTCCTCTCTGTTCACACCCACAGAGGAGGAGGAGCCCGCGCTTGAGGGAAACCACACACGCCGCTGTCTGAGGTCTGCACTACTGGGGGTTACTGTCTGAGGTCTGCACTACTGGGGGTTATTGTCTGAGGTCTGCACTACTGGGGGTTATTGTCTGAGGTCTGCACTACTGGGGGTTAATGTCTGAGGTCTGCACTATTGGGGGTTACTGTCTGAGGTCTGCACTACTGGGGGTTATTGTCTGAGGTCTGCACTACTGGGGGTTAATGTCTGAGGTCTGCACTATTGGGGGTTAATGTCTGAGGTCTGCACTATTGGGGGTTACTGTCTGAGGTCTGCACTACTGGGGGTTACTGTCTGAGGTCTGCACTACTGGGGGTTAATGTCTGAGGTCTGCAATATTGGGGGTTAATGTCTGAGGTCTGCAATATTGGGGGTTAATGTCTGAGGTCTGCACTATTGGGGGTTAATGTCTGAGGTCTGCACTACTGGGGGTTACTGTCTGAGGTCTGCACTATTGGGGGTTAATGTCTGAGGTCTGCACTATTATGGGGGTTACTGTCTGAGGTCTGCACTATTATGGGGGTTACTGTCTGAGGTCTGCACTATTATGGGGGTTACTGTCTGAGGTCTGCACTATTATGGGGGTTACTGTCTGAGGTCTGCACTATTATGGGGGTTACTGTCTGAGGTCTGCACTATTATGGGGGTTACTGTCTGAGGTCTGCACTATTATGGGGGTTACTGTCTGAGGTCTGCACTATTATGGGGGTTACTGTCTGAGGTCTGCACTATTATGGGGGTTACTGTCTGAGGTCTGCACTATTATGGGGGGTTACTGTCTGAGGTCTGCACTACTGGGGGTTACTGTCTGAGGTCTGCACTACTGGGGGTTACTGTCTGAGGTCTGCACTACTGGGGGTTACTGTCTGAGGTCTGCACTATTGTGGGGGTTACTGTCTGAGGTCTGCACTACTGGGGGTTACTGTCTGAGGTCTGCACTATTGTGGGGGTTACTGTCTGAGGTCTGCACTACTGGGGGTTAATGTCTGAGGTCTGCACTACTGGGGGTTACTGTCTGAGGTCTGCACTACTGGGGGTTATTGTCTGAGGTCTGCACTACTGGGGGTTAATGTCTGAGGTCTGCACTATTGGGGGTTACTGTCCGAGGTCTGCACTATTATGGAGGTTACTCTCTGAGGTCTGCACTACTGGGGGTTACTGTCTGAGGTCTGCACTATTATGGGGGTTACTGTCTGAGGTCTGCACTATTATGGGGGTTACTGTCTGAGGTCTGCACTATTATGGGGGTTAATGTCTGAGGTCTGCACTATTATGGGGGTTACTGTCTGAGGTCTGCACTATTATGGGGGTTACTGTCTGAGGTCTGCACTATTATGGGGGTTACTGTCTGAGGTCTGCACTATTATGGGGGTTACTGTCTGAGGTCTGCACTATTATGGGGGTTACTGTCTGAGGTCTGCACTATTATGGGGGTTACTGTCTGAGGTCTGCACTATTATAGGGGTATACTGTCTGAGGTCTGCACTATTATAGGGGTTACTGTCTGAGGTCTGCACTATTGTGGGGGTTACTGTCTGAGGTCTGCACTATTGTGGGGGTTACTGTCTGAGGTCTGCACTACTGGGGGTTACTGTCTGAGGTCTGCACTATGGTGGGGGTTACTGTCTGAGGTCTGTTAACCACTTCAGCCCCGGACCATATTGCTGTCCAAAGACCAGAGCACTTTTTGAGATTCGGCACTGCGTCGCTTTAACTGACAATTGCGCGGTCGTGCGATGTGGCTCCCAAACAAAATTGGCGTCCTTTTTTTCCCACAAATAGAGCTTTCTTTTGGTGGTATTTGATCATCTCTGCGGTTTTTATTTTTTGCGCTATGAACAAAAACAGAGCGACTATTTTGAAAAAAATGCAATATTTTTTACTTTTTTCTATAATAAATATCCCCAAAAATATATAAAAAAAATATATTTTTTCCTCAGTTTAGGCCGATACGTATTCTTCTACATATTTTTCGTAAAAAAAATCGCAATTAGCGTTTATTGATTGGTTTGCGCAAAAGTTATAGCGTTTACAAAATAGGGGGTAGTTTTATGGCATTTTTATTATTATTTTTTTTTTACTAGTAATGGCGGCGATCAGCGTTTTTTTTCGGTACTGCGATATTATGGCGGACACTTCGGACACTTTTGACACATTTTTGGGACCATTGGCATTTTTTTAGCGATCAATGCTATAAAAATGCATTGGATTACTATAAAAATGCCATTGGCAGTGAAGGGGTTAACACTAGGGGGCGGGGAAGGGGTTAAGTGTGTTCCTATTTGTGTTCTAACTGTATGGGGGGGGACTTACTAGGGGGAATCACTGATCTTCTGTTCATACATTGTATGAACAGAAAATCAGCGTTTCCCCCGCTGACAGGAACGAGCGCTGTGTGTTTTCACACACAGCTCCCGTTCCCCGCTCTGTAACGAGCGATCGCGTGTGCCCGGCGGCGATCGCGCCCGCCGGGCACACGCACGGGACTCGGGGGCGAGCGGGGGGGGGCGCGCGCGCGGGCCGCCGGCGGCGCGCACGCGCCCCCTAGTGGCCGCGAAAGGCGCGACGTAGAGCTACGGGCTCTCGCGCACCCGTGCCGACCTGCCGCCGTATAACTGCGGCGGCTGGTCGGCAAGTGGTTAAATAGGGGGTCTGTGATTGTGGGGGGTCTATCTGTGATTGGGGGGATCCATCTGTGATGAGAGGTCTGTTATTTAGGGGGTCAGTCTGTGATGGGGGATCTGTGATTGTGGGGGGGTCAGTCTGTGATGGGGGATCTGTGATTGTGGGGGGGGGGTTCAGTCTATGATGGGGGATCTGTGGTTGTGGGGGGGGGGGGGGTCAGTTTGTTAATCCATTACAGTAAGGGGTTAAATGATTAATCCTGCAATAATTTACCCCTTACATGCTGAAAGCCCTGAGAGGGATACATTACAGATCCTTATAACCAGAGTGGATGATTATACAAGGGGGGGGGGGGGGCGAAAAAAAAAATTCTGCCCCGGGCGCCCATAACTCTGGTTACGCCACTGGTATATATACGTGATTCCGTGCAGTGCCTGCCTGCACTGTAGCAGTAAAGCTACAGTGCGCGGTCAGCAAGAGGTTTATACAGACTATGCTGCATACTGTGTGTGCTTCCTGCAATGTAGAACCTTCACTGAGGATCTCGTGATTCTTCTCAATGGCCACCCCTGGGCACTCCATGTTCCTGTATGAATGTAGCCTAAAGTAATAAAAACTATGGAGTCTATTTTTATTAGAGTACACACGATCAAACCAAAATCCCCGCCGGCAGACAGCACGGTGACGTGGCGGTGACGTTGACGCCGCCACATCACCGCACCAGGAAGTAAAACACTTCCGCGCATGCGTCGAATCCATTCGACGCATGTGCGGGCAGATATGTCTGCTGGTTAGCGTACTAACCAGCAGACATGTCGGACGGACGGGTTCCCAGCAAACAGATTTTAAAGCATCTGTCTGCTGGAAAAATCTGTCTGTTCGCCCGTACACACTATCGAATTTGTCTGCTGAAACGGTCCGTCGGACCGTTTCCAGCAGATGAATTTGATCGTGTGTACGCGGCCATAGAGTATGACAAGGTATGAACCCTTTACAAAATCAAATAGAGTGCAATCCTCGTACAATATGAATTCAGTACACCAAAAGACATCATATGCCTTTAAAAAAAAGGTAAGACATAGAGAGCAGAAGAAAGGGAATTAAAGTGAAAAGGAGAGAGGAAGAGTTAGGGAACAGGGGGAAAACAGCCACATAGTCATAATTAACATCACCTTATAATGCAATATATATTAGCAATTCAACACCATGGTAACAGGGTAGTGACATCAACACTCTTGGACATGAGGGGTCCACAAGTATAATCAGGGCCGATCCTACCCGGGGTGCAGAGGGTGCAGTGCACCCAGGCGCCACAGAGCTGAGGGCGCTGAAGTGCCAGAGTGCTTCACTCAAATCCCTCTCCTTGTTTGTATAGCGCGGCGCCGGCGGCTCTCCCCGATGCCGCCACATGTGTCCTATACGGCTGTCAGTGCCCCCCCTTCCTCCTCCTGTTAGAGTTGTGTGAACTTCTGTGAAGAATCCGGAGAACGGAGCGGCTGGCTGTCTCTGTGTGGGGAGACGCTAGCTGCTCAGTGACATCGCTGAGGGGGCGGTTCATCATGCCTGACATTCTGCTCCTCTCTGTGTCATAAAAAAAAACTCCTGTCTGCGGCGTTCTGTGATCCACCCGGGCGGCGCGGCTGCACACTGTCCCCTCTTTTGCAGCCGCTGCCCGGGTGGATCACAGAACGCCGCGAACAGGAGTCCTCTGACACAGAGAGGAGCATGTGTTTGTATGTACTGTAATGGAGAGGGGGGGGTCTATAGTAATGTAGGGGATGTTTTTTTCCCTGGGGGGGGGGGGGGAGTCTGTACTAATGGGGGGGGTTTGTCCCTGAGGTCTGCATTAACGAGGGGAGGGGGGGTTGTCCTAGGGGGTCTGTACTAATAGGGGGAGTTTGTACTAATGGATGGGGTTTGTCCTAGGGGTCTGTACTAATGGGGGGGGTTTGTCCTGGGTGGGTCTGTACTAATGGGGGGGGTTTGTCCTGGGGGTCTGTACTAATGGGGGGGTGTCCTGGGTGGGTCTGCACTAATGGGATGGTTGGTCCTGGGGGCATCTGCACTAATGGGGGGCTTGTCCTGGGGATATGCACTAATGGGGGGGTTTATCCCAGGGGGTCAATACTAATGGGGGTTTATCCTGGGGGGTCTGTACTATTGGGGGGTTTGTTCTGGGGGGTCTGCACTAATAGGGTGGTTTGTCCTGGGCTTATGCACTAATGGGGGGGGTCGGTACTAATTGGGGCGTTTGTCCTGGGGGTCTGTAATAATGGGGGGTTTGTTCTGGGGGGGTCTGCACTAATAGGGGGGTTTGTACTAATGGAGGGGGGTTGTCCAGGGGGGGGTTTGTCCTGAGGGAGGTATGTACTAATGGGGGGGTTTGTCCTGGGGGAGTCTATACTAATTGGGGGGGGTTGTCCTGGGGGAGTCTATACTAATGAGGGTTTTTTCCTGTGGGTCAGTCATGGGGAGTTTGTACTAATGAGGGGGATTGGTTTGTCCTAGGGGTATGTACTAATGGGGGTTGTTCTGGGGCGGTCTTTAATACTGGAAGGAGGTGTTTTGTCCTGGGGGGTCTGTACTAATAGGGGATGTTTTGTCCTGGGGGTCTGTACTAATTGAAGGGGATGGTTTGTCCTGGGGGGTCTGTACTAATGGGGGGGGGGGGGTGGTTTGTCCTGGGGGGTCTGAACTGAGGGAGGGGGTTTATACTTAGGAGTCTGCACTGACGGAGGAGGTCTATACTTCATGGAGGGGGTCTGTACTGAGGGGCAACTATAGGTGGAGGAAGGGGGGTGACACCATGTTTTACCTCAATGGGTGACAACATGCCTAGTGATGCCACTGCAGCTACGGGCTCATCATTCCTCCTTCCACTCCCTCTCCTCCTTCTCTTTGCGCGCAATGCTGTACTAGTGAGCGGCGCTTGCCAGCACAGCCAGCCTTTATGTTTTTTCCCCGCCATTATATTGGCCAGGGAAGAAAAAGGAGCAGAGAAGAGGATTGTGGGACTTGTAGTTCGAGGACTGGCAGCTCCACTGTAACAAAGAAGCTGCAGCCCACACGGCATGTTCAGCTGAATGGGAGAGAGAGCCAGGACCCCAGGAAAGCTTTCAGGGAAGTGCACCCAGGACTCCAGAGGGAGAGGACAATGCTGAGAGAACACCATCAGAGAGAGAACCCCGCTGCCCTGCGCCACCAGAGGCAAAGCCACACAGCCTAGTGCCATCCCTGGTGGAGAAAGGAAGAGTCATTGCCAGAATACAGATCTGGGCTCTACCCAGCGGAGTATCCATGGGCAATTCAGAGTGAGCTGACTCCTGATCAGAGGAACCATTGTTGCTGTATCGCTGGGTCAGGTGAGAGCCTGCAGTCCCTGACCGTCTCCTTGATTATTTCTCCAGTCCCTGACCGTCTCCTGTATTATTTCTCCAGTCCCTGACCATCTCCTGTATTATTTCTCCAGTCCCTGACCGTCTCCTGTATTATTTCTCCAGTCCCTGACCGTCTCCTGTATTATTTCTCCAGTCCCTGACCGTCTCCTGTATTATTTCTTCAGTCCCTGACCGTCTCCTGTATTATTTCTCCAGTCCCTGACCGTCTCCTGTATTATTTCTCCAGTCCCTGACCGTCTCCTGTATTATTCTCCAGTCCCTGACCGTCTCCTGTATTATTTCTCCAGTCCCTGACTGTCTCTTGTATCATGTCTGCCGTCTCTGACCATCTCCTGTACTATGATTGCAGTCTCTGACCATCTCTTGTATCATGTCTACAGTCTCTGACCATCTCCTGTACTATGTTTTGGGACACTTTCTAACAGTAAGAGAGGTTCCCCTCCAGGTCTCATTAGTGTACGCTCTTCCAGTATTTTCTTTATCGTGATCATGGGAGGATCCCAGGGCAACAAATACTTCTTAGAGGAGCATCTCTGTGTTTGAGTCATTGCCATAGAAACATTTGTAAAGGGGAGGAGTTGGTAAGATGACCACGCCCCCTTTGTGGGGGCGCCAGAATAATTTCTGCACCCAGGCGCCTGTGACCCTAGGATCGGCCCTGAGTATAATCAAGACAAGGGATACTTTAAGAAACCAACAGGTTAATAGTGTTTTAATGGAATAGGACCTAGGTGCATTAAGATAAGAGTATAGATATATAATATGTCACTTGCGCAGAAAGAAATACTGTTATAAACTATAGATCTTCTGCAGTACTATGTACACCTCGAATAAGAAGTATGAGAAATAAAAGCAAAATGTGTTACTGCGCCAATCCTAATAATAGTGAATCCAATATCGTTGTTCCAATAAACAAACAAAGTGCTGTGAATTCAAACCCCATGTGAGAAAACCCTCTTTAAATAAATAAACCAATATGCAATATTAAATAACAAACTTCTAAAGCGTCTGAAAAAACCCCAAAGAATACGAAAAATTAAAAAATCAACTTCAGTTCAAATAGAACTGAATTCAAATAAAAAGTCCAGTGATCATGGTGCTCCTTATTGAGAATGGATAAAATGTGGTAATTCTTCCACCAAAACGTGCCACCGCCACCAACTTCTGAAATGAACACTCACCAAACCTAGATATATAGATTGCCTCTAATAATAAGGTAGATCTCTTCTCTCATTACAGCCAATACGTAGTCCTCCTCCCATGCATTCATAAGGGTTCTGGTGGTACCTTACTTATTCTAAGACAAGGGGCTGGTCATAGTGCAGTATTTCCAAACCGATTTATTTATACAAAAATACAAACAAGGTCTCACTCACAATGTATAGTGCCTTTAGACCGGCACCAAGTCCTTCCAGCAGTACCGAGCGCAAAAGATGCTCACCAATGTGATGATTCCCTCAGCCGGCGTGCACTCCACGCCTCCGTTTCCGTGCGGTTCAGCGGGGGGGTTGACATGTGACGTATTTCCGCCCAACGTGCTACCCAGAAGTCTCTACTCTTTCACAATCAATGTTGCGTCATCAGGAAGCTATGGGCGCCATATTGGTTATGGTTTTTATACCCTTACTTGATGTATATTTGAACAATGATATTTCTCCGGTCACCAGAAGTACCTATACCGCCATTTTAACTGTTGGTCACCCTTTCCCCGTTTCAATACAATTGTCTACTGGCGTAGTTCTCCCTATTGTATATTACAGTAATCATCTTTGGCTGGTACTAATAGAACGACCTTACAATATTTATTAAAAACTTGTTTAAAAATGTATTAAAACCAATTCAATAAAAATAGTTTAAAATAATTTAAAATAACAATAGCGATGTCAGAGAAACACATTGTGAAAAGTCATGTTCTACTTCCATTTGAACGCTAGATGGCAGCAAAGTTGGCATGACTTCCTGGCTGTCTATAAAAGCTCAGGAAGTGCTCAGAGGGATTGCTGGTTTGTCTTCAGCTTCCTGTTTCCTGTGACTTGTTCCTGTGTTTGATTACCTGATGTGACCCGGATTGCCTCTGACTCTGCTGATCTTCTCCTGAACCTGACCTTGGCTTGTATTACGGACTCTGCTTGTCTCCTGTGTTTGATCCTCGGCCTGTGACCTGGACTTTGCCTCTTATCTCTTTGCCTTGACCTTTTGCCTGTGACATGGACTTGCTTGTATGTTCCCTACACAGTACCTCCGGCTGTGTTTGGACTATCTTACCAGCCCGTGCTTGACCCTCAGCCTGGTTTTGGACTCTCTGATTAAGTTCTTCCAGCAAGCCATGCACCTGCCAGTTTGACACAGCTGCTCGACCACTTGAAAGACCCTGATACAAGTATACTTGAACCTGCTGGGTAGCCTGTGCCTCTTTGTGCCTTTCCTCCCCTGTCTCACCTCCAGGGGTCGAAGTGCGCTTAGTCGCAAGGGTGAACCGCTCTCGGCCTCGGTAAGTACTAGTCTGCCTGTGATAAGCGATTAGGCCTCGTACACACGAGGCAATTCATTTGTTCAAATCGGTCGGACCGACCGATTTGAACAAATCTGTCTCTTTGGATCAGCAGACGGCGCGCTGACGTGGCGGTGACGTTGACGCCGCCACGTCACCGCACCAGGAAGTAAAACACTTCCGCGCATGCGCCGAATCCATTCGGCGCTGGTGCGAGACGACATGTCTGCTGGTAAGTGTACTAACCAGCAGACATGTCGGGCGGACGGGTTCCCACCCGATAGATTTCAAAGCATGCTTTGAAATCTGTCGGGTGGCCAGATCCGTTGGCTCGCCCGTACACATGATCGAATTTGTCTGCTGGGATGGTCTAGCAGACCGTCTCCAGCAGACAGATTTGATCGTGTGTACGCGGCCTTAGACAAGGTATTTATAGAACTATTACAAATATGTTCTATTACTTAATATATATATGACATTATTTATACGCTATACTATTGAGATATTTGTACATTATTCAAATTCGCATAATAAATAAAATAATAATAAAAATAATAATGAAAAAATAAATACAATTTAAAAAAAAAATTAAAATGAAAATAACCATAAAAACTAAAAATAAATAAATAAAAATATATACAAATTCAGGAAATATATAAATTCTATCTCAATAGGTCTAAGCGTATCTAATTTAAAAATCCAATGTGTTTCATTACATGATATCTCTCTTTTTATCTTGTCAATGGCATAACATTTAAATTTTGTTGGATCTCTATTGTACATTTGTATAAAATGCAGTGAGACTCTGTGATGTCTAAACCCCTTTTTGATGTTCATAATATGCTCCCCTATTCTTACTGAGAGTTTTCTCAAGGTTCTACCTACATTCTAAAACATAAGTGACATGCGTACTGCAGCACGTAATCAGTTTGTCTATTTTGTGTTCCACCTTATTTGTACTGGATTGGAATTGGGTGACCTTTCTAGGTCCCATCGTTGTGCGGCAAGGTTTACACCTGCCACACCTATAGAAGCCCTTGTGGTCCAAAAAAGTCACCATCTTTTTGGGAGGGTCGGGTAAGTTTTTTACGAAGCTGTCTCTAATCCTCCTTGCTCTCCTGTAAATGAATTTGGGCTTAGAGGGCAGAATCTTTTTTAATTGGGGGTCATCCAAAATGATGGGCTAATGTTTCTTTATGATACCTTCAAGTACCTTATATTCTGTATTAAATCCTGTTATAAAAGTTACATCATTCCTTTCGGGCTGCTTCCTAACTTTTTCTGTTAGTATACTTTCACGGTCCATCGCTCCTACTTCAACTCTTGTTTTTTCCAGTCTAATTCTTTCATAACCTTTATCTGCAAACCTTCCTATTAATGTATCAGTTTGTGAATTATAGTCGTTTATTGAATTACAATTACGTTTGATTCTAATGAACTGTCCTTTGGGTATGGCACGTTTCCACTGTGGGTGGTGGCAGCCACTATATGGAATATAACCATTACAGTCCGTATCCTTAAAATACGTTCTAGTATGTAATTGGTTACCCTGTTTAAATATTTCCAGGTCTAGAAACTGTGTTGTAGTCTGCTGTACATTGACTGTAAATCTAATTCCATATTGGTTGTCATTTTTATGTTCTATGAATTCCTCCAATTCTTCACGATTTCCCCTCCAAACAATCAAGATGTCATCGATGAACCGCTTGTATATTTGTATGTGTGGCCAACATTTTTCGAAGATTTCTTCCTTCTCCCATTTGTTTAGGAATATGTTAGCCACGCTAGAGGCATATTGGTTGCCCATACCTACCCCTTTTGTCTGACTGTAGTACTTGTGGTTGTGCCAGAAAAAGTTATTCTTCATGGCCATTCTTAGGCCTTCCAGAATAAATCTCCTCTGTTTCAACCTCATTTCTGTTTGGTTTTTCAAGGCCCATGTCATCGCTGAAAGTGCATCAGATTGTTTTATGTTGGTATAGTGCGAAACACATAGAGGCTTCTGGGTAGCGCGTTGGGCGGAAATACATCAAACGTCACCCCCTGCCACTGAACCGCACATAAACTGAGGTGTGAAGCGCATGCCGGCCGAGGGAATCCTCATTCTTTATGGGGCCAATGTGGTCTGCCCTCCTTTTTTTACTGTGTACATACTTTTTTTTGCTCTCCTCTGCTATGTGTCTTGCGTGTTCTATCTTAGCTGCCCTAATTGCATCCTTACATTTCTTGTTGCTTTATAAAATTCTTGGTCTGTCTTGCATGACCTGCACGTTTGAGATTTCCCCAGAGTGGCTCAATGATATTGAGGTCAGGAGACTGAGATGGCCACTCCAGAACCTTGACTTTATTCTGCTGTAGTCAATGACAGGTCAACTTGGCCTTGAGTTTTGGATCATTGCGATCTGCTTCCATACCTTTCACCATAGGCCTTGTTGACTACTCTTCAACCAAGCGTTTATGGTTGTGGCAAAAAATGCAAAATTTTGGTCTCATTACTCCAAATGACTTTGTGGCAGAAGGTTTGAGGCTTGTCTCTGTGCTTTTTCACCCATTATAAGTGGGATACTTTGTGGCATAGTAATGGCTTTCTTCTGGCAACTCGATCATGCAGCCCATCTTTCTTCAAGTGCCTCCTTATTGTGCATCTTGAAACAGCCACACCACATACTTTCAGAGAGTCCTATATTTCATCTGAAGTTATTTGTGGGTTTTTCTTTGCATCCCAAAAAATGTTCCTGGCAGTTGAGGCTGAAATTTTAGTTGGTCTACCTGATCGTGCTTTGGTTTCAACAGAACCCCTCATTTTCCATGTCTCTATTAGAGTTTAAACACTGTTGATTGTCATTCTGAATTCCTTGGGTTTCTTTTTATATTCCTTTCCTGTTTTTTATATAGTTCAAATACCTTTTCCTGCAGATCCTTTGACAATTTTTTTGCTTTCCCCATGACTCAGAATCCAAAAACTTCAGTGCAGCACTGGATGAAATATGCAAGGGTCTGTCAGGAGTCCAGAAAGTCATTGACTTTTTATACACACACACTAATTACAAGCAAAAAGATCACAGATGAGGATGGTTACCTTTAATAGCCATTCAAACCCCTTTGTGTCAACTTGTGTGCATGTTATCAAGCCAAAATCTCCAGGGTATGTAAACTTTTGATCAGGGTCATTTGGGTAGTTTCTGTTGCTATTATGATTTAAAAAGAGTAACAACAGTTGATTGATAATAAATGGCTTTAGCCAAACACTAACCACGAAAATAAAGTTTCTTGATCGTACATCACGGGACACAGAGCGCATAGTCATTACATATGGGTTATATGGAGTACCTTCAGGTGTGGACACTGGTGTAATCAACTTCACAGGAAGTTCCTCCCTATATAACCCCCTCCCACTGAGAGTGCTTTAGTTTTTCCGCCAGTGTCTTAGGTGTTGGTCACGTCTAGCTGTCCCTCGGAGGTCTCGGGACCCAGGATAGCTAGCCGGATCCGTCCGAAGTGCTTCAGAGCCAAGATGTACGGTACCCGGGCCCTGCTGGAGTGGGGTTTTGCCTATAATGCCTCTCCTTGGAGGGCTGGATTCTGGGCTCCAGTGCCTTAGTCTCTTCTAAGAACTAAAAGCTACTGATGCCAGGATGCTATATAGGTCCAGGGGTGTGGGTTCCTTAACACAGGACCCCGGTCCCTGAAGGTCCAAGACAATACCCACGGAGATGGGGGAAGGCTGGGCCTCTTGCATTTTGCAATACCCTGCGGCGTGGAGCAGGTAAGAGGGAACCTGCGGGACTTGGTTCGACAGTAGGTATCCCCCTGGGGGTTCTGGGTTGGCTAACAGTATGCTGGTGCATCAGCCACTATCTCCACTATGTCTGTTGAGGCAGGATGGGATTCTAATGTTTACCCAGATAACATGTAGATATATGTATACTTGTGTAAGTTGTATATTTGCTACTCACCCCAGGTCTGCCTGTTATCACTGATACTGCAACCCCACATGTTTTAAAGAGGAAATTGCTGGTTAAAACTCCTGTTTCTTAGGAAGCCCATGGGGACAGCTTCCTCGCTGTGTGTGCACTACAATAAGATTAGTGCTTACCTGGTGTCTGTTGGTGCTGCATAACGCTGGTCCATGTTGTTCCTCTGCTCTGCTTCCTCCATGTGGGTTCAGCGTGGTACGCGCGATCGTGCGCGCGTGTGTACGCGCGCATACGCGCCGCCTTTTATAGCGTCGGCGTGCGTCGGGGGGGCGGGCCAGCAGCGTCCGGGTCTGTATAAAGGAAAAAACTTTTCTCTGGCTGGTCTTTACCTCCTGGAGGCAGAGGAAGAAAGGATACAGAGCGTGCAGCTGGGTCTTTTGGCCACACAGGGACACCTAGTGGCGGTTTTGTGGATCTTCAGGTCTAGGACTTAGGTCCACTATTGACCAGAAAAAAAAAAAAAAAGTTTTTTTTTTTTGCTTAAAGGGACTCAGCCTTAGATCCAGCAGTATCTGAGTCTACCTTGGACTCCGGCTAACGGGCATTGGTGTGTCAATACTCACAGGCTTCCTCGGTCAGGACACCGAGTGGCATAGTACAAGAGCCATTGGGGGTGCTGGGGGCAGAGGCGGCCCCCGATCCACCCATTCCCGTTTACGTGACGGAAGAAATGCTAGCAGCCACCATGTGTGGGCTAGAGAAAAGGTTAACTGCGTTGTTTTCCCGTCCTTGCCCAAGTAGCAAGCGGGCTAGATCCCCCTCACCCAGTGTGGGGTTTTCAGATGCGGAGGTCTCCTCTTCAGAGGAACGGGACCCACAAGGGGATCACGCAGACCCAAGTCCCGACGGTTCAGACAGGGAAAATTCCACTATAGATGAATACTTTTCGGCCTCTCAAGCGGAGGGCCTGTGGATCCAGTCTTTGACAGATATGGTTCGCACTGCCTTTAAACTTCCAGTGCCAGAACTAGTAGCCCCGGAGGTATCCTCATTGGGTTCTTTAAAGGCCCCATTAACTGGTGCATCTTTTCCAATGCACCCCCTTCTGCGGAACGTGATTTACCAAGATTGGGCTCGACCTGATAGAATCTTTGTCCCTCCTAAAAGATTCTCTATTCTCTACCCTATGGAAGAGGAATATGTAAAGAAATGGGCTCTTCCTACAGTGGACGCAGCCATTTCCTGCGTGAATAAATCCCTGACTTGTCCGGTTGAAAATGTCCATATGTTCAAGGATCCGGTCGACAAGAAATTCGAGACCCTACTGAAAGCAACTTTCACCTCAGTAGGTGCCATGGTTCAGCCAGCAGTAGCAGCCATTGGTGTTTGTCAGGCCTTGAAGGATCAGGCAAAACATATATTGAAGGACATGCCGGCTCAGCATACTCATGAATTAGCAGAATTCCCTAGGGCTCTCTGCTTTGCAGTGGATGCTATTAAGGACTCCATCCAACAGGCATCCCGTTCATCTCTACTGGTGGTTCACATGCGTCGTCTTTTGTGGCTAAAGAACTGGTCAGCAGAGGCACCCTGCAAAAAGCTTCTAGCAGGGTTTCCCTTTCATGGGGGAAGACTATTCGGGGAAGACCTAGATAAATATATCCACACCATATCAAGTGGAAAAAGTACTTCCTTACCGGTCAAGAAAAGACCGCGTGGGCCCACGTTTAAACGACAGGCCATGGTAGGCTCGGCCCCTTCGACTTCCCGTCAGTATCGACGGCCTCCCGGGCGGTCAACAGCTAATAGCCGCCCACAGGGACAAGCTGCGGCAAACAAGAGGCCCTGGTCTCGCAAGCCGGCTAAATCAGTCATCAAATCAGATTCATGAAGGGGCGCCCCCACTCTCTTGGGTGGGGGGAAGACTTCAGTTTTTCTCCGAAGTCTGGAAGGCCAGAATTCCCGACTCTTGGGTTCGGTCCGTAGTAGCCTCAGGCTACAAACTAGAGTTTCGAGAAATCCCCCCTCCTCATTTTCAGGGGTCAAGTCTTCCAAGCGACCCATTAAAGAGGGCCTCTCTCGTAAAGGCGTTGGATCGCCTCTTGCTCCAAGGAGTAATTGTAGAAGTACCAACCCAAGAAAGGGGTCTGGGATTCTACTCCAACCTTTTTGTTATACCAAAACCCAATGGCGACGTCAGGCCTATATTAGACCTCAAACGCCTAAATCGCTTTCTAAGGATTCAGACCTTCCGTATGGACTCCATACGTTCAGTGACAACCAGCCTGCATCAGGGCGACTTCCTAGCATCTATAGACATAAAGGATGCATATCTGCATGTGCCGATTTACCCAGCACATCACAAGTTTCTTCGTTTTACGATAAACCAAAGTCATTACCAGTTCGTAGCCCTCCCTTTCGGGTTGGCAACAGCTCCACGGGTATTCACAAAGGTGTTAGCCCCGGTACTAGCCGTCCTAAGGACAGAAGGCATCTTGGTCCTAGCATACCTGGACGATCTCCTGGTTATCGACAGTTCAGCCTCCAACCTCAATCATGCAGTAGTCCGCACAGTGCGGCATCTAGAGGAGTTCGGGTGGATTGTGAACCAAGAAAAATCAAGGTTACAACCCACAAGACAGTTGGAATATCTAGGCTTTCGGTTAGATACAGAATGCCAGAGGGTATTTTTACCTCAAAAGAAGATCAGGTCGTTAATTCAAACGATTCAAATAGTCTTAGGCAAAAAGAAGCCGACTATTCGCCTATGCATGCGACTGCTGGGAAAGATGGTGGCCGCCTTCGAAGCAGCGCCCTATGCCCAGATCCATACCAGAATTCTGCAAGCAGCTATTCTCTCTGCTTGGAACAAGTCCATACAGGCATTAGACCGTCCATTAGTTCTTTCCCCAGGAGTCAGGCACAGCCTGTACTGGTGGGTGATCCCTCAAAAATTATCAAAAGGGAAAACCTTTTGCCCCATCTCGTGGAAAATAGTAACCACAGATGCCAGCCTAACAGGTTGGGGGGCAATCTTAGGAAAACGGACCCAGCAGGGACAGTGGTCAGAGGCAGAAAGTCTGCTTCCCATCAATGTCCTAGAGATCAGAGCTGCTCGGTTGGCCCTGGTCGCCTGGACTCTTCCCCTGCAGGGTCTGCCAGTAAGGATACAGTCCGACAATGCCACGGCGGTGGCATACATAAACCACCAGGGAGGCACAAGGAGCCTAGCGGCTCAAAGGGAAGTAAACCTGATTTTTTCATGGGCCGAAGCCCATGTACCCTGCATCTCAGCAGTGTTCATCCCAGGGATAGACAATTCTCAAGCAGATTTTTTGAGTCGTCAACAGTTACTCCCGGGAGAGTGGTCTCTTCACCCCCAGGTATTCCAAGAGATTTGCCAAAGATTCGGAGTTCCCGATGTGGACATCATGGCAACAAGATTCAACAAGAAATTGGACAAATTCGTATCCCGAGCCAGGGACCCCTCGGCCTACGGGACCGATGCGTTGGTTTGCCCCTGGCACCAGTTTTCTCTCCTGTATGCGTTCCCTCCACTACAGATGATTCCCCGCCTTCTACGAAGGATCAGGGTGGAGCGCAGGCCGGTGATCCTGGTGGCCCCAGCCTGGCCCAGAAGGGCTTGGTACGCACTCATCGTGAGGATGTCAGTAAGGGCACCGTGGCCACTCCCCCTGCGCCCAGATCTGCTGTCTCAGGGCCCGATCTACCACCCTGCTTCACAGCAGCTAAATTTGATGGCTTGGCGGCTGAATCCCTAATTCTTAAGGGCAGAGGCCTCTCAGCCCAGGTCATATCTACGCTAATTCAAGCTAGGAAACCAGTTTCTAGAAATATCTATTACAGAGTCTGGAAGAACTATGTGGAGTGGTGCGAGTCTCAAGGAGGGCATCCTCGCAAGTTTTTTATTGACAGGATCTTGCGATTCCTACAGGTTGGCGTTGACAAGGGGTTAGCTCTTAGTACTCTAAAGGGGCAGGTGTCTGCCTTAGCGATATGGTTTCAAAGGCCTTTGGCCACACATTCGCTTGTGAAAACTTTTTTGCAGGGGGTCTTGCATGTAAATCCCCCTATTAGAGCTCCCCTCTGCCCCTGGAATTTAAATCTGGTCTTGTCAGCTTTACAAAGGCAGCCGTTTGAACCTCTGACAGAAATCCCTCTTGTGCTGCTAACCCGAAAGTTGGTTTTCTTGGTGGCTATGGCTTCGGCCAGAAGGGTCTCCGAGTTGGCAGCCTTGTCTTGCAGGGAACCATACCTTATTCTGCATAAGGACAGAGTGGTTCTGCGGCCTCAGCCTTCTTTCCTTCCTAAGGTCATATCCAGCTTTCACTTGAATCAGGACCTAGTCCTACCATCCTTCTTTCCTACTCCCCAGTCCAGAGAGGAAAGATTGCTTCATACTTTGGACGTGGTCCGAGCCATGAGGGTCTATCTCAAGGCTACAGAAAAGATTAGGAAAACAGATGTGCTTTTCATTCTTCCGGAGGGCCCCAAGAAGGGTCAGCCGGCTGCCAAGTCTTCCTTGGCTAGGTGGATTAAGCAGCTGATTTTTCAGGCCTATGGTCTGAAGCGCGTTCCACCGCCCTTATCAGTTAAGGCCCATTCTACGAGGGCCATGAGTGCCTCTTGGGCGGCACACCATCAGATCTCTATGGCACAGGTTTGCAAAGCAGCAACCTGGTCTTCCGTACATACGTTTACTAAATTCTATAAGTTGGACGTCACAAAGGCTGCGGACGCAGCATTTGGGCAGGCGGTCCTACGGGCAGCAGTATAGAATCCTCTGGCCCGGTTCACGCCCCCTTTTTTCTGTTGGTGGAGCTATTTTACCTCCTGATATAGTTTCTGTTTGGCTATTTTTGGCCTTACGGTCTCCCTCCCTTCATGGAGCATTGCTTTGGGACATCCCATATGTAATGACTATGCGCTCTGTGTCCCGTGATGTACGATCAAGAAAAAGGGATTTTTAATAACAGCTTACCTGTAAAATCCTTTTCTTGGAGTACATCACGGGACACAGAGCTCCCACCCCTCTTTGTGGGAACATTGTGTAACCTCAGAGAAATTGCTTGCTACAAAACTAAAGCACTCTCAGTGGGAGGGGGTTATATAGGGAGGAACTTCCTGTGAAGTTGATTACACCAGTGTCCACACCTGAAGGTACTCCATATAACCCATATGTAATGACTATGCGCTCTGTGTCCCGTGATGTACTCCAAGAAAAGGATTTTACAGGTAAGCTGTTATTAAAAATCCCTTTTTTTGTGTTAATCATTCATATTCACTGAAGAATGGCCAAGAAATCATAAATTCTGCCAGGGTATGTAAACTTATAAAGCACATCTGTATTTGTGCAGTGATATGGGCATTTGATATGTCCTATGAAGAATGTAGAGTTGTGATAATCTCGTTGAGCTAGATAAAGAGATAGTAGTTGTGTGTTGTAGGATACATTTCCACTGCAGAGATTTCTCCCAAATAAATTTCCCATTTTGGCTTACAGACAAGGGGGTATGAGTCCAAAGCATTAAGTAAACGGAGATAAACATATGAAATATTCTCCACTTGGACGTTGCATTAGGTGTCAACTGGTTTATAGAACAATAGTAGAGATCGTCTTTGTTGGATATGGAATGCATGCAGGGGTGGACTGACAACTCATGGTGCCCCGGGCAATAGGAGATTATGGGCCCCTGGGGCAATAGGAGACACAGTATACATACACACAGAATACACATACACACTGAAAAGGTATTGGAGAGGCGGGGAAGCTATAATCTTCTTATTTTTATACCAAAAAGATGTTAGTAAGGGACATTTCAGGGACACATGTAAAGAAAACAAAGATTTTTACATACTGTCCCTGGTTTTACTGAGGCCCTAGTGGCATGAGGCCCTCGGGCAGTGCCCGAGAGCCCGAATGGTCAGTCCGCCCCTGAATGTATGGCATTATTGGAAAAAATAACTTCTAGGGATATGGTATTTTTCCTGTAATTGTGGAAATCATTTTAACATATTCTTTAGAGCACACTTGATAGATATTAACAATACCTCTAGATTTCCGTAGACTAAAAGTTCCCAGCTTTGAGATTTCAGGTAAAGAAATGGATGTAGGTATTCATAATGACACATTTTGTAAAATGAAGGCCCCATACACACGAGCAGACAGATTTGTTCAAATCGGTCGGGCAGACCGATTTGAACAAATCTGTCTGCTGGGGACGTATTGGTTTGATCGTGTACACACGATCAAACCAAAATCCCCGCCGGCAGACGGAGCGGTGACGTGGCGGTGACGTTGACGACGCCACCACACCAGGAAGTAAATCACTTCCGCGCATGCGTCGAATCAATTCGACACGTGTGCGAGAAGACATGTCTGCTGGTTAGCGTACTAACCAGCAGACATGTTGGGCGGACGAGTTCCCAGCTGACAGATTTGAAAGCATGCTTTCAAATCTGTCGGCTGGCCAAATCCGTCTGCTCGCCCGTACACATGATTGAATCTGTCTGCTGGGACGGTCTGGTCGTGTGTACATGGCAGCCAAATCATTTTATGTCATACGAGGGATGAGGGAATGGTTAAGATGTGCGAATTGTGAACATATAGTTCAAAAGTTCTAAAAGATGAACAGCAGAGAGTCAATAAATTAAAAAAATAATAATGTTTAGGAATGACTCCTGTTAGGGGTGCAGGATTTTTAGGAGAAGTCCATACCTGGGTAATTACCACAGGGAGTGTAGCTGGCACAGGGAAGGCAGCACGCTGAAGGGTAGAAGAACCTCTGGGAAGAATACAAGAAAGACAAGCAGCGCCAATCTAAGTGCAGCAGTATTTACAGCATTTTTAATTTGATAGTAATGCACTCACTCATAACAGGATAAAAGTAGCCACATCTTTGTAAATGTCAGATGGACAGCAGGGATCCAAAACGATCATCCAGGCAGCGCTTTGGTGTCTTGCTTGGTGGCACCAGTGATTTCCGGTGTCCCGGGCTAAAGCATACAAGACGAAGGAGGAAGCCGTCACTCGGGAGGTCCCTGGTCTCAGCAGGAGGAAGCACGTGTTCGGAGCATATATTTGTATATGAGTGAGTGAGTGAGTGAGTAACTTATATAGCGCTAGAAATGCAAACTAATTTACCTCAAGGCGCTTGCATCCAGTGTCGTCCTGATCCTTCAGAAGAGGTGGGTCTTAAGTTTTTTCCAGAAGGCCCGATGGTTTTCTTCCATGCAGATGTCCGTGGGTAGAACGTTCCATAGCCATGGTCCTTGGACTGCAAATCTTCGCTCTCCTTTAGATTTGAAGAGGGTCTTGGGGATGTGGAGGAGGTTTTGGTTAGTTGACCGGAGGGCGGCTCTAGGTTTTTAGGGCCAGATTCACGTACATCTGCGCATTATTGGACCGGCGTAGCGCACCGCCTTTACGTTAGACTGGCGCAATGTAGTGGCGCAATCACCCTATTCTCGTAGGTTTTGCGCAGAAATGTGCGCCTGCGCAACGTAATTTCAGAAGCGTAAGGCGGAGTAATTCAAATTGGGAAGGACATGGGCGTGTTACATTGAAATGAGCCGTGACCCCATGCAAATGAAGGGCTGGCCGGCTCGCGCATGCGCACATGAAGCAGACCATGGTCAGCACCTCTGTGCGCATGCTCACAACTCGGGAACGGCGCAATCAGTGAAATTGGAAGTGGACTAGGGCAACTTGGTGAACTACGCAGACAGCATAAATAGACAGACACAAACGCCCTTCCTTTGCAAAAGTACATCCCTTTGTATCCCTTCCTATACAGCAAGGTGCTTTTGTTCTGTTGTTTATTAGCGTTTGTTTGTGACATGTCTTTGAGATATTTGGGGACTGTTTTGCAGAGTGATTTTTGTCTTTTATGTGTTTTCTTTGTTGTTATTTTGTTTAAATTATATTTTTGCTGTGCATTTTTTATTTTTGCTGGTCTTTTTTTGGTTCTGTTTGTGTATGATTTGGGAATGTGGGGGTGACATTCCTGCCGGAAAAGGGGTGTCACCCTCATTTGTGGAGAAGTGATCCCCAGGTCCGTGTGAATGGTGTATGATTGTACAGTGACATAATTGGAGCCGTGACGTGGCGTTGCTGCTCACAAGTCCTGCATGGTGGGCTTGTGCCAATCCGATGTGATGTGTCTGTGCTAGGGACCACAGTGGTGTGCATGCATGCATTCTCATTGTGCCATGATTAATGTGTGTGTTTAACGTGCAAAGATGCCTAATGTGAGCTGGCTCTTGGCTGCTCTTCCCTCAGAAGACGGGGTAGCCTTGGTTAGGGTGGTTCCATATAGGAGTTATAATATGGGGTCCCAGTGCATATGCAGAGTCACCCTGAAGGGATAAAACAGGAGGATGTTAGTAGTGCATGTGCCCCTTGTGATTTCAGCATCATGGGGGGGACAGTCATGCCTGCCAACCATGTCACTCACCAACCAGCCAGCTGTCCCCATACATGTTCTGTTCGAAATCTGTGGGAATGGGGCTATGATTGTATATGTAGCTGCCATGGGTGTCATGGGTGGTGTCATGTGTTGGGCTGGTGTTGGGCTTCTGCAGGGTTGTGGTTGATTCCAGGATGGCATGAGGGGTGAATCTGGATTTAATAAGTAATGCACTTACAATTGTTCGATGGAAAAGGCATGTAACAATCAGATCGTAACCCGGTGCTGTGTCGTCATCGCGTTCCGTCCTGAACGAAGGCGGTGTTTTCCATTCGAGTAGCGAGAGGTATCGGATTGGAGAGGTTACGATCTGATTGTTACATGCCTTTTTCCATCGAACAATTGTAAGTGCATTACTTATTAAATCCATTCTTTGTTACACATAATACGCTATGAGTGTCCTTCTCTTTTTATCGTACATGTGCTTGTCCCGGACCCATTGCTGAGCTGTACCTTGTTTACAAGTGGATTGGTTGCAGGGAGACCGCACGTCCCTATGCTTCATGAGACTGATACAAAGCAGTCTTTTATTGTGGTAAGCAGGCAGTCTTATCTCACGAGTGAGGGTGGATATTCTTCTTCATCTTTCAGCACCTTGGAGTTTACGTGGTTGCTTTCTTCAGTTTTCTCATCACAAGATTCACACCGGACTTTTCTACTAGATCTCACAACTGTTCAGCATTGGAGATTTATTTTTTAATTCCATTTTTCTTTTCTTTGTTTTCTGAGCTCTCCTTCGGTTCATTCTTAATGAGCTTATGTTCACATATTTAATAATTTAAGTTGTATGTTCTTTATCAATCCTTGATAGCGCTGCACCTCCTGTATTTTTTACGGAATTAAGGATTGTTCCAACTACTACTGCTGTGTCCTCTTCCGGGATGAAGGGGATGAGTCTACGTAGCAGGCGGAGAAGATGGTAGGATCCGCTGACTACTGATCCTATTTGTGCGTCCATAGTCATGTCTGAGTCAAAGATGACTCCGAGGCTTTTGATTTTAGTGCTTGGGGTGATGCTTTGTCCAAGGATGGTGAGTGGTGTGCCTGTTGTGCTAGAGTTTTTCTTTCGGTTTGCGTGGAGAAAGAAGTTCTGTTTTGGATGCATTAAGTTTGAGGGAGCTCTCTGTCATCCAATTATTGATCAATATGAGGCAATTTTTTAGTGCGTGGTATTGTTTTTTTTTCCGGTAAAGCAAAGGTACTGTCCGAATCGGTGCGATGCCGACTTTCCTAAATTAGCTCCTGTACTACTTTGGGGACTACGGGGGCTATCTCAGCAAGCCTTTACATCGAGCAGACCTGGCTGCCCACTGTACACATACAACAAACATTTTGAGTAGAATGTCTTTTTTTAATTAACTTTTAATACATCTTAAAAAGATAAAAAGTTTAGAGATTCTCTCAGAACAGGCTCTTTTCACTTGTGTACATGTGTTTTTTCTTGAAATGGAAAGAAGTCTTGCAGTGTGAGAGATCCAAACTTCAATACCAGTTTACTGGCATAACACACCCTGAGATCTTTCCAGCATGACCCTATTCTTTTGCTGTTCACTTGAAATGCTGATATCCCCAGAAAGTGAGATCAGAATTCCTCTTTTCAGAAGGCTTTTGCCAGGCCCTGGAGCAGTATGAATGATTACTCTGCTGTTTAGTCAGTTTTACAGAAGGATTAAACCATTTTAGATGGGATATGGCCACAGCTCCTGGCAGTTCATTCAAATTGAATGGCATCCAGCACATGGATTTAGCAAATGACTTTAGTAGAACAGAGGCAGAGCAGGCTGAGCATGATTCTGGTTAGCTGTAGGAAGTTCCTATGTTGATGCTAAAAAAACACCACTATAGCATTCTAAATAACTGTATGATGGTAAAATCTGTAATTATAGTATTTAGTATATGAATTCCTTTCATATTTTCACTGGCTTTTATTTAAATTGTACAAATGTTTTAATCCTCTTTTCAAAAGAAAAGCTGTATTTAATAAAGAAAATATTAGCTGCAGTTGGAATTAAAAAATGTTCTTGCCTACTTGAAGTGGACCGTCGCCCAAAAAGGATAGTGCAGCTCATCCTTTTCCTCACACTGGCTTCATACACATTTTTAGGGTATCTTTTTTTGACAGGTAATTGCTCCTGCTCCCTCTTCCTTAATGCTCTCCTTGGTGAGAGTAGCTTCCACAGTAGTTTTTTCTGCAGTTATCGGTTGCCTTCAGTCTGATAGCCAGCAGCATTCAGACCACTTCCTCTGTCCCATCCCAGCCTATTATTGGACAGTGAAAAAAGAAGCAGCACACTGATGAGCTCATCTCTCTGTCTCTCTGCTTTTTCTTCCGATCAGCATGCTCTTTCCCTATATCAGGGAACAGACGATCAATGACACTGCCACAACGAAAGACAGGGAAGGTGTGTTTACACACACCTCTCCCCGTTCTTCAGCTGCGGTGACCAATGGCGGGACACCGGCAGCGATCGGATCCGCGGGTCCCGCGGGCACGGTCATAGAGCTTTGGACCGGGTCGCAAGCACGCCACCGGGGGCGCGCTCGCGACCCCGCAGCTGGGCTTAAAGAGACACGTACAAGTACATGATTGTGCCCAGCCGTGCCATTCTGCCGACATATATCGGCGTGAAGGGGTTAAAAATTTCAGGTTTCTGCGATGTAAATAAATGAGACAAAGATAAATCATTTCAGACCTTTTCCCACCTTTAATGTGACCTATAAACTGTACAGCTCAGTTGAAAAACAAACTCAAATATGTTAGGTGGAGGGAATAAAAATAATAATAATAATAATATGGTTGTATAAGGGTGCACACACTTAAAAGGGTTGTAAAGGTTATTTTCATTTTCTAAATATGTTCCTTTAGAGTCGGTTCACACTGGGGCGACTTGTGATCCGACTTGAAGTCGTCTCAAGTCGTCCGAAGTCGCGCTGTCCAGAAAAGCAATGTAAGTGAATGGGAGCGGTGTTAATACACACTACTCATGTCGCTCCGACTTCAGAAGAGGTTCCTGTACTACTTCAATCAGACTTCTAGGCGATTTGTACCCATTGATTTCAATGGAAGTCGCTTCCAAGTCTGATCACTG
Source organism: Rana kukunoris (assembly GCA_029574335.1). NCBI lineage: Eukaryota > Metazoa > Chordata > Amphibia > Anura > Ranidae > Rana > Rana kukunoris. Next base: position 651,381,930 of record CM056049.1, on the reverse strand, counting down.
TTTTAATTGAAGAGACCTTTCAGCAAGATAACATACATTTCTCAGGCAAACCCCTCCCTCCCCTTCCCTCTCCCAGAGCTGATTGTTGTTTTATTGGCCACTGGAATGTCTCCTGACCTGAAAAGGACTTCAAGTCGTGTTGTAAATCGCCCCAGATCGCCCTGTGGTTCATGCTCATGTCGTGTTGAAGTTGCTTCTGAAAGTCGTGCTGGAAGTCGTGTCGCCCCAGTGTGAACCGACTCTTAAGCTAGTGCATTGTTGGTTCACTTACCTTTTCCTTTGATTTCCCTTCTAAATGTTTTTTTTCTTTGTCTGAATTTCTCACTTTGTGTTCCTCCTCAGTAAGCTTGCCCCCATCATCCGAGCTGTTCTGGCTGTTTCTCGTCGAAGGTCCACGACAGTTTTCTCAACGAAAAACATACACACGACCGTTTTCCTCTGCAAAAAAGCTCTGCCACCAATTTTCTTGATGGATTTTATTGAGGAAAACGGTCGTGTGTACGAGGCCTTACACAGTTTTCACGTTTTTTGAGTGTATGAAGGATGCCACCATCTCTCAGTATAGCCACCTCACCATTCTTTGGTGGCAAAAAGAAAAGTTTTTTCCTTTATCATTCCCTAACCCCCCTCTCTTTGACTGAGAATGCTGATTGGATGCTGATAGGCAGAACATTTCCGGTCATTCCTTCTTTGACAGAAGCCAGACTTTTGGCTGGTTTCTGATAGACCGGCTGCTGTGCACTTGGGCCAAATGTACGATAGAACCCGGCCAATAGCAGCTGATATTCGGCCCTTGTGTACAGCCCTTTAGCCTGAATTTATTGGTGTGCTCCTGCTGACTGAATACAGTGTGGGCAGCCTCTGAACATGTAAGGGGGACGTGTACACACGGCCAGATTTTCCGAAAAAAAAAAGGCAGACAGGCTTTTTTTCTTGGAAAGTCCGGCCGTGTGTAGCCTCCATCAGACTTTTTTTTTCGGAAGTCCAACGGACCTTAGCTAGAGAACCTGTTCTAATTCTTTCCATCGGACTTCCGACGGACTCACGGCAGACTTTTGCACGGTCATTACAGGGTTTATCAGCTTTTCACAACCTTTTTAACATGGAGGAACCCTTAAAATAACCTTCTGTTCTCAGGAAACCTCTGCTATTAATTGATATATCTAAAGCTCATGGTACTCTAGTGTGATAGTCACTGAGAAGAATGCACTTTACATTTGAGGTCATTGGGAAGAATCTCCCCTAGATAGCTAAAAAGATCATTGGTGTCAGTGGTTAGTTATTTGAGATGCAGAAATTGCTCATTGTTCAAGGAACCCATAGAAATACTGTGAGGAACCCTAGTTGAAATCTTGCCTAAGGCATATTATATGGTTTTGTGTAAGAGGATCAAGTATGACCTACAGGTGTTTGATATGACTTGCAGGTCAGGGGCCAGGATCTGCAGTATTTTATAGTTGAATTTGTTTTTATTGTCTGTTTTTTACAGCTTGATCATTATAAACAATGGGCCAGATTCACAGAGCCCTTACTCCTGTCTAACTGGTGTTAGACTGGAGTACTTTCAAATTACGCACGTTTTTTAGCTAGTCGAAAACCTCAAACCTCAATAGACGGCTGCGGGCTTCAATTCAACTGGATTACGTGTTTGTATGCCTTCGGATCTACGCTGCAATAAAATTGCGGTCACTGGGTGGACTTCCCGTCGTTTTCCGCGTCGGGGTATGCAAATGAGCTTTTGCCGGCGATCCCCGAAATTACGATCTTCAATCGCAATCTCTTACGGCACCTTTAGTCATCTTTTATTTGCGTAACACTATACCAGCTTTTTGCTGCTCTAATATTAGACAGCCCATGTTAAGTATGGCCGTCGTTCCCGCGTTGAATTTCTACATTTTCCGACGTCTTATATTATTTTTTACGTAAGTCGTCCGGGAATAGGAATGTTCGTAAACGACGCTACTCAAACAACGAATGACGTAACGACGTGATTTCGCGCAATGCACGGCGGGAAATTTCTGAACGGAGCATGCGCAGTTCGATCGCCGCGGGGACGCGCTTAATTTAAATGCTTCACGCCCCCTAATCGCGTATTTCGATTACGCGGCGAGAAGTAGACTACGCCGCCGTAGCGTACGGGCAAAAATCTACCAGGATTCGGTGTAGAGCCTGGTAAAATACGGCAGCGTAGAGTATTTCGATTACGCAGCGCAATATTAAGTGTATGTGAATCTGGCCCAATGTTTGCATTGTTTGTCCAAAGTAGGATAACAGACTAGGATAGAGAGGAAACAGGAGGGGAGAAGGGTAGGGGGAAGAGGAGAACTCGATTTAAGGAAAGGTACTGTATATTATATATGTGCTATACAGCAGAAACCTATAGGCGGCGTACAGACGATCGGATATATCCGATGAAAACGGTCCGCGGACCATTTCCATCGGATATGTCCGATCGGGAGTTTGATCCGATGGCGTGTACACACCATCGGATCAAATTCCCCGCCGCCGGACGGCGCGGTGACGTAGTGGTGACGCGGCGGTGACGTTGACGCCGCCGCGTCACCGCCACGTCACCGCACCAGGAAGTAAAACACTTCCGCGCATGCGCCGAATCCATTCGGCAGCGGCGCGGCGGTGGTGGGAGCCGACATGTCTGCTGGTAAGTGTACTAACCAGCAGACATGTCGGGCGGACAGATTCCCACCGGATAGATTTCAAAGCATGCTTTGAAATCTGTCGGGTGGAGAAATCTGTCCGCTAGCCCATACACACGAGCGGAGATGTCTGCTGAAACGGTCCATCGGACCGTTTTCAGCGGACATATCCCCTCGTGTGTACGCCGCCATAGCTTTTTATATTTTAACTAAGTCTTAATATCATTCTAACACAATTTTAATAATGAGAATAGTAATTACTGCAAAAATTTTATATTTCAAAATATAATATCCATAATAATATATTTGAATTATAGGTGGAGAGTGGTGGACTGAGTTCTCTCCACTGGAATCCTCAAAAAATTCAAGAAGCTATAATGAAGACTGAATTCGCCAACATCTTATATAAACTGGAATATCAGTTTTTACATGGGCTGATCCTTTAAGTCAGCCAAACACGAGACCTCTATGCCAAGTTTAATGATTGGAATTGCACATGTTTTTTTTTTTACCTGGTCTCTGCTTGTTTAAGCCCAGCATCACTTAATGAAATGGGCCGCAAAATTATTCTACACTTGTTCAATTTCAAAAGATGCTCAGAGGTTGGGGCTGCCTTTTGCTTTCTGCTTGTTACAAGAGCTTTGCTTTCTTCTTTCCCAGTTCATGCATTTGGCCTGCCATTAAAACTTTTCTATCCAGAGAGCGGCCTTTGTGATGCATATCACCTTTATTGTGTGCTATTGTGATGCCCGTGACACAGCAAGAGCAAGTTTCTGCATTGTTTTTATAAATACGTACTGCTGAGCACACCCCCTGCAGAAGGTATTTATTATGTTCAAGACAGACGCCGACCCTGACAACTGCCCTGACCCCCAGCAGATGGTGGTGCTGCATAGCCGCTGGCCTGGAACTAACAGAGTATGCCAGCTCTTATTGTCTGCATTATACAGCCAGGCCAAGCCGTGTGCCCTCCATGCCTAAGCAGCTGTATATACAGTAGGAGTTGCCAAGAATATAACGGTCGGTTCAGTGCTTTGGAAACCAAGCTGTAGTAATTGGAACTGATACACTCTTCAGAGAGTCTCAGGAGTGACAATGGTAATATGTAGCAAAGATAAATAAATCACCTGATGATACATATGGATTTTTAGATGTGATGGGCATGTGATTTTACTTTTTAACCACTTAAGGACCCAGCCTCTTTCTGAGGTTAAAACAGGTTTGGCTAGAAAATTATTAGAACCCCCAAACATTATACATTTTTTTTTTCTATACACAGTATTGCAATACTTTCTGCCACAGCGTATTTGCGCCGCGGTCTTACAAGCGCACATTTTTGGGGAAAAAATACACTTTTTTAAATAAAAAAATAAGACAACAGTAAAGTTAGCCCAATTTTTTTTAAATTGTGAAAGATAATGTTAGAGTATATTGATACCCAAAGTGTCACGTTTCAAAATTGCGCCCGCTCGTGAAATGGCGACAAACTTTTACCCTTAAAAATCTACATAGGCGACATTTAAAAATGTCTACAGGTTGCATGATTTGAGTCTAGGGCTAGAATTATTGCTCTCGCTCTACAGATCGCGGCGATAGCTCACAAGTGTGGTTTTCATATGTGGGTGCTGCTCACGTATGTGTTCGCTTCTGCACGCAAGCTCGGCAGGACGGGGCGCGTTTAAAACATAATTTTTTCTTATTTATTTTACCTTTCATTTAAATTTTTTTACATTGTTCTTTTTAAAAAAAAATGTGTCACTTTTATTCCTATGTAAACATCCCTTGTAATAGAAAAAAGCATGACAGGACCTCTTAAATATGAGGTCTGGGATCAAAAAGACCCCCAATCTCATAATTACACTAAAATGCAATAAAAATAAAAAAAAAGTAAAAAAAAAAATTGTCATTTGAATTGGCCCTTTTAAATGGCCCTTTAAGAGCTATGGTGAGCAGCTCTGTGTGTCTCCCAACAGAGGGAAGAGGAGAGGGAGGGGGGAATTCTACCACAGTTGCTGGCAGTCTCTCTCTTTCCCTCACAATAGAGCCTTGGCCAGCTTGGCACCTGCTACACCAGCATAGCTAGAGAACTGACCATGGTGTGCTCTCCTGCTTAGTGTAGTCAGTTTTTAATAGGAAAGCAAGGGGACTAGCAGGAACACCAGGGATTTCACATAAAGGAAGCATTACAAAGAGAACAGAATATTTCCCATACAAGTATATGGTACAGCAGGCACATATCAGGAATATGAAGTGTTGGGTAACAAACACTTTACATTCCCATTTAGTTTATGCTTTTGTTGTGTTCCACCTATAATGTATATTTATGCTGTTGCATTGAACTGAATTAAATTATTGATGTTATTATGCATACTGACATCTAGTGGTAGTTTTGGTCCACTTCACCTTGTTTACTTTCTGTATTTGGCATCTGTCTCTGTTCTACCCTCCTATTTTAGCATTAGTTAGTTTACATCTAGCTAAATCATCTCTGCTTCTTTCATGTTTCCTCAGTCAGCGTTAGGCCCCTTTCATACGGGGCAGGCTTTGATAAATGGCACTGATAAGCACTTATGGGCACTGGTAGGCGTCACTGATAGGCGTCACTGATAGACAGTGATAGGCAGCACAGACTGACACTGTTTGGGCTGCACTGATAATCAGGACACTGATGATGGGGACAAGGGCCTCTTCCCCATAACCCTGGGCTGTGATTGTGGGAATCTGCGGGCGGGGAACTTATCGGAATCTGGAAGCCACCTTTAACAAGAGGGTCACCAGATCCCGCCCCCCCCCCCCCATGTGAATGAGTAAAGATACATAGTGCCCCTACTCATTCACCAAAAAAGTGTAAAAAGTGAACAAAGACAGTACACAAGCTTTTGACAATTCCTTTATTAAACAATGTCCCCCGGTATAGATCGATCGTTAATTACGCCGCCTGCCCCCACCGCCGGACCCGATCTGAATTTGAATTTAAAAAAATTGAATTTGTTCGAAAATTTATAAACAAAATGAAATTTAACCAAAACAAAATTAAACTAAACAAATTCTGAAACAAATCAAAAAAACTAAATTTGTAACATAACTAGTCTATACAAAACAAAACAAATTTTCTGTTCTGCACATGTCTACAAAAATACGTAAATTCCATAATGTCTTACCCCGCAACAAACCATATCCTTATAGGAAATGTTGTGTATTCCAGGGAAAGCACTTTAAAGAATGCAAATAGTTTCAAAGGCATAATTGCATTTTCTTTAAATTAGTCTACAAATACTGAGATCCTGCACCAAAATACTGATGTTCATCAGTTCACGGACTGTGTAACTTGTAAATCTAAATCCCTATCTATTTCAGTAGATGCTACAGAGTTACAGAAAGAGGATTAGTCCATGTCTAATAACCACTTGCCGACCAGCTCACGCCAATATACATCGGCAGAATGGCACCTCTGTGCAAAACGACGTACCCAAACGTCACTCGCGCCCGCAGTGATCGAATTCGTTGCAGTACTAATCAGTCTTCTGGTCCAGGCCAATGATTTCTGGCCTGGGCCTGCTTATCGGTTCTGGCGAATGAAATGGAAGTGATGTCACCTACCCTTGTGGAATCATTTTCGGTTCCAGAGAGAGGAGAGAGGACATCCAAACGTGAGTTGCACCAACACTACACTGACACATAACACGTAAACACACATTTTACCCCCCTATAACCCCTTCACTCCCTGTCACTGTGTCACCAATTGCAGTTTTCAGATTTTTCACTGATCACTGCATTGGTGTCACTTGTGACACTAATCAGCGTTAGAGCAGTTAGTAGTAAGCCCAGGTAGCTTTAGGGTACCCCCCATTAACCCCCTAATAAAGGTTTAACCTCTTGATCACCCCCCAGTTAACACTTTCACCCCCTGTCACCAGTGCCACTAGTACATCTATGTTCTGATCGCCGTATTAGTGTCATGGGTGATGGTAGTTAGCCAGTTAGTTGGTTAGTTTCACCGTCAGGTTTTTATAGCATCAGGGTACCCCCATATAATACCTAATAAAGGTTTTCACCCCCTGTTACCAGTGATCACTGTATTAGTGTCACGGGAGATGCTGATTAGTTAGTTTGTTTTTTATAGCATCAGGGTACAGGCTGTATATTACCTAATAAAGGTTTAACCCTCTGTTCACCCAATGGGTGACATCATTTAGGTTTTAGAGTCAGTTAAGGACAGCATAAATCCCAGACAGTGTCAGATTAGTGCCAGTAGTGCTAACACCCACACATGCACCATACACCTCCCTTACTAGTATAGTGTCTGAAGATAACCCGAGTAAATACAAAATCTAGTTTTTAAATGATGGTTTCATTTATTAAGGCAAAAAAAAAAAACGTCCTAAGTTTCATTTAAACAGTAATTGCCCCCTTAAACCTAATAACTGGTTGTGCCACAACCCTGTAATCAAGCATTTGCGATAACTGGCAATGATTCTTTCACATTACTGTGGAGCAATTTTGGCACACTATTCTTTTTTTTTTTTTTTTTATTCTTTATTTATTCAAAGCAGAGAAACTGGTCCACACGGACCCAAACAACAGTGTTCGTAAAGTACTCAAGAATACATGTAGAAGTACAAAATTTCACAAGTGTCAGCGTGGCATCCCCGCTTGAGAGTCAGGTGTAGGTATCCTGTTGCACGGGGCCTCCAAGGGTTCCGGATCAGGAGCGTGTGAGGGATAGTGGCCCTTTGCCAGAAAAACAAAATGGGGCCCACTTATCTTTTTGTTTTAATTCAACCACATTGGAGGCTTTTCCAGCATGAATGGCCTGTGTAACGTCATGATACAGCATCTCAATTGGATTTAAGTCCGGGCTTTGACTAGGCCACTCAAAAACCAAAATTTTACTTTTTTAAACCATTTGGAGGTGGATTTGTTGTTGTGTTTCAGATCATTGTCCTGCTGCATAACCCAAGTGCACTTGAGCTAGAGGTCACAAACTAATGGCCAGACATTCTCCTTTAGGATTTTACTGGTAGAGCTCAGAATTCATTGTTCCATCAATTATGGTAAGTCGTCCTGAAGCTGCAAAGCAGCCCAAGACCATCACACTATCACCACCATGTCTGACTGTTGGTATGATGCTCTTGTTATGAAATGCTGTATTATTTTTATGCCAGATGTAATGGGATGCATACCTTCCAAAAAGTAAAATTTTTGTCTTATCAGTCCACAGAATATTTGCCTGAAGCCTCGTATACACACTCAGTGTTCTCCGAGCGAATAAACCGAGCGTGTGTACAAGGCTTTCAGGTTTACAATCTTGAAATCCTCCCAGAATCTTGACGAGAAAAATAGAGATCCTACTCTCTATTTTCTCATCGAGATTCTTGTCGGTCTGGTTCCCGGCGAGAAAACCGAGAGTCTGTATACTTACCTGTCGCCATGGAAACCCACGCATGCTCGAAATGACTTTGACGCATGCACGGTAGCTTCCACAGCATAGGTGGGGTGAAGCAAGATGGTGGCAAAGGCATCAAAGGATTATGTCATTGCGTTCTTGCCTTTCAAAACAACCGTGGTTCTTTTGAAAGGAGTGCATATACACTCGGGCGGCAAGAGATTCTTGCCAAGAATCTCATCAGGAAAAACAAAGTGTACAAAGCTTAAAAGTCTTGGGGATAATCAAGATGTTTTTTTTTGGTAAATGTGAGATGAGTCTTTGTGTTCTGGTCAGCAGTGGCTTTGGCTTTCGAACTCTCCCATGGATGCCATTTTTGCCCAGTCTCTTTCTTATTGTTGAATCATGAACACTGATTAATGCCTGCAGTTTTAGGTATAATCTTGGTATCGTTCTTTTCAGCCAGCGGTTGGCTTTCATGTTAAAGCAAGTCTAGCAGCTAATTAGCTGCTAGACTGCTTTCACAAGCAGTGGCAAGGGCAGAGTACAGATCTAGGGCCAGATTCACATACACTTAATATTGTGCTGCGTAATCGAAATACTCTACGCTGCCGTATTTTACCAGGCTCTACACCGAATTCTGGTAGATTTTTGCCCGTACGCTACGGCAGCGTAGTCTATTTCTCGCCGCGTAATCGAAATACGCGATTAGGGGGCGTGAAGCATTTAAATTAAGCGCGTCCCCGCGGCGATCGAACTGCGCATGCTCCATTCAGAGATTTCCCGCCGTGCATTGCGCGAAATCACGTTGTTACGTCATTCGTTGTTTGAGTAGCGTCGTTTACGAACATTCCTATTCCCGGACGACTTACGTAAAAAATAATAAAAGACGTCGGAAAACTTAGAAATTCGACGCGGGAACGACGCCCATACTTAACATGGGCTGTCTAATATTAGAGCAGCAAAAAGCTGGTATAGTGTTACGCAAAAAAAAGATGACTAAAGGTGCCGTAAGAGATTGCGAATGAAGATCGTAATTTCGGGGATAGCCGGCAAAAGCTAATTTGCATACCCCGACGCGGAAAACAACGGGAAGTACACCCAGTGGCCGCAATTTTATTGAAGCGTAGATCCGAAGGCGTACGAACACGTAATCCAGTCGAATTAAAGCCCGCAGCCGTATATTCCTGGTTTGAGGTTTTCGACTAGCTAAAAAACGCGCGTAATTTGAAATTACACCAGTCTAACACCAGTTAGACAGGAGTAAGGGCTCTGTGAATCTGGCCCATAGAGTCTAATAGACCTCAATTTATTTTTTTAAATAGTACCTGTCACTACCTATTGCTATCATAGAGAGAATTTACATTCCCTGTGATAACAATAAAAATCATTTAAAAAAACAATATGAAAGAAACAGTGTAAAAATAAAACAAAAACGCAAAATTAAAAATTAAATAAAAAAGACTCCCAAGGGAAAGGTTAGATGAAGACTTGGCACACCACTGTCTTCAAGAGAGACCTGTTACAGCTGGTAGTCTCTTCATTGTCTGTTCCTGTACCGTGCGGATCTCTCCTTGCTTGCTCTGTTGCCTCTCCGGCTTGAACCCCTCCATCTACCTCCTGTGGTGGGATCCTTCCAGGCCAGCCTCCCATGCTCCAGCCTGAGGTAAACCCCCCCCATGGGGGTCACTCATGGGCCACCGACAGCTTCTCCTCTGCAAAGCTTGTCCATCTTCCACCCGACTCCCCCTGCTGGCATGGCCAATGTCTATTTATGGGTTTCCCAGTCCCCTGCCAGGCCAACTTCTGGGGATTGGCTGAGGTTCCATACATTTTCAAGGCAGCACCTCCTAGTCTCCCCCACTATATTCTAGACTATTCTCAGACATTCTAGAAACAGGGGGAGGGGGCCTCCAGAGAGCTGCCAGGATAAGTCATCCAGCCCTGAACTATTGTAATACTGACCCAAATACAGACTCACCATATAATATGAGTCAGAGTATAGTTTACCTACTCTCACTACTAGTAGCACACACTATAGGGTGCTACATAATGAAGATAGACTTGTAGACTTGGGACAGACTCCCTCCGACATTGTTCAAAAAAACATGCAGTCAGCCATGACACCTTCTCCTGAGAAATATTTAAAAAGGTAGGAAATATTTTTTAAATACTTGTGCTGTGTAAATGAAACCACATAAACATATCGTGGGGTGTTCTCAAATTTAAAAGCAAAAGTGGAAAATGTATGCATTAAGCTTTTATTAAGTGAATCTATGGTCAGGAAGGGCAAGGGCTAGTTGATATTTGTGTAATTGAATACCTCAGGATTGAGGCTCCTAGAGAACACTGCAAGTGGCCATAGGTTTGCTTTAAATCTGTCAAGAAAAAATAATTAACAAAGTGCACATAGTCAGAAACTGTACACTCTTATAGCTTCATTCTAGCCAATTAAATTTGTTCAGACCTCCAGTGGGCTTACAGCACTAACTCAACACCATAGAAGGTAGTTTGGATTGTCAGCTAAGTTGCCCAAAAATGACACAACTACTTTGAAATGTTGTTTATTCTATGTGCTTCATGTGCCTAGTGTGCTTTGGCCACATTTGTTTTTGGTTAAATCTTTACTGCAAAATCACAGAAAATATGTGTATTTTTTTAACACTTGGCAGGAGTAACCAACAGAAGTGAAATTACTAATAATGTCTCAGACAACAATAGACAAAGTAATGAAATTATGGATGGAACTTATAAAGCCTACTTGAATTCTAAGGCTGATGTTGACTTAAATATAAATTGAAAATTGTATAGTCATAAATGTTCTTCTTCTCTTTCCTCCTAGAGACGTGGTTAACCGATACGTATCCTGTGTTTATAAAATTCCAGAAGGTTTGTATCACTGTAGTAGCGGTATTAAAGCCAAAGGAAGGATAAAGAAATGCTCTGAATGCTGAACTGGTTCCACTCCCTCATAAGCCCTGAACCCAGACATTCATCAACTCCATGGACATAGCGCAATATTCTATCTGCAGATCAAATGAATATGTCTCAGAAATGTCACATGCAAGTCATTTTCTAGCCTTGCGTATATTATTTCATTTTAAATAAAAAAGACACACTGAGGGGTTGATTTTCTAAATGCAAAAAGACCATTCATCTTCCAAGGGAATTCTCCCCAGAGCTTAGCGAAGGAGTCGCAGCTTTGCTGACTTTCAGCATCCAATCATGTGCTAACAAAAGTCCTGTGGTTTTGTTTTTCTTGCAACTGATTGGGTATTTTGTACAAAGTTAAATTTTACCACATTCACCAAGCTCTGGGGGAGATTTTCTTACTAAAGTTAAGTGTATAATTGCCTTTAGTAAATCAACCTCCTATCTAGGGATGAGCTCCGCGTTCGTACGTTTGACAAAATTCTAACAAAACGAGTCGTTCGCGCCAAATTCGAATGACGCCTAACGGCCCATAATTCACTGCGGCATTGCGCGCTGATGATTGGCCAAACATGCACTATGACCCTGCATGCTTGGCCAATCACAGCGCGCAAAAAACGGAGAGCCATAATTGGCCAAAGCCAGGGTGGCATTGGCCAATTATGGCCCAGGGCTTTAGCACACGCCCCACACTATATAAGGCTGCCTGCTGGGCGGCCTCATGTAGTGTGTTCCAGCGCTGAACAGAGATCAGTCAGAGAGACAGAGAGATAGTCTTTTTATATAGCTAGATAGAGCAGGCAGGCTAGTCCGTTTAGCTTAATTAAGTGTTTTTCAACTCCAGTCCTCAAGGCACACCAACAGGTCAAGTTTTCAGGATTTCCCTCAGATGAAATGGCTGTGGTGATTACTAAGGCAGTGAAACTGATCAAATCACCTGTGTAAAATAATGGAAAGCCTGAAAACATGACCTGTTGGTGTGCCTTGAGGACTGGAGTTGAAAAACACTGGCTTTATTTCTTCATTTACAGTGTGTAGAGGATATATATACATCCCTAGGAGTTGTACATATATTTATACGCTGTATAGCTTAGATAGATCAATTCTTCCTAATTTACTGGCAGGCAGGTGATTGTGCTATTTAAAGACGTTATCACAGGTATAGACACCCAGCAGGTACAATATTTAAAGGAATTTATTTTTTTATTTTTTATTTAAGCATCATTAAAATCACTGCTCCTGGAGCAGTGATTTTAATGATGCTTAAATAAAATAAAAATAGAAATTCCTTTAAATGTTGTACCTGCTGGGTGTCTATAGTTTGCCTGTGAAAACGTCTTTAAGAACCCAGGTCTTGCCCGAGGGAACATGTATCAATGGAAAAAAGTTTTAAAAACGGTCATTTTTTCAGGAGTCCTGCTCCAGAAAAAACGACCGTTTTTCAAACTTTTTTCCATTGATACATGTTCCCTGGGGCAAAACCCAGGTTCTCAAAGACGTTTTCCAACAATAACTTGAATATTGGGCTGTAAAATTAGCACTTTTGAATTTGAACGTTCGAGTCCCATAGACTTCAATGGGGTTCTAAATGTTTGCGCGAACGGGCGGTCTGTTCGAACGTTCTGGTGCGAACCGAACGCGGGGGTGTTCGGCTCATCCCTACTCCTATCCTCTATTATTTTAACTAAAAAAAAAGGACGAGGTGTGGCTTGGCACGCAACGGACATGGACGCTCAGTAGGAGAGCTCCGGGGCACACACGGCCTGCAACAGACTCCTTCCCCGACGCACGGCTCTCTGATGCCCGGAAAACGGCCACACAGCACCCCGCACTCCCGCTCGAGGAGAGGAACTCCCACAGCGTCAGCCCGGATCATCACGGACCTATTTAAGCCATCGGCGGGGATCCGCAGCACGATGGGGAAGGCCAAGATGGCGCTGGAGCAGCACCACGAGGAGGATCTCAGTGAAGACTCACAGTCCCTCCCGGAGGACTCAGGTAGGGAGGCGACCCGCTCTAACCACCCCCTCACGCTGGCTGACATGTCGGTTATAGCTGCAGACATTAAGTCTGCATTCTCTGCTGCTATCACTGACATTAAATCCAACCTCCTGACCCTGAATGAGCGCATGGCGGGGGCAGAATCTGCTGGAAGGCAGAGGGACAGGGCCATCCATCGCCTGGAAAAGGCTTCCTCCACGCACAACTATCATTTCATAGAAATAAACAGGCATTTGGAGGACTTGGACAACAGGGGAAGGAGAAAGAACATACGTGTGAGGGGCATCCCTGAGACTGTAGAATCTGCCCACATCATGCCTGCCTTGCAGCGTGTGTTTAATAGTCTGCTAGAGAGGCAGGAGGATGTCGCAATTGAATTTGTCAGGGCTCATAGAGCACTCAAACCGAGGGGGCCTGATTCTGCTCCTCCACGGGACATTATTTGCTGCCTACAAAGCTTCCCCCTGAAGGAGGAGATAATGAGGAAAGCGAGGGGAAATGATCAAATTGTGTTTAATGGGGCCACAATTATGCTGTTTCAGGACCTCTCACAGATCACTTTGAAGAATCGGAGGGCCCTGCGCCCACTGCTGGACAAGCTGAGGGAACGCGATCTGAGATACTCCTGGAAATTCCCTTTTGCCCTGTCAGTGACATCTGGTGGCCACCAACACACTTTGCGGGACCCAGATGGTTTACAGGATTTCTGTGCTGCGTTGGATCTGGATTATGTCCCTCTCCCTGACTGGTATGCAGAATTCCGGGACCCACGGCCGGATGGCTCACCACCCAGATCTCCCTTCTCCACGCCAGAGAAACGTCCCCAAAAAAGGCAAAAACCCCTTCGCCCGGGCAGCTCTAAAGCGGGCACTCCACACTCCTCCAGGAGGGGGCGAGGGGAGGACTGATCGTATTTGCCGCCATTGAGTTTGCGGTCCACCACTCCACCTCATACCTCAGCCTTCTAGCAATTGCTCTGTTTTTGTTTTTGCTTTGACTATTTTTTGGTTCACTGACTGCCTATTGCTGATGTGGTACACCGGACGGTCTACTCACAGATCCCCCCCCTGCCTCCCACGTTTTTGGTCTGTGTTTAGTTTGTTATGCTGATCACGTGGAAGTTCTACCTAACTTACATTGCCCACTTGGTGGTTGGTAGGGGGCTCTTCCTGCATAGACACTGTGAGTAAACTGACGCATGCTCTCTACTATTGCCTTATTCTGAACTCTAGGTCTATGGCTATGCTTTGTGGAGACTGAATCAAAGATTCAAGGACTTGGCAGGGAGAGGCGAGACCTCTAGTGGGCGGCGAAATATGACCTGCAGGACTCAGGGGGGATCCTCATAGCGGTCAGATTGCTGACATATATTGACTTAATCTGCCCTTGGTGCTGGGGGGGATTGTGGTGGTTCATATGGGGCCCCTTTTCTTTTTTCCCCTTTTTTTTTTTTTTTTGGGTCCGGGAAGACACGTCTAGTAATAGACGAAGCTACGTTAGCCATTTTTCGCAGGTCGTATGTGTTTTGTGGTTGAAATTTGTAACGCTTACAGTTTATTTTACAAGTTTTATGATTGTACTGGTATAGCTAATAGTCTACATCGTTGTTGACTGCCTCCCTCTACCCCCAAACCAGTGCCTCCGCATTCTCTGAGGGAGTGCGGACGCACTGACTTATTCCGCCCGGAGGTGGGTTTCACCCCCCATCCGGGCAGGGAAATCTCATACTCTCTTTTTCATTCTCTGCTCTCTGGCTCTTCTTACTCCCTCTCTCTCTCCTTCCTTCTCTCTCAATTTCTCTTGCTGGCACTACTGCCTCTCCTCCTTTTTCTTGGTAAAGTCGATCTTGCTAGTTGTATCTATTTGATCCTAATTCACGGGTGTCTGTGTCCTGTGATTCTCTTTTACTACAGGTGCGCTCGGCACATCTCGCTCTGAGTCCTGACCATGGCATACACGGATCTCGGGCGGAACCCATTCGTGGTATCTCACAACATGAAGGGCTTAAACATCCCTGAGCGGCGCTCCACTCTCCTGCGGGAAAGGTAAGCCCCAGTTTGTGCTCCTTCAGGAGACTCACTTCAAAACACATCACGTACCCCGCATGACGGACTCCTGTTACACGGAGGCATACCATGCCACGAGTGACGACTCCAAGGCTAGGGGGGTGTCTATCTTAATCAGCAAACACGCACCCTTTGTCCTCCAGGAAAAGGTTATTGATCCAGGGGGTAGATACGTGTTTTTAAAAGGCCTATACGGTAGTACGCCTGTAACGGTGGCTAATGTCTATTTTCCCAACAAGGCTCATGTTTCCTTTTGTCAGCAGATAGTCCGAGAACTGTTGGGCTTCTCCTCTGGATGCCTGATTCTAGGGGGGGATTTCAACGTTCCACTTAACCCACTATCAGATACATCCAATGGGAAGACCTGCATTACCTATAGGACCCTTAGGCGCATCAAAACGTTGCTTCAATCCTTACAACTGGTTGATGCTTGGAGGTTTTTATACCCAGATGGGAGGGACTTCACTTTTTATTCTCCCCCGCACGACCGACATTCTCGCATAGACTATCTTTTCATATCCCAGAGGGATCTGACGAAGGTGTCAGGGGCGCGTATAGGCATACGGTCCTTTTCGGACCACGCCCCGATCTCACTCTCCCTGGGGGAACTCTCCACTCCACATAGACCGCCTGCTTGGAGACTTAATGCGTCTCTCCTGACGGACCCTGAACTCAGATCAGAATTGACTGTATCGCTGGGCGAATTTTTTCGTAGAAATGCAACGGCCGAGGCTGACCCCCTAGTGGGAAGCACACAAGTGTACGATACGTGGAAAACTAATGAAAATGGGTGCTCAACGCAAGAGAGATAGAGATGTAACCATTAGCAACCTGGCGAATCGGATTCAATTTTTAGAGACGCTTCATAAACAGTCTCTGTCTGTGCAGGTTCCTTTTCTTTAGACAACGGATTTATTACGAGTCTGGCAATAAAGCTGGGAAGTTCCTAGCCCGGGCCCTGAAAGAGCAAACAAACAAGAATTTCATTCACGGAATTCGTCGGGCCGATGGCGCGCTTGATGTCACTACGGATGCGATTGCGGGACACTTCCACAGCTTCTACACGAAGCTATATAACTTACCGACTGGACATAGACCGGAGGGACGAGAGGGAGATAGGGCTCAGATAATTAGGGACTACCTGTTAGATAGTGGCCTCCCCGCTATCTCAGAATCAGATATCGCTCTGCTAGAAGGCCCGATCACACAGGATGAAATAGCCACCGCTATAACGCAGCTTAAACCGGGGAAGAGCCCAGGCCCTGACGGCTTCACCTCTATATATTATAAAACCTTTGCCCAGACCCTAGTGGGGCCCCTCAGGGCCGCTCTGGACTCTCTGTCCGATCCTAGAACGGTCACGCCAGACTTTCTCTCAGCCCACATCACAGTTCTACACAAGGAAGGCAGGGATCCCACTGACTGTGCCAGCTACCGTCCCATATCGCTCTTAAATCTTGACGCCAAGATACACGCAAAGGTATTGGCGTCCAGGCTGAGTCCCGTTCTCTCTGATTTGCTTCATGCCGGGCCGTGAAGCGCGGGACAATGTAATTAAAACCTTGCTGCTAACGCAGGCGGCTCGGACCGGAGGTATCGAGGGCCTTCTCCTGTCCACTGATGCGGAGAAGGCTTTCGATCGCATCGCGTGGGACTACATGCTGGCCGTATGCACTAAGGTGGGTCTAGGCCCCCACATGATGGCCAGGATTTCGGCATTGTACCAAAGTCCTTCGGCTAAATTGAAGATAAATGGCTCCCTATCGGAGAGAGTCTCGATTGCAAATGGCACTAGGCAGGGGTGTCAGTTATCTCCCCTCCTATTCATACTGTCTTTGGAACCCTTCATTAGGATGGTCAGGAACAATGCAGACATTCGGGGCTTCAAGATTCTGAATACGGAATATAAGGTAGCCGCCTACGCGGATGATCTTCTCTTTTTTCTCACCAACCCTGTGACATCTCTGCCAGTTTTGCTGAAGGAGTTCGCTATATATGGTTATGTTTCTAACCTCAAAATTAACTATGCCAAGTCTGAAGCCCTGAATCTCTCGTTGCCGGATAATGTCTTGTCCCAGGTGAGGGCGTCGTCCTCCTTTAGGTGGGAAACCAAATCTTTAAAGTATCTGGGAGTATGGCTCACGCCAAACCTAGCAGACACATATAGACAAAACTTCCCCCAGTTCCTTAAAAATGCGGAGGTAGATCTGGAGAAATGGAGATCCGGGCGTTTTTCTTGGTTCGGTCGTGCAGCCATCATTAAGATGGTACTTCTTCCCCGTCTGCTCTATCTCTTTCATACCCTACCCCTTAAAATTCCCAGGGTCTTTTTCGCCTCGCTGAAATCTCTACTACTGAAGTTCCTATGGAACTCGCAAAGACCCAGAATTAAATACTCTTTGATGCTGAAACCTAAAGATCGAGGGGGGATGGGCCTGCCTGACTTTCTGTCATACTATAAGGCTACTTACTTGACCAGGGTCATCGATTGGCATTGCCACGGTTCTCTGAAAGACTGGGTGTCACTGGAGGCGGATCTTTGCCCAATTCCGCTCCAGTTTGCCCCATGGATTTCTCGGGATGATTTCCCTCCAGAACTGAAATCCCACCCTATTACGGGCCCCACTTTGGAAATTATACACAAGCTTGCTAAGACCCCTGCAATTACTTCACAACCAAGTCCACTAACTCCTCTAAGGGACAACCCGGGTTTCATACCGGGCCTGAATAACCCACACTTCAGAACGTCGGTAGACTCACGGCCCCTTCTGGCGGGAGATTGCTTCGAAGATGGGGTACTTAGGGACTGGACCGCTCTTAAAAAGGATGCAAATGTCCCACAGATGCCCCTTTGGGCATATTTCCAATTGCGTAGTTATCTTGGAGGGGGGTCTAGGAGGGAGGCTTGCAGCAGGCCCCTTACAGCCTTGGAGTCAATCTGTCTTGAGGGTTCACGTTGCGTAAGGTCTACCTCTATGGCCTACTTATGGTTGCAGGACGAGGAACATGGGGCGGCCGAGGCACTCAGAGCGAGATGGTCAAAAGAGCTGCGTATTGAGATCACCCCTAAACAATGGAGGTACGCTTGTATTATAATGCATAAATGTTCAATAAGTACTGCAATGCAAGAAACGGCTTACAAAATCATGACCCACTGGTATAATACCCCGACTAAAATGCATGGATGGAACCCTCAAATCCCAGACGAATGTTGGAGGTGCGGAACCGGAAAGGGATCCTTAGTCCACATTTGGTGGCAGTGCCCATCCATTGTACCATTTTGGGACAAGGTCATTCTGTTGACCAAGCAAATTACTGACACGAGTATTGACCTGAATGCGGCTTCTTGCTTACTTCATGTCACAAACGCCTCATTGAAAAGGTATAAAAGCTCTCTGACGAGACATCTACTGAACGCAGCTAAATCCCTAGTCCCTCTATACTGGAAATCTTTGAGGGTCCCATCCATTGCTGAGTGGCTCAGAAAAATTTCGGACGTTTATGCTATGGAAGAAACCCTGGCCCAGTCGACCGATCAGGTAGACAAACTCCAGGAGATGTGGCAACCATGGGTGGAGTTTAGATATTCTTCTACATACTCAGAGATCCTGACACGGGCGCCTACTTAGAACACACGTGAGCGGTGCTTTGGGCATAGGCCCATACATACTACATTGACTGTTACCATGGTTTCCTACTCTAGATCTTTTCTCTGTCTTTCTCTTTTCTGTTTCTGGCTTGAATCTCGATGCTTAAAGTTTGCTGCTTGAAAATTAGCCTATATTGGCCTAGTTAGTAATTATGCCTTACTGCGCCACTGATGAACGGTATGACCTGCAGAGGGCCTGTCCGGGCCGGCCTTCAGGAGGCCGTTGCAGATATAAGGCGGGCCTCTGTGTTTAATACGTTGTTTGTACCTGGCCTTATGTCAATTGACGTGGGGCGCTCTGTCTCCCCCCCCCCCCCGCTTATGTATTCCCAGGTATATTGTACTGCTTGCCTTGTTATGTTCCTGCTAATAGTGTTAACCTGCAGGCAGCTGTAAACTTCTGACGTTTGCGATTCACATTGTTATATTTTGTGTGACATAATAAACTTTGAATGTTTAAAAAAAAAAAAGGACACATTAGGCGCACACATATTCTTAATGAAAGTAGAAAACTGCGCTCTGAGGAAAAAGAAAGCAGCTGGCACTCTCTAGACAAATCGTGTAAACAGGTAAATATAATTAATAGTGCAGCGCTTATAGTGTAAACAGTGAAGAAAAAAACTGTGCAATAAACAAGTATTACATCAATATGTGTGACAATGAAACCCTAAAAATATTAATAAGCATACATATAACACCAGATGATGTCCAAGAGGATGAAATGCATTGGGTGATGCTTGTGGAGCGCTGCAGTTCCTTTCTGATGCATCTTTGGATTTTTCAAGTGTTATTCAAGTGGACTTGTGTAAATGTACATCTGATTTTAATATAAAACCCATTTTATACAGTATTATACTGTGTGGGGCCGTTTATTCCCTACGTATATGTTCGGGAGCAACCTGTCTTTCTGACGTTTGCTGCCTATTGGGAGTTTGTTCGTTTAACCCCTTAAGGACCGCCGCACATTGGCGTACCTGTACGTCCCTGCCTAGACGTGGGGCAGGGGTCCGATCGGGACCCCCCCCTGGTACTTGCAGCGGTCCACGTGACTGTGCAAGCGATCCGGGATGAGGGGGCGGCTGTTCGTTTTTGCCCGCCCCCTCCGGATCGCTCCCAGCCAATGCGCGCACTCCCCCGCCCTCTGCCTGTGTAAACACAGGAAGGGGGAAGTGATGTAATCTCTCCTCGTGGCGGTATTTTCAACCGCCGCTGAGGAGAGAAGACAACACAAGTGAGTCTGCACTAACACTACACTGACAGCAGTACACATAGGCACATAAACCCCCCCCCGATCTTCCCCCCACCCCCCTGTCACAGTGTCACTGATTGCAGTGATCATATATTTACTGATCACTGCATTTAGTGTCAGTATGACATTTAGTGTGACAGGCAGTTAGTGTTAGGTCCAGGGTAGCCCCCGTACCCCCCCTAATAAAGTTTTAACCCCTTGATCACCGCCCTAGTTACCCTTTCACCCCCTATTGCCTAGTGTCACTAAGCGAGCATTTTTTTGATCGCTGTATTAGTGTCACTGTTGCCGCTAGGTAGCTAGTTTTTTTTTTTTTATTGCGATTTTTTTTTTTTTTACTAAAGACATGTGGCTAAATACCTTTTGGCCTAAATGTTGGACTAAAATTTAGTTTATTTGATTTTTCTTATAACAAAAAGTAAAAAATATTGATTTTTTTTCAAAAATGTCGCTTTATTTTTGTATATAGCGCAAAAAATAAAAATCGCAGAGGTGATCAAATACCATCAAAAGAAAGCTCTATTTGTGGGAAGAAAAGGACGCAAATTTTGTTTGGGAACCACGTTGCATGACCGCGCAATTGTCTGTTAAAGCGACGCAGTGCCGAATTGTACAAACGCCTCTGGGCATTTAGCAGCATATTGGTCCGGTCCTTAAGTAGTTAAAGTGGAACCTCTCCGTTCTTCAAGTGACGGTGTGTCTATAGACCATTCATCCGATGGAAAAGGTTGAGGTATTACCTCACATGTGCTTGTTTTACTCAATACAAACCAGTATATGAGTCCACACTCTATGGTAAGCATACCCATTTTACTCTTTGGTGGTGGATTGCACAAACCAGGGACCAGTGTTTTCTCTATTCTGCCTACACATGGGTATCTCTATCTTCATCTCAAGGATTTTAATTTCTTAGTGGACTATTTTTTTTTATTGAATTTCAATTTGAAGCTTTTTGAACTTTTATTTATTTCTGCTTCGTTGATCACAGCATGGAATTCACTATTTACTTTGCTGTTGGACTTTATATTTTTTGTTATTTGTATGCTTATTAAGGGCTCATTTCCACTGGCGTTTTTACAGCCACTTTTCTGGGCGTTTTTTGCAGCTTAACCACTTAAGGACCGCCTCCTGCAGATTTACGTCGGCAGAATGGCACGGCTGGGCACATCAACGTATATATACGTTGGTTTTAGTACCCAGCCATGGGTCGCGGGCTCGCACCCGCGGGCGCGTGCCCGCGACCCGGTCCGAAGCTCCAGGACCGGGACCGCGGGATTCGCGGACCCGATCGCCGCTGCAGTGCGGCGATCCTTCCCTGGAGCGGAAGAACGGGGAGAGCCGTGTGTACACATGGCTTCCCCGTGCTTCTCTGTGGCCGGAGCATCGATCGCGTCATCCCTGTAATAGGGGGACGCGATCGATGACGTCACACCTACAGCCACACCCCCCTACAGTAGTAAACACACACATTAGGTACACATTCCCTACAGCGCCACCTGTGGTTAACTCCCAAACTGCAACTGTCATTTCCACAGTAAACAATGCAATTTAAATGCATTTTTTGCTGTGAAAATGACAATTGTCCCAAAAATGTGTAAAAATTGTCCGAAGTGTCCGCCATATTGTCGCAGTCACGAAAAAAATCGCTGATCGCCGCTATTAGTAGTAAAAAAAAAAAAAATTAATAAAAATGCAATAAAACTATCCCTTATTTTGTAAACGCTATGGGCCAGATTCAGGTAGATGAGAGTATCTTTCCTCTGGAGTAACGCTTCTCATTTACGTTACTCTGAAGACCCTTTCAGCGCAAGTCCTGTAATTCACATAGCAGTTGCGCGTAAACTTGCGCCAGAGTAACGATAATGAGCATGCGCAGTGAGTGCGGCTCCACTCGCCCCCTTGTGCGCATGCTCACAACTTCCGTCGGCACCACTTCCTGGGAAACGTCAGCGCAATGCGTTCCGCTGGGCGCTTAAAAGCGCTGGCGGAAACGCCATTCCGGCGCAAAAGTAGTTCCGTTTCCCCCCACCCCAGGGAAGATACTTTTGCACTGTAATGGCTGCTCCCGCTACCCCCAGAGAGAGGAGGAACCTCAACTTTAATTCCCAGGAGGTCTCAGTGATTATCTCGGCTATGGAGACGGATAATGAATTTCTCCATGGCAAAAAAAGCCGGAAGACCAGCCGGGAGAGGAAGCAGGGCATCCTGGAGTCGATTGCTGCCAGGGTCAATGTCCTGGGCTACTCCACCCGGACTGCTGGGGACATACAAAAGAAAATAAATGACCTGCGGCGCAAGGTGAGGGACAAGGTGGCCTCCATCAGGAGGTATGAGAGGGACAACCTGGTGCACACATCTGCTTATGGAGGACTGTGACATCCCAGCCACCACTCCACTTGTACGCTGGAATGATCCACTTGCAAGGAAATGGAGTGTTGCCAGGACCTTCACCAGTGGCTGCACTGCTTGTGATCGGTGTGTTGGGCTGGTGATGTCATCCTGCAGGGTTGTGGTTAGTTCAAGTATTGCATCTGGGCTGAATCTGAATAGGCGATACACCTCCTCATCCCCCATGCCAAAGAGGTTCATACGTGTGCGGTATATCCTCTCACGTGCCCGCCTTCTTGGTTCCAGGGGACCCATCAGTAGTTCTAAGCACAGGAGTACCTTGCATAGCACACCCACCGGGAGCCGGGCTGAGACCACCAAACTCAATTCACATGTAGCCGAGACCGGGATCCGAACCCTTGGCTGCAGAGGTGAACAGCTTGTCAGCGCAGTGCCAATCACGTTGAGCCACCACAGCTCCCGCCGCGGCGTTTTTAAAGCTCCAGCTCAAAATAAATATATATATATATTTTTTTTTTCTAAAATAAACATGGACAAGCGTTTTTAAGCTGTAAAAAACGCTCAGAAAAGTGGCTGTAAAAACGCCAGTGGAAATGAAGCCTTATAGTTTTATGATTTAATTTTCACACATATTGATTTAATACTTGTTTGTTGCAGAGTATTATTTCTTCACTGTTTACACTATAAGCTCTGCTATATTATTTATATGCACAAATGTTCTTGTATAAAGTGGTTGTAAAGGCATATGTTTTTTTTTATCTTAATACATTTTATGCATTAAGATAAATAAACCTTCTGTGTGTAGCAGCCCCCCCCCCCCCCCAGCCCCCCTAATACTTACCTGAGTCCATCTCGATCCAGCGATGTTGTACGAGAGACTCAGCTGTCCGTGACCCTCCCTCCTGAACAGATGAGACACAGCAGTGGGCACCATTGCCTCCTGCTGCTGTCAATCAAAATCAGTGAGCCAATAAAGAGACAGAGAGGGGGCATGGCCCAGTCACAGGTCCATGTCTGAATGGATAAAGGGAGCTGCGGCTCCACTCGGGTGCCCCCCATAGCAGAGAAGGATTTTGGCTGCTCTGCGCAAAACCACTGCACAGAACAGGTGACTAAAACATGTTTGTTATTTTCATACAAAAAAAAACAAACAGAAAAAAAAACAAGACTTTAGTATCACTTTAAAATGCCAAAAATCACCTTCTTTGGCGCCTGCACAGTGGACCACAACCATGACTTCCAACTGGCCCTCATTTGGATAATTGTCCCTCTTTTGCAAACACTTCCCTCTGTTCCTCTTTCTTCCTTCATTATCTTTCATTTTGGACTGTTGTATAGATTTCTATAAAGAAAATGTATTATTTAAATGGGAAAAGTGTTTTACTACACAAAACCTTTTATACAATCTTCAAATTTTCTGCTATTTTGAAAAGCCAACATAAAGGAAAAGTTGTGACAACAAAGCAATATTGGGTCAAACAAATTATTTCTTCCTAATTAATCTACATTGTCCGCATTATTAGAAGGGTCTGTCCTTTTGCCTACATACTTAATGCCATAATAGGGGAGATTTACTAAAACTTACGCACACAGAATCTGGTTCTGCTATGCATAGTAACCAATCAGTTTTTAACCACTTAAGGACCCCCGCACGCACATATACGGCCACAGAAGGGCACGTACAGGCACAAGGGCGTAAATTTACGTCCCTGCCTGAGTGCGGTTCGGGGGTCCCATCGGGACCCCCTCCGCGGCGTGCGGGGGTCCCCCTGGCTCCGGGAGCGATCCGGCATCTGGGGGCGGATGTCGGCGAATACCCGCCCCCCCGCGATCGCTCCCAGCCAATGGGAGCGCGCTCCCATCCTGTCATTTCCTCCTCCTGTGTTTACACAGGAAGGAGGAAATGATGTAATCTCTCATCGCAGCGCTGTTTCCCAGCGCTGCTGATGAGAGAAGACACCACAAGTAAGTGTGCACCAACACAACACTGACACACACTCACATAGGCATATTAACCCCTTGTGATCGCCCCCCCCACCCCCCTGTCACAGTGTCACTGAATGCAGTGATCTAATCACTGCATTTAGTGTCAGTGTGACAGACAGTGTAAAAAAAAGTTAGTGTTAGGTTCAGGATAGACCCCCCACCCCCCCTAATAAAGTTTTAACCCCCTGATCACCGCCCTAGTTAACCCTTTCACTCCCTATTGCCAGCGTCACTAAGCGATCATTTTTCTGATCGCTGTATTAGTGTCGCTGTTCCCGCTAGGTAGCTATTTTTTTTTATTGCGATTTTTTTTTTTACTAAAGACATGTGGCTAAATAAATTTTGGCCTAAATGTTTGACTAAAATTTAGTTTATTTGATTTTTTTTTTAACAAAAAGTAAAAAATAGTGTTTTTTTTTCAAAAATGTCGCTCTATTTTTGTATATAGCGCAAAAAATAAAAATCGCAGAGGTGATCAAATAACACCAAAAGAAAGCTCTATTTGTGGGAAGAAAAGGACGCAAATTTTGTTTGGGAGCCACGTCGCACGACCGCGCAATTGTCTGTTAAAGCGACGCAGTGCCGAATCGCAAAAACACCTTGGGTCATTTACCAGCGTATTGGTCCGGGTCTTAAGTGGTTAAATTTGAGGCGGCGTACACACGGCCGAGGTTCTCGGCAGAAACCAGCGAGAACCTCGCTGGGAGCCGCATTCTGCCGAGAACCTCGGCCGTGTGTACGCTCTCAGCGAGCCCCGCCCGTCGGGAAACCCGTCAAGCAAATAGAGAGCAGGTTCTCTATTTGCTCGACGGCCCGTCGGGATGAATGGCTGGTTGCCATTCCCGACGGGCGGGTCGCCGAATCTGACGGCCGGCAGAGAACCTCGACGGGCGGAACGATGTGTTCTGCCCGTCGAGTTTCTCTGCCGTGTGTACGCGGCCTGATTGTCAAAACGTAATTGAACAAGGTGAAGTTAGAAGCTGATTGGTTACTATGCCAAGCTGCACCTGATTCTGTGTGCATAAGTTTTAGTAAATCTCCCCCAATGTGTTCTTTTGCAGTATTGCGACGTTGCGGCTGACAGGTCGGACACTTTTGACACATTTTTGGGACCATTGATATTTACAGAGCGATCAGTGCTATAAACATGCACTGATTACTATGTAAATGTCACTGGCAGGGAAGGGGTTAAGACTAGGGGGCAATCAAGGGGTTAACTGTGTTCCCTATTGTGTGTTCAAACTGTGGGGGGAAGGGGACTGACTAGGAGAGATGACAGATCGTGGTTTCTACTTTGTAGAAACACACAATCTGTCTTATCTCCTCTGATAGCATGGGATGTGTGTGTTTACATACACACATCCCAGTTCTGACAGGAGAGGAGAAACAGATCGACTGTTCCTACTAAGTAGGAACATTGATCTGTCTCCTCCCTCAATGTGTTACATCCCCATACATTAGAAACACTACCTATGACACACATGTAACCCCTTGATTGCCCCTAGTGTTAACCCTTTCCCTGCCAGTGACATTTATACAGTAATCAGTGGCTTTTAGCTCTGACTGCTGTATAAATGTCAATGGTCCCAAAAAACTGTCAAAAGTGTCCGATCTGTCCGCTGCAATGTCGAAGTCATGCTAAAAGATGCTGATCACCACCATTACTAGTAAAAAAATAAAAATGCCATGAATTTATCCCCATTTTGTAGATGCTATAACATTTGCGCAAACCAATGAATTTACACTTATTGTGATTTGTTTACCAAAAATGTGTAAAATAATATATATTGGCATAAACTGATGAAGAAATTCATTTTTTTTACATTTTGGGGGGAAATGTATTAAATCAAAAAGTTAAAAATATTTTTATTTTTTTCAAAATTATCGCTCACTGCCGCAGAGGTGATCCAATACCACCAAAGAAAGCTCTATTTGTCCACACAGGCGATCGGGATTTCCCATATGATTTTATTCCATCAGAAAAATTTAAAACATGTTCTATTTTTTTACTCTGATGGAAAAAAATCCTATGGGCCTACACACGATAGGAATTTCTGATGAAAAAAATTCATTCAGACTGTTTTCAGAAATTCCTATCGCGTGTACAAGGCATAAGTGTCCCCCAAAATAATTTAAATGGAAAGTATTTTCCCCTAAATTATTAATAAGAATCAGAAACTTCATTAAACTCAGAATCAGAATAATAGATCAGAACATACTGTACCTCTGACCTTGTAATCATTCTGAAAGAGATATGTCTGACAGCAAAACATTGATGACCTGGAAAAACCAGGGCAATTGGAAGCCTTCCATATGCAAATGTTCTCTGTAATATATGCAAGGGTGGTGCAGATAATGTTCTTTATTATGTACCAGTTCAATCATCGCACAGCTGTGAGGTAGACTATTAAATCAACAAAGATTACAAGGTGGATTGCTCTGCCAAAATTCAAACAGCTACACCCTATATATACAAAATAACACCACAGCTAGTGCTAGCAAATACTCTGCATTGTTGTCTAAACATGGGTGGATATCCAGTATAAGAGCCGCTCGCTTGGGCTATGAAGCTGCAGGTTTCAAGGTCGTTGCTGTGATAGGGAGGAAATGCTTAGGGTAGAAAATAAACTGAAAACTGAGCATGTGCAGAGTTGCCACCACGGCTGCAAAATCCCTAGCTGAATTGGATACATGAACAGAAGGTGGAGATAGAGAGCAGTATGATGAACCAGGTTTTTGCAGAATACAGAAAACAAATCTTAACCACTTGCCTACTGTGCACCTACACCCCCTTCCTGCCCAGACGAAATTTAAGCTTCCGGCACTGCGTCGATTTAACTGACAATTGCGCGGTCGTGCGACGTGGCTCCCAAACAAAATTGGTGTCTTTTTTTTCCCACAAATAGAGCTTTCTTTTGGTGGTATTTGATCACCTCTGCGGTTTTTATTTTTTGCGCTATAAACAAAAATAGAGCGTCAATTTTGAAAAAAATGCAATATTTTTTACTTTTTGCTATAATAAATATCCCCAAAAAATATATTAAAAAAATATTTTTTTACTATTAATGGCGGCGATCTGCGATTTTTTTATTGGGACTGCGACATTATGGCGGACACTTCGGACACTTTTCTGAAATTTTTGGGACCATTTACATTTATACAGTGAACAATGCGATAAATATGCATTGATTACTGTATAAATGTGACTGGCAGTGAAGGGGTTAACCACTAGGGGGCGGGGAAGGGGTTAAATGTGTGTCCTATGAGTGTTCTAACTGTAGGGGGAGGGGGGGTGACTGGGGGAGGTGACAGATTGTGTCCCTATGTACAAGGGACACAGCATCGGTCTCCTCTCCCTGACAGGACGTGGAGCTCTGTGTTTACATACAGAGCTCCACGTCCCCGCTCAGTTACTGGGCAATCACGTGTGCCCGGCGGCGATCGTTGCCGCCGGGCACTCGCACCGGGATCCCAGCAGAGCGGCGGGTGCGCACGCGCCCGCCCGTGGCTTTAAAAAGACATCACGTCATATGATGTGATGTCAGGACAATGGAGTCCTCCGCCCGCTGTCATTTGACGGTGGGCGGTGGACAAGTGGTTAAAGTGACTAAAAACAGTGAGTATAAACAGCATGTAATACACCATTTAATGATATCTTTTTTTTATGTGGCTTTAGTGAAACTAACCTAGAAAAGCATGCAGCCAGTGAAGTCACCTCACCGACAGTGCTGTCTTAATGAGAGGGCACACCTGGGCACTGCCCAGGGCCCCCAGCTGCATAGGGGGCCCCTGCCCTTTTTCTTCAAAGCAGCTGGTTCTTGAGCCCGGGCTGCCCCTCTACATCCCAGATATCCAGAGGCGGCTCTAGGCCTTGTGAGGCCTTAGGCAAAACTTGACATGGGGCCCCACTCACACCCATGATGGAAAAAATAATTATAGAACAAGAGCCTCTTCCGCACAACCCTGGCCGGTGGCTGCGGGGGGTCTGCGGGCAGAGGGGATTTAGGGAATCTGGAAGCCCCCTTTAACAAGGTGGCCCCCAGATCCTGCTTTTTAATAACTAAGGGACGGGGTGACATTACCTGGTGAACCCACCCCCTTGACTGAGGGCATGCTGGTTTATTGACGTCTAAAGGGGTGGTGTCACCGATATTCACTGGTTGTTAAGGGCGCTGGTGGCCCCTCTTCTGAGTCAGGGCTCTTAACGCTGCCTGAGCACAGCAGCGTTAAGGTCATCTGTCCCTCAAAACTGGGGTAATGCATTGGGTAAGTTAGGCGGCCGCGAGGTCCCTGTGAGTGCGAGGCCTTAGGTGCCTTATTTTCCTAATTAAAGAGCCGCCTTTGCCCCCAGAACTCTGACCCCTCTACAACCCTAGATATCCCCTACCTCCTACCTATGTGATTTCTGTTTACCTGCACTGTCTCCATTGTAGGGGGCCCAGAGCATTACTTTGCCCAGGGGCCCATGATGCTATTAAGATGGCCCTGCACACCGATCCTGAAAACCATAGGTTAGGTTTTTATTGGTATTTGTGTCTTCACTGGGGAGATTTCACTGCACTTCCTGTTCCAGTGACACCAGGACAAGAAATTAGATGATACAGCTGTCATTAGGACAAGAATTGGGGCAATAAAAAACCTGACAGAGGTTCTAACTGTTCCCCACTATATCCTTATAAGGTTTGGCTGGAACACAGCTATTGCAGTACATCCATATATAGCTGGATTTGTTTTGAATATCTTATGTGGGTAAAAAAAAAAAAAAAAACTAAATGATGGCCCTAAAATTATTATTAACCATTTAACCATTGTAAAGTTTTTATTTTTCTGCTGTAGTCAGTCAGGTCTGAGTGTCTCTATAGGTTACTGCACATGGCCTACCGTATTTATCGGCGTATAATGCGCACCGGCGTATAACGCGCACCTCAATTTTAGGAGGGAAGTTTAACCAGATGCCGACCGCCCGCCGTCATATTACGGCGGGAAGTCGGCTCTGCTGGGAGAGAGCCCGCAGCTATACGTCCGCTACTTTGCGGCCACTAGGGAGCACGCGCGTCCCCGCTTGCCCCCGAGTCCCGCGCGCGTGCCCGGCGGGTACGATCGCCGCCGGGCACACGCGATCACTCGTTACAGAGCAAGGACCGGGAGCTATGTGTGTAAACACAAAGCTCCCGGTCCTGTCAGCGGGGGATACGCTGATCTTCTGTTCATACAATGTATGAACAGAAGATCAGTGATTTCCCCTAGTGAGTCCACCCCCCCATACAGTTAGAACACAAACAGGAACACACTTAACCCCTTCCCTGCCCCCTAGTGTTAGCCCCTTCACCGCCAATGCCATTTTTATAGTAATTCAATGCATTTTTATAGCACTGATCACTATAAAAATGCCAATAGTCCCAAAAATGTGTCAAAAGTGTCCGCCATAATGTTGCAGTACTGAAAAAAAACGCTGATAGCCGCCATTACTAGTAAAAAAAAATATATAAATAAAAATGCCATAAAACTACCCCCTATTTTGTAAACGCTATAACTTTTGTGCAAACCAATCAATAAACGCTAATTGCGATTTTTTTTTTACGAAAAATATGTAGAAGAATACGTATCGGCCTAAACTGAGGAAAAAAAAAAATTTTTTATGTATTTTTGGGGGATATTTATTACAGCAAAATGTAAAAAATATTGCTTTTTTTTCAAAATTGTCGCTATATTTTTGTTTATAGCGCAAAAAAACGCAGATGTGATCAAATACCACCAAAAGAAAGCTCTATTTGTGGGGGAAAAAGGATGCCAATTTTGTTTGGGAGCCACGTCGCATGACCGCGCAATTGTCAGTTAAAGCGAAGCAGTGCCGAATCACAAAATGTGCTCTTGTCATTGGGCAGCAATATGGTCCGGGGGTTAAGTGATTAGTGATTTTTTTTTTTTTTACATAGACAGGAGTATTGGTAATACCTTGCTAACCTAAGTCATAATATTGCTTTAATCCAGGGGTCTCCAAACTCCCTCCGTACAACTTCAACCTCAGTAAACAAGTACCCCAGCAACTGACTTAACCACTTTAGCCCCGGAACATATTGCTGTCCAAAGACCAGAGCACTTTTTGTGATTCGGCACTGCTTCGCTTTAACTGACAATTGCGCGGTCGTGCGACGTGGCTCCCAAACAAAATTGGCGTCCTTTTTTTCCCACAAATAGAGCTTTCTTTTGGTGGTATTTTATCATCTCTGCGGTTTTTAGTTTTTGCGTTATAAACAAAAATAGAGCGACTGTTTTGAAAAAAATTCAATATTTTTTACATTTTGCTATAATAAAAATCCCAAAAAATCCCTCAGTTTAGGCCGATACGTATTCTTCTACATATTTTTTGTTAAAAAAAAACGTAATTAGCGTCTATTAATTGGTTTGCGCAAAATTTATAGCGTTTACAAAAAAGGGGGTCGTTTTATGGCATTTTTATTATTATTTTTTTTTACTAGTAATGGCGGCGATCAGCGTTTTTTTTTCGGTACTGCGATATTATGGCGGACACATCAGACACTTTTGACACATTTTTGGGACCATTGGCATTTTTATAGCGATCAATGCTATAAAAATGCATTGTAATACTATAAAAATGCCATTGGCAGTGAATGGGTTAACACTAGGGGGCAGAGAAGGGGTTAAGTGTGGTCCTGGTGTGTTCTAACTGTATGGGGGGGGGGGGGTGGCCTCACTAGGGGAAGTCACTGATCTTCTGTCCATACATTGTATGGACAGAAGATCAGCGTTTCCCCCGGTGACAGGAACGAAAGGTATGTGTTTACACACATACCTCCCGTTCCCCGCTCTGTAACGAGCAATCGCGGGTGCCCAGCGGCGATCGTACCCGCCGGGCACGTGCGCGGGACTCGCGGGACGCGCGCGGGCGCGACAAGCTGCTAAAGGGAGGACGTAGAGCTATGTGCTCCCGCGTAGCAGTGCCACCGTCTCGCAGTAATATGACGGCGGGCGGTCGGCAATCAGTTAAGCAGGCTGCAGAGACAAGTGCTTCACAATCCTGCAGAAGCCATTAACATTACCATATACCTAGAAATCAAGTGACATGGTTTCTAAAGAGGGAATCTTATTTTAACCTTACCTTCTTTCTATCGTATGTCAAGTTATGAATCGTTGCCGCTGAATTACAGAGCCGTGATCTTCTGTGTATCGGGTGCTCCGTCACTCACAGCCACGCCTCCTGGCCCTGCTCATATTATAGACGTCATCGCGTACTGTGCCAGTCCCGGAAGCTACGGGCTGTGATCGAGAGCCGGCCGGCTCGTGTATACAATTTGTATCGCCTTTTTATATCATCGCAAATGTAAGTGCAATTTTAAACCTTTTAATAAATATCTTTGTACGGGTTACACTATTGAAGTGTCTTTTTCGTTCCACATGGGCTACTATAATACCTGGTGAGGCGGACGTATGAGCAGGATATTTGGTTAAGGATCCCCTCGTTGTGATACAGACATCTAAGGCTGGGAGACTGACTACATGCATGTGTGATCTCTTTTTTAATTAAGGGATCATACCATCTGGTAAGCGGCTATTACCTGGTGGTGGAGGATTTCCTATACTCACTTACTTCTGTGTGTTTTCTGTCAGTGTGGATCGTCATCTAAGAAATTTTGTAATTTGCTGAGAGATTCCCTTCACTTGGGAGGACTTTTATCATTATTTTGTGGACATTGCAGTGTGTTTATTTAAAGGGTCAGCAACCCTTAAAATTGCAGTTAGGCCTCGTACACACGAGGCAATCTATTTGTTCAAATCGGTCGGACCGACCGATTTGAACAAATCTGTCTGATAGGATTTTGGTTTGCTCGCGTGTACACACGAGCAAACCAAAATCCCCGCCAGCAGACGGCGCGCTGACGTGTCGGTGATGTGGCGGTGACGTTGACGCCGCCACGTCACCGCACCAGGAAGTAAAACACTTCCGCGCATGCGCCGAATCCATTCGGCGGCGGTGAGGGACGACATGTCTGCTGGTAAGTGTACTAACCAGCAGACATGTCGGGCGGACGGATTCCCACCCGATAGATTTCAAAGCATGCTTTGAAATCTGTCGGGTGGCCAAATCCGTCTGCTCGCCCGTACACACGATCGAATCTGTCTGCTGGGACGGTCTAGCAGACCGTTTCCAGCAGGCAGATTTGATCGTGTGTACGAGGCCTTATAGTGTTTTCAGTTTTTAAGAATATTAAAACTAGTTGTTTAAGTTCTATGTGGATTTGGTTTCACTTTTGAGCACATCATTTTGTTTTTGCGCAGCTTTTTTTTTTTTCATATGATAGACAGTTGCCCAATGCGGGGCCAGGAGGCGTGGCTGTGAGTGACGGAGCGCCCGATACACAGTAGATCGCGGATCTGTAATTCAGCGGCACTCGTCGCCCGGAGACGGCAGAAAAACTGTCAGAAGTGACTCATGCAGATAGCAAGGGAAGAAGAGAGAAACAAGGATGCACACTAGGTGCTATGGACTGAGGCAAGTACACTTTACTTGAAGATTTGCTTTGTTCATTTTTCATTTCAGAGGCTTACAACCAAGTTAAACTTGGCCTCAAGGATAAGAGAATGTAAGGGAAGTGAGGTCTGGTCATTGGTTTAAGAAATAGGGTGTGAGGCAACAATGAGATATTTGGCCCTGGCCCACACTTCCCTAAAATGCCCGTTTGCCTGAGCAAAAGAAGATAGCACAGACTATTAAAGGTTGCCATACTCTGTTGTCTCTACCTATCCTGGTACATAGGAATTGGGCTATGGGTGCCTTTTGGTAACTTTAGCCTTTCCGAATAAAGAAATGTAGTGGGCATCATAAAAGACATACCGCTTTTAAGAGCATAATGATTTTGGAGAGGATTGAATTAAAAGTAAGTTTGTCTGCCTGGGAGGTTTAAATGTGTGCATGAAATCATGGTTCATAGTGCCTAATGTTCTTACTGTCTCCTAAACTACAGCTGCAGAGAAAGTGATATTTGGCAGATGATTGAGGTGGAATGTCTCCATGCTAGGTGTTACTAATTTTCTTGTGTTGTGCTTTCAAATGTTGGCCTCACTTGAAAGAATAAGTGATATTGGCTTAGCTAAACAATGACCAGAGAGGTCAACATTCTATGACAGAATTTTAGAAATGGACTCAGTCCACTTAGTCTATGGGAAACCAGAAGACTTTGCTGGAACCTCAGGGAGCTGTAAAAATGCACTTAAGCTTTTGCACCTGTATAGCACTTATGGATCAGAGCAACTTTTATAATTCAGCTTTCGGCCTACTCATTCAGCAATCATTTTGTCTTACTTATGATACCAACATATATATTTTTGGAACAAACCATTTTTTAAACAATATTGTCTTCCAAGTATTATATTATATTTTCTTTGCTTTCTAAAGACAAAAACACATAGCAACATCAAAAATACAAAGAATACACCCATATGCTATATACTGCATTACAACCACACACAGATGTTTATTTGCATTGGCAGCTGTATGCACATCTGTACTTTTTGGGCACAGAAAAACAAATTTTAGTTTGTATGAAAAAAAACGACCATGTGTATGAGGCCAAATAAAAGTATCCCCCCCCCCCCCCCCCCCAAAATAATTTCTCAGTAACAATGACATTGGATGATCTGGATGACATTTGTGCTGTATCAAACTGCTCATTTAATCAAATGCAAGGTCATTGAAATCTTTAGCGATTGCATACCTGTGAAAAAGCCTCGGTCATGCTAACTTGTGCCCTCATTAGATTTAATGTTATTCTAACAATTTATGCAAACTTCATGCATCATAATGTAACATCAAAAGGGGAACACAATTTATTTTGAGCTTTATCATTCAGCTACATTACATAAAAGTTGCACTAATGTGGTGTGATTTTAATCAGCAGCCTTTTTTGATTATATTTGAGATAAAATTATGAGGATGCACAAATTACCCAGATAGCAAGCAAGTGTGCTGCAAGTTTGAAAATGACTTTCTAAGCTATTGCTAGACTCGCCAGGCTTCACAAGTTTGTTGCACAACTGCAGCAAGTCTGCATTGCATGACTCCAGATCGACTTTCTTTGCAAACATTCTGCAAGTCTGCTGCAGTTCTGGTTCAGTTATGTTGTGCAATAGTCATCCCACCACAGGGGTCACTGTGGCTAGATTTCCATGCTGTAGCCTTGCAGAGCTCTTGCTGTAGACTCGCCATTGCAACTTTTCTCTTTCTACAGACTTTCCACACATATTTGCTACAAATTGGCAACGTGTCAACTTGAACTTGTGCTTCAATTGCCCTGCAAGTGTACAACTTGCCAGTGAAAATCTGCAGCAAGTTAACAGACTTACAATTCAACAATGCCACAAATTTGTGGCAAGTTATCCTTGCTATCTGGGTACATAAATATTGCATTATTTTTTTCTAAATAAGATCAAAGGAATTAAAAATATAGGTATCCAAATTTGCTATGAACTAAAATCCTATTTGTTCTTAAAAAATGATGTACAGTACGTTAGAGTGGACATTGCCAAAACGGAAAAACCTTCTGGGAATCAGCGTGATTTAGGTTCACTTCAGCAATTTGCTACACTTTATAAAAGACACACCAATGTGATATCATTATAATTTGCAGAATATATTTTGGGGCAAATTTATAATGGTTCGCAAATTATGCAACTACTGTGTTGAAATAAAATAACAGGAAAGTACTATTTTCAATAAATACTGAGGAAATAAAAAATATAGATATACACATTTTTTACAAATTTGTCAAATTTCCCTATTTGTCTCAAATGTGAATGAAGAATGTGTAGCGCTAAAAAACATCTATGTTCTGAAACTGAACCCTGGGGAGATGCCAGTAAATGTTATTAGGATGATAAAATCAAAATATATACGAAAAGGGGGAATTCAAACAAATTCCAAATATAAATTCAAGTCCACATAAATGGAATATCAGAGAGTAGTTCACAAAGGGAGTCTTTGGTCAAGTGAAAGATATTAATGTATCCTAAAAGGTTGTAGATGATAATATTTAAATATTCTAATCAGACGGCACCCAGGACTGTGCTTCCACCAACCAAGGGAGGGGTAGGTACTCTTACCATGAGTTGTAGACCCACACACCAGCGGCGGTGAGTCATACAGGCAGGGATGCAAACATCGGTTGCAGGTTACGAACTACTCGATGGCTGCGATGAAGACACGCTCCGACACTATTCCAGCTGTCAACAGGTACCAGGAACTACCAGTGAGATCTCCTCCTATTATATAGTATCCAGAGCTTTTTTTCTCAGAAAATAGGTGCAGGAACTCAACCACGACCCGTTCAGATTTCACAAACAGTAGAAGGGTCTTAAAGGGGCATTAAATACCAGAATTGCATTACATACAGTGTGCAGAGTTCAGGGGGTTACAAAGCAGTCACTTGTAAACACAGAAACCAGACTTCTGTGTTCACAAGTGATTGTGGTGAGCGGGCACCAAAGGGTCTGAGCCAAAGGTGGTGGAACTGAGTTCCACCAAGTTCCCCCAGAAAAAAAGCCCTGATAGTATCCACAAATCACTCACCAATCAATGGTGGGAGCAGTGATCATAATGGGGAAAAAAAGGAGAGCGTCATGGTTATGCAGTAATGTTTGTCCGTCAGCCTACCTCCACTCTATGTGTCCTGCTTTAGAGGCCAGTAGTGATGAGCGAAATACGCCATATTCGATTTCGCGATATTTCACAAATATATAGAAGAATATTCACGAAATATTCGTTAATATCGAATATTCGTGATATTTTATCAAAAAAAAAAAAATTTGCTAATGCGAAATTTCGCTAATGCGAATGCGAAATTGATTGCGAAATTCTCGTCAACACGCGAAAACGGAGATCATTTCCTGGATTACTAAACTAATATGCACTAAACACTAACTCTACTTACACAAACTTATATGACTAAACTAAAGCTAATTTTTTTTTTTTTTATACACAAAACACAGAAGGGCAGAGAAAGTATTCGCGAATATTCGTAATACGAATATTCGCATTGCGAATTTTCGGCAACATAAAAGGATCGCCTCAGCTACTCGGCCCAGGGTCTCTAATCATACCAGCAATGCTTTTAGACGTCGATGGAGATCACTAGGATGTGATCTGTTTTAAAAAGAAATTTGAAAAAATACGAATATTCGCAATAGCGAATATTCACCGCGATATTCGATTTTTTCGCGAATACTCGATTATGCAATATTCGTAACGAATATTCGCAATGCGAATATTCGTGAGCAACACTAGAGGCCAGCCACTCTCACCTGGCTGCTTAAGTAATATCTCCTCTAAGTATGGCTCCCCCCCTGGCTTTATCAGGGAACTCTATATTAACCTGTGCACTGCAAGCCAGCCGTGCTGATCAACATTGTTTGTTAGGTATTGTGTGTTTGGTCACCTGCTTGCCGTCTACTCTACTCTACTCTGTCTGTGTTTGTTCTCGACTATCCCTGCCTGCTTGTGGCCCTGACCCTTGGCGTGTTCTATGTTTATCCTTGTCTGCTAGTCGCCCTGACCTTTGGCTTTTCCCCTTACTATATCTTGTTATCCTGGTCTGCTGGTAGACTGGGAGACTCTGGGGGCCGCGACCTGGAGCCAGTTGCAGCCCAGTCCATCCTTACCACTGAAGGCTCTGGTGAACACCTGCTGGCTCTTAGACTCTGCGCCCTGGGGAATATTATGCTCTAGCTCCCTGTGGGATTTGTGTTGGTGGTCCAGTGGACCTGCCCTCTGCCACCCAGAGTTCCATCCACAGCAGTCAGCTGTAGGGTCCATTACCTTAGCGGTGTACTCCTGACCCCAACAGTGTGCATCTGTCACCTGGCTTCAGGTGACTCAACAGAGAGAAGGCTCCCACATGGCATAGATCAAAAATATAGGGTTTCAATATAAAAAGGTACAAACATTATGGCAGATGCGTACAATAAAAAGGTGACCACATGCAATAAATAAAAAATGTGCAGTGTATAGAGCTTTAACAAGCAATTAATCCAACGCGTTTTGTCCTACAGGACTTCCACTGGGGCATTGGTGGCGCAGTCATTTATTCACATACCTATTTGTCTCAAAGATGTATAACATTTTAAGGTAGACTACAAAACCTAAAATATATAATTTGTGTTACTGAAACATCATCACAACAGGGCCTGCCTCTTCTGAAGCACAAATGCAATATGGTGCCAAAACACTGACATGGCAGTTTTCAGCCATTGACAGTCATAATACGCTCCTTTCTGGGGCCTTCCAGGTTCCCACCAAGTGACTAAGGCACACTTGCACTGTATGTATCCTAGTGCATGAGAGAGCTGGCTGAGCAAATTGTTGGAAACAATGTTTGCTATGACATCAGTGAAAATTTTCTGTTCAATTTTTTTCCTAATCTTTCTGCCAAGCATTCTAAAAAAATTAGGTTCAAAGTGCAAGTTATATCTCTACTACAGAGCTGGTAGTGTGTGTGATCCCCCACTTCCAGGGGGTGGGCACAACTGTGGGCCGCCAGCAGCTCAATTCTGCTGTGATTATGCACAGCGGGAGCCGATCAGCAGGTACCGTGAACCCAAGGCCTACCGGCACCCGCTGATTGCTTGTTACACAGGCAGAATGGTAGTCTGCCTTTTTAAACAAGTCAGATTGCCGTTCTGTTTGTATGGAAGGCATTGATCCTGTGTTCCTGCAAAGCAGTTAACGTTCTGATCTCCCTAGATGTTTATTCCCTTCCCAGCCATTAGTCACAGTGACAGTGAATATTTTCAGCATTGATCACTGTATTAGTGTCACTGGATCCCCACAAAAGTGTCAAACGTATCAGTTAGTGTCAGATGTCTGCCGCAATATCACAGTCCTGCTATAAGTCACTGATCCCTACCATTACTAGTAAAAAAAAAAAAATTCCATAAATTTATCACATAGTTTATAGACGCTATAACTTATGTGCAAACCAATCAATATACGCTTACTGTTTTTTTTCTACCAAAACTACAGTTTTTATTTACATGTTGGTATATAGAGCAGTTTCCCTATTTTCCTTTTTTCTTTGACATCTGACAGTTTTTTCAAGCATTCATCTACAGGAAAGGACAGTTCACAGAAGAATCGTGTAGGAACATAGCCTGCGTTCCAGTGCGATTCTTGTGCTTTCCCTTGCAGTATGATTTGCACTGGCATGGACAAAACATAGAGCATGTACTTGAAAAACGTGCTGCATCAAATTGCATGGTACAATTTCCCACAAACGCACTGTGTTTGTGATCTGCATTTGGAGTGCAGTTAACAATGTATTTGCACTTGCATCATATTTTGCATTTTGAACATGGTGCAGAAAACGTGCCCGGAACGCACCTTTGCAGCACTGCATTCTGGTGTGACCCGGCCCTGAAAAAGTAAGGGCCAAACTTATTGATAAACAATCCAACATATACCAATGGCAGGATGGTTACAATGTGTAATAAACAGACATAAAGTCAAAAGAAAATAACAAATAAATGTAAAAAATAAAATAAAATTTGAACAAAACAAAAAATAAATAAAAAATGTAACTAAAAAGGGGGATTCAAAGATAACATAAAGAGCAACAATATCAAAAAAC
Source organism: Rana kukunoris (assembly GCA_029574335.1). Taxonomy (NCBI): domain Eukaryota; kingdom Metazoa; phylum Chordata; class Amphibia; order Anura; family Ranidae; genus Rana; species Rana kukunoris. The sequence goes on along the minus strand of CM056049.1, from coordinate 651,343,023 downwards.
CATCCGAACCAGGTCAATATCTGTCAGCCCGATATCCACATCAACTGACTGCATAAAGCATATTGAACGGAAAAGATAAAAAAGAGAATATTAGGGGAAGAAAAGGAACAGAAAGAAGAAAGGAGAGGGAAATGACAAAGGGGAAGGAGAAGAGTCCACGGGGTATGTGTCAGGGAAGTGCTTAAATTGAAAGGAGCGCAGTCAGAACGGGAAGGTTGAAAATATGTGATCCACAGTTGCCAAAGCCGCGCACACACGATCGGTGTAGGCCCCATCTGTCCGTTATCCTTCGGTCCAAAAACACAGGGCTTGCTTTAAAATTTAACCGATAGATGGCTAACCGATAGGTCAAAACCGATCATTAGTACGCACGAGCATCGGTTAAAAATCCACGCATGCTCAGATTCAAGTCGACGCATGCTTGGAAGCATTCAACTTCGTTTTTTTCATCACGTCGTGGTGTTTTACGCCACCGCGTTCTGACACGATCGGTTCATGAACCGATGATGTGTAGGCACAACAGTCCATCAGTCAGCTTCATCGGATGGACCGATCGTGTGTACAGGGCTTGAGAGATTTATCATACGTATCCAAGAGAATAGCCTTTAGTTTTCAATTTACCATGATGCTATTCATGCGATTTTTAACAAACTGAAAGCTAAGCGTAGGAGTCTTCCATGCTCCGGCAATCGTCAATTTAGTTGCAGCAAACAGATGTTGGGCCAGTTACCTTTCCAGGCGAAGTAGTTCAACAATTGGCTTGCCTAGTAGGGCTTCATAGGGGTCTCTTTTGAAGTCAACATGAAATAAATTGTGTAGAAGGGCATACTCACACCTGTTTAGGGACCCTTTCACTGCTGAAACAATCACTTGTCTAAAACTTTGCACAGTGAGAGACCATCAATCTGTTACATTACATTTTAAATTATTGTTAAATAGATTTTCTAACTTTTACTATAAGGAATAATAATTTTCTTGATCGTACATCACGGGACACAGAGCGCATAGCCATTACATATGGGTTATATGGAGTACCTTCAGGTGTGGACACTGGTGTAATCAACTTCACAGGAAGTTCCTCCCTATATAACCCCCTCCCACTGAGAGTGCTTTAGTTTTTTCCGCCAGTGTCTTAGGTGTTGGTCACGTCTAGCTGTCCCTCGGAGGTCTCGGGACCCAGGATAGCTAGCCGGATCCGTCCGAAGTGCTTCAGAGCCAAGATGTACGGTACCCGGGCCCTGCTGGAGTGGGGTTTTGCCTATAATGCCTCTCCTTGGAGGGCTGGATTCTGGGCTCCAGTGCTTTAGTCTCTTCCAAGAACTAAAAGTTACTGATGCCAGGATGCTATATAGGTCCAGGGGTGTGGGTTCCTTAACACAGGACCCCGGTCCCTGAAGGTCCAAGACAATACCCACGGAGATGGGGGAAGGCTGGGCCTCTTGCATTTTGCAATACCCTGCGGCGTGGAGCAGGTAAGAGGGAACCTGCGGGACTTGGTTCGACAGTAGGTATCCCCCTGGGGGTTCTGGGTTGGCTAATGGTATGCTTGTGCATCAGCCACTATCTCCACTATGTCTGTTGAGGCAGGATGGGATTCTAATGTTTACCCAGATAACATGTAGATATATGTATACTTGTGTAAGTTATATATTTGCTACTCACCCCAGGTCTGCCTGTTAAACACTGATACTGCAACCCCACATGTTTTAAAGAGGAAATTGCTGGTTAAAACTCCTGTTTCTTAGGAAGCCCATGGGGACAGCTTCCTCGCTGTGTGTGCACTACAATAAGATTAGTGCTTACCTGGTGTCTGTTGGTGCTGCATAACGCTGGTCCATGTTGTTCCTCTGCTCTGCTTCCTCCATGTGGATTCGGCGTGGTGCGCGCGATCGTGCGCGCGATCGTGCGCGCGATCATGCGCGCGTGTGTGCGCGCGCATACGCGCGCGCGTGCACGCCGCCTTTTATAGCGTCGGCGTGCGTCGGGGGGGCGGGCCAGCAGCGTCAGGGTCTGTATAAAGGAAAAACTTTTCTCTGGCTGGTCTTTCCCTCCTGGAGGCAGAGGAAGAAAGGATACAGAGCGTGCAGCTGGGTCTTTTGGCCACACAGGGACACCTAGTGGCGGTTTAGTGGATCTTCAGGTCTAGGACTTAGGTCCACTATAGACCAGAAAAAAAAAAAAAAAAAAAAAAAAAAAAAGGTTTTTTTTTGTTAAAGGGACTCAGCCTTAGATCCAGCAGTATCTGAGTCTACCTTGGACTCCGGCTAACGGGCATTGGTGTGTCAATACTCACAGGCTTCCTCGGTATTGCCACCTCCCAGGCGGGTAAAAAAGATTTTTTTGAAAAAAAAAAAAAAAAAAAAAAAAAAAAAGAGAAATATAAAAGAAAAAGAGAGAAATTAGTTCTTTTTCATTTTCTCTCATACCTGCCCTCATATTGGTTATTCCTAGCTACAACAGTCAGGTGTTGGCTATAGGGGTGACCCAAGGTTGTACAATGGCTCCAAAGGGATCTGGACCAGCCAAGGCTGCTAAAGGTACCAAAAAGCAAAAGGGGTCTCCATCGGGGTCAGAGGATTTGGGCCAGGCTTCTACGGCCCCACCCTCGCCAGTCAGGACACCGAGTGGCATAGTACAAGAGCCATTGGGGGTGCTGGGGGCAGAGGCGGCCCCCGATCCACCCATTCCCGTTTACGTGACGGAAGAAATGCTAGCAGCCACCATGTGTGGGCTAGAGAAAAGGTTAACTGCGTTGTTTTCCCGTCCTTGCCCAAGTAGCAAGCGGGCTAGATCCCCTTCACCCAGTGTGGGGTTTTCAGATGCGGAGGTCTCCTCTTCAGAGGAACGGGACCCACAAGGGGATCAGGCAGACCCAAGTCCCGACGGTTCAGACAGGGAAAATTCCACTATAGATGAATATTTTTCGGCCTCTCAAGCGGAGGGCCTGTGGATCCAGTCTTTGACAGATATGGTTCGCACTGCCTTTAAACTTCCAGTGCCAGAACTAGTAGCCCCGGAGGTATCCTCATTGGGTTCTTTAAAGGCCCCATTAACTGGTGCATCCTTTCCAATGCACCCCCTTCTGCGGAACGTGATTTACCAAGATTGGGCTCGACCTGATAGAATCTTTGTCCCTCCTAAAAGATTCTCTATTCTCTACCCTATGGAAGAGGAATATGTAAAGAAATGGGCTCTCCCTACAGTGGACGCAGCCATTTCCTGCGTGAATAAATCCCTGACTTGTCCGGTTGAAAATGTCCATATGTTCAAGGATCCGGTCGACAAGAAATTCGAGACCCTACTGAAAGCAGCTTTTACCTCAGTAGGTGCCATGGTTCAGCCAGCAGTAGCAGCCATTGGTGTTTGTCAGGCCTTGAAGGATCAGGCAAAGCATATATTGAAGGACATGCCGGCTCAGCATACTCATGAATTAGCAGAATTCCCTAGGGCTCTCTGCTTTGCAGTAGATGCTATTAAGGACTCCATCCAACAGGCATCCCGTTTATCTCTACTGATGGTTCACATGCGTCGTCTTTTGTGGCTAAAGAACTGGTCAGCAGAGGCACCCTGCAAAAAGCTTCTAGCAGGGTTTCCCTTTCATGGGGGAAGACTATTCGGGGAAGACCTAGATAAATATATCCACACCATATCAAGTGGAAAAAGTACTTCCTTACCGGTCAAGAAAAGACCGCGTGGGCCCACGTTTAAACGACAGGCCATTGCAGGCTCGGCCCCTTCGACTTCCCGTCAGTATCGACGGCCTCCCGGGCGTTCAACAGTTAATAGCCGCCCACAGGGACAAGCCGCGGCAAACAAGAGGCCCTGGTCTCGCAAGCCGGCTAAACCAGTCATCAAATCAGATTCATGAAGGGGCGCCCCCACTCTCTTGGGTGGGGGGAAGACTTCAGTTTTTCTCCGAAGTCTGGAAGGCCAGAATTCCCGACTCTTGGGTTCGGTCCGTAGTAGCCTCAGGCTACAAACTAGAGTTTCGAGAAATCCCCCCTCCTCATTTTCAGGGGTCAAGTCTTCCAAGCGACCCGTTAAAGAGGGCCTCTCTCGTAAAGGCGTTGGATCGCCTCTTGCTCCAAGGAGTAATTGTAGAAGTACCAACCCAAGAAAGGGGTCTGGGATTCTACTCCAACCTTTTTGATATACCAAAACCCAATGGCGACGTCAGGCCTATATTAGACCTCAAACGCCTAAATCGCTTTCTAAGGATTCAGACCTTCCGTATGGACTCCATACGTTCAGTGACAACCAGCCTGCATCAGGGCGACTTCCTAGCATCTATAGACATAAAGGATGCATATCTGCATGTGCCGATTTACCCAGCACATCACAAGTTTCTTCGTTTTACGATAAACCAAAGTCATTACCAGTTCGTAGCCCTCCCTTTCGGGTTGGCAACAGCTCCACGGGTATTCACAAAGGTGTTAGCCCCGGTGCTAGCCGTCCTAAGGACAGAAGGCATCTTGGTCCTAGCATACCTGGACGATCTCCTGGTTATCGACAGTTCAGCTTCCAACCTCAATCATGCAGTAGTCCGCACAGTGCGGCATCTAGAAGAGTTCGGGTGGATTGTGAACCAAGAAAAATCAAGGTTACAACCCACAAGACAGTTGGAATATCTAGGCTTTCGGTTAGATACAGAATGCCAGAGGGTATTTTTACCTCAAGAGAAGATCAGGTCGTTGATTCAAACTATTCAAATAGTCTTAGGCAAAAGGAAGCCGACTATTCGCCTATGCATGCGACTGCTGGGGAAGATGGTGGCCGCCTTCGAAGCAGCGCCCTACGCCCAGATCCATACCAGAATTCTGCAAGCAGCTATTCTCTCTGCTTGGAACAAGTCCATACAGGCATTAGACCGTCCATTAGTTCTTTCTCCAGAAGTCAGGCACAGCCTGTACTGGTGGCTTATCCCTCAAAAATTATCAAAAGGGAAAACCTTTTGCCCCATCTCGTGGAAAATAGTAACCACAGATGCCAGCCTAACAGGTTGGGGGGCAATCTTAGGAATACGGACCCAGCAGGGACAGTGGTCAGAGGCAGAAAGTCTGCTTCCCATCAATGTCCTAGAGATCAGAGCTGTTCGGTTGGCCCTGGTCACCTGGACTCTCCCCCTGCAGGGTCTGCCAGTAAGGATACAGTCCGACAATGCCACGGCGGTGGCATACATAAACCACCAGGGGGGCACAAAGAGCCTGGCGGCTCAAAGGGAAGTAAACCTAATTTTTGCATGGGCCAAAGCCCATGTACCCTGCATCTCAGCAGTGTTCATCCCAGGGATAGACAATTCTCAAGCAGATTTTTTGAGTCGTCAACAGTTACTCCCGGGAGAGTGGTCTCTTCACCCCCAGGTATTCCAAGAGATTTGCCAAAGATTCGGAGTTCCCGATGTGGACATCATGGCAACAAGATTCAACAAGAAATTGGACAAATTTGTATCCCGAGCCAGGGACCCCTCGGCCTACGGGACCGATGCGTTGGTTTGCCCCTGGCACCAGTTTTCTCTCCTGTATGCGTTCCCTCCACTACAGATGATTCCCCGCCTTCTACGAAGGATCAGGGTGGAGCGCAGGCCGGTGATCCTGGTGGCCCCAGCCTGGCCCAGAAGGGCTTGGTACGCACTCATCGTGAGGATGTCAGTAAGGGCACCGTGGCCACTCCCCCTGCGCCCAGATCTGCTGTCTCAGGGCCCGATCTACCACCCTGCTTCACAGCAGCTAAATTTGATGGCTTGGCGGCTGAATCTCTAATTCTTAAGGGCAGAGGCCTCTCTGCCCAAGTCATATCTACGTTAATTCAAGCTAGAAAGCCAGTCTCTAGAAATATCTATTACAGAGTCTGGAGAACCTATGTGGAGTGGTGCGAGTCTCAAGGAGGGCATCCTCGCAAGTTTTTTATTGACAGGATCTTGCGATTCCTCCAGGTTGGCGTTGACAAGGGGTTGGCTCTTAGTACTCTAAAGGGGCAGGTGTCTGCCTTATCGATATGGTTTCAAAGGCCTTTGGCCACACATTCGCTTGTAAAAACCTTTTTGCAGGGGGTCTTGCATGTAAATCCCCCTATTAGAGCTCCCCTCTGCCCCTGGAATTTAAATCTGGTCTTGTCAGCTTTACAAAAGCAGCCGTTTGAACCTCTGGCAGAAATCCCTCTTGTGCTGCTAACCCGAAAGTTGGTTTTCTTGGTGGCTATGGCTTCGGCCAGAAGGGTCTCCGAGCTGGCAGCCTTGTCTTGCAGGGAACCGTACCTTATTCTGCATAAGGACAGAGGGGTTCTGCGGCCTCAGCCTTCTTTCCTTCCTAAGGTCATATCCAGTTTTCACTTGAATCAGGACCTAGTCCTACCATCCTTCTTTCCTACTCCCCAGTCCAGAGAGGAAAGATTGCTTCATACTTTGGATGTGGTCCGAGCCATGAGGGTTTATCTCAAGGCTACAGAAAAGATTAGGAAAACAGATGTGCTTTTCATTCTTCCGGATGGCCCCAAGAAGGGTCAGCCGGCTGCCAAGTCTTCCTTGGCTAGGTGGATTAAGCAGCTGATTTTTCAGGCCTATGGTCTGAAGCGCGTTCCACCTCCCTTATCAGTTAAAGCCCATTCTACGAGGGCCATGAGTGCCTCTTGGGCGGCACACCATCAGATCTCTATGGCACAGGTTTGCAAAGCGGCAACCTGGTCTTCCGTACATACGTTTACTAAATTTTATAAGTTGGACGTCACAAAGGCTGCGGACGCAGCATTTGGGCAGGCGGTCCTACGGGCAGCAGTATAGAATCCTCTGGCCCGGTTCACGCCCCCTTTTTCTGTTGGTGGAGCTATTTTACCTCCTGATATAGTTTCTGTTTGGCTATTTTTTGCCTTACGGTCTCCCTCCCTTCATAGAGCATTGCTTTGGGACATCCCATATGTAATGGCTATGCGCTCTGTGTCCCGTGATGTACGATCAAGAAAAAGGGATTTTTAATAACAGCTTACCTGTAAAATCCTTTTCTTGGAGTACATCACGGGACACAGAGCTCCCACCCCTCTTTGTGGGAACATTGTGTAACCTCAGAGAAATTGCTTGCTACAAAACTAAAGCACTCTCAGTGGGAGGGGGTTATATAGGGAGGAACTTCCTGTGAAGTTGATTACACCAGTGTCCACACCTGAAGGTACTCCATATAACCCATATGTAATGGCTATGCGCTCTGTGTCCCGTGATGTACTCCAAGAAAAGGATTTTACAGGTAAGCTGTTATTAAAAATCCCTTTATTTTGGTTGGACTTGGTTTGTTGCGTATCTGGTAGTGTTAGTTTGGTTGTAGTAAAAATAAAAACTGCTGGTCATACTGTAATACTCTATGAATAAAAAGTATTTTCAGAAAGAATGTTTTTGCACAAATTTGGATGGAACAGTGAGGTTGATTTACTAAAACCGGAGAGTGCAAAATCTACGCAGCTCTGCATAGAAACCAATCAGCTTCCAGGTTTTATTGTCAAAGCTTAATTGAATAAGCTTAAGCGAGTTGTAAAGGAAAAAAAATGTTGCCTAAAATTAATGTCTGCAAGGAAGACAGACAGATTAGTGTAATGAATCTGTTAAAAAACAAGGAAATACCTATTAAATTCCTTCATTGGATTGGATTGGATTGGATTGGATTAAATACTTATAGAGCGCCAAATGCAAGTTGTGATACTCGCGTCTAAGCGCTTACCAACAACATAAAAAAAAAAAACAGAAATATAAAAAGAAGGGGGGGGGGTGTCGGGGCACAGCAAGCCTATCCCTACTCCCTGACAATGAACCGCAGCCTAGGATTAAGGCAGCATCCTGCTAAGGGCTTGGAAGGGCAGGTCTCTATCTATATCACCTCCAGTGTTCTAGTTTCTGTTCTCTCATTCACTTCCTGGTTTGCGGCGCTCGTTCATGTAAGAACTACATTTCCCCGTATGCATTGCGGCACGCCCAGTAATTCACACCTCCTTGAAGTCTCTAACGTAGAGAGCGTCCTGCGGCACAGATGTTGTTCCCAGGAGGGGGTGAGCACGTCACTGACCACCGCAGTAAAGCCTCCTTTCACAGTGGTGAGTAACAATCAGACAAGCAGGAAGTGAACACAACAGAGAAGAAATAGAGCAACTTATGAGCAAAAACTAACAATGAGGAAGTGAAAAGAGGAATGTCTGCATGTAAAGGATGACTATTATGAAAAAAAAATATTTCCTTTACAATCCCTTTAAGTTAAAATTTGATTGGTTTCTATGCAGAGCTGAACCAGATTTTGCGCTCTCCAGTTTTAGTAAATCAACCCCTTGCTGTCAAATGCTAATAACGAGCAGCCTCACCCAAGGAGAAAAAACACTTAGTCTATAGGAACAGTCAAGTATTTCTACAAGATGTGCAGGATACACGATTGTAATTGTGCTGGTTCTTACAAATCTATTAGGTCCTCAGGCTCATACGCTCCACTTAATTGATTCACACTGTAGGCTTTTGCTGACACAAGACCTGAATGCAATGTCAGAGCTTGCAGATATGAATATATTGTACTAAGTATGCACACAAGCTCAGACGCACCCCGGGCACCTGGAGCTATATTCTTGCTTACTTTACTTTTTTTTACAACTCATTACCACAGGTTAGAGAATTAACAGCTTCCAGGAACATCAGGTAAATATTTCCACAAGACCAGAGTTGGGGAGTTTCAGTTGCTTCCAAAATACAGTCATTTACTGCATATTTTCCTCAGATGTAGGAGGACCTGTATCCATGGGCTATGGCTTATGTTGATGACATTAGTTTGTGATGCTTCAGCGATCATTCAAAATGTATTCACAGGTGCATTTGCAGTTGACCTCTTTCTGACTTCCATGTGACCAGGTTTTGTCAGGTTTTGCGTTCTTATAGATTGGTATGGAAATGTAAAATCTGTCTAAAGTTTCTCAACACAGGCCCCTAGAAAGGTTTCCCATACTTGACTACTGAATGAAATATAACTATTTTCTATTGGTTGGGGAACGCCATTAAAAGAATACAGGAGTTGACTTTGGAATCCTTTATCTTACTCCTCGCAGTAAAGATCGGCCCCATGCTGCCCCTCCTACCATACACACATCTGCTCAGCCTCAGTCACTACATAAAGTTATGGTTTGCACCTGGTTGCTGCACGTCTTCTGCTCCTTACTACTGGTCGTTGGGACTTTGTATTACAGTGATAGGAAAAAATAAATCGCGCTAACTCAAATATGTCAACAAACACAAATAAATGCAAGTGAATAAACACAAATTAAGAAGGGGGACCTGTGATGGCCACTAGCCAATGAACGGTCACCCAAATAGGTGATAATTATATAAAAAAAAACATATAGTGATATAAATATGTAATGACCCTCTACTGATTTTAGATTTGAACTCTCAATTGATGTACAGTCCAAAGCATTAAAGCAGAAAAAAGTCAGTGAAAACAATATATCAAAAATAAACACCGGTGCTCCTGAGTCGTAACAGATTGATGAAAGTTACCAAAAACAAACAAGTGTGTCCTCCACCGAGCTTATTAATTGGTCTCTTACCGGAAACCCATGATCCACAATGACAGAGGATCAGATACAGCATGTACAGAGTCTCAATCGCGTGGTGTCAGATCGTCAATCCTGGTGAGAACTTGTGGCCAAAAACGTTGCAGCAGTTTGGATGCCCACCATGCAAAAACATCAAATGCTCCACATAGTGTATTAAACGTATAAAATGTATTAAAAAAAAAAAGGGTAAAAATGCACTTACAATTATGCAATGTGATAAGCGCCTTGGAACTTAGTGTGCCGGCTGGAACACAAAATATCTTCAGGCACTCATCCACTGGGGGAACATATGGGAACTTGGGTGACAACAGCGCGTCGCTCGCCCTACGTTCGTTTCGAAATAACTTTTGTCTTCCAGGGGACGAAAGTTATTTCGAAAACGGACGTAGGGCGAGCGACGCGCTGTTGTCACCCAAGTGGCATTGTGCTGTATGATCAAACTGCACATTTCAGAATGGCTTTTTATTGTGGCCAGCCTAAGCCACACCTGTGAGGTGGATAAATTATCTCGGCAAAGGAAAAGTGCTCACAACACCGATTTAAGAAAATCAAATGAAGGAGTGAATGTCACTCAAGCAGCCGGAGCACATGGGGCGGTGCCAGCTGCTTGAGTAACATTCGCTCCCTCTTTCCTCCTATGCACCTCACATGATGACTGGGGCTGTACTTTAGAACACACTCCTCTACCACCAGTTAACATATTATTTAATAAATTGTATTATAGCTGGGGGTTTTTCAGGATGAATTATGGCCTGCAGGATTGGCATTTAGTTATTGCATGAGGTAAAAAAAAAAGGAAAAAAATACCTTCTCCCAGCAGGCGGTAGGGGGAGCATGCGCACGAAGTGTGGCAACACCGAGACCACAGGATCGGCTGAAATTAGGTTGACACAGACAAATGGGCAGTGCATGGAAATGATCATCCAGGAATTTATATTAAAAAACAAAACAAATAGACGATAACATAACAGATACAAGGCATAATTTAAATGATATAAGATTTTTTGAAAGATTATTGACACTTTAAAAGGATGAAACATGTGGAAATGTCCATGTGTTGCAGACAGGTGCTGTGTGTGTGTGTTTTTTTTTGCCTTGACATATGGGTAAAAGTTTGAATAGTTCAGTGGCAGCATTATTGTGGCAGCCATCGATGTTCTGCCAGGGTGGGTTCACACTAGTGCAAATTGGATGAGGGTTTTCCCCGCATCCAATTCGCATGTCAGGAGACTGTGACTGGCTTACAATGGAGCTGGTTCACACATCTCCGGGACGACTGTGAAGCGGATTGCACAGGAGTCCTTAGTGTCTTCTTGTCTGTTTCAAGTTCAAATCCAGCCCAAAAATTGGGTCCGATTCATCCCTAAAATGGAGAACAGGAACTGGGCCGCTCCACACAGCAGTGTAAACCCAGCCTAATGCTGGCCATACACTAGACGAAAAATCGTCCGAAAATCGCTCATGAAGACACTTTGTTCGTTTTTCGGCAAGTTAATGGGCACAAATTGTTAATCGTTTGTGACGTTTTTGTGGGGAAAAAAACCGAACGGCAAGTTTGGAAAAAATTTGACGGCTGAACGATTAATCGTAAGGTTAATGCGTGATTCGTCCGAAAAAAAAAAAATGAATGCTTGGTACCGCCCATGTTTGAAAAGGCTATAACACGGAAGGTAAATATTCGTATGAAAGAACGTTCACGTCAAAAGGTCATGATATACTTCACCAACTATGTAACCTGCAATCTCTTAAAATGTGATATAACTTTATGTATGTTTAAAGAATTCACTACACAAAATATGCAATATTAAAACTTTATTGCAAAATTTATTTATTTCAAACAAAAATAAAGAAATCCTGTTCAATATTTGTTTTCCTTATTTCTTTTTTTGTTCGTATACAAGAGAACATATTATTTAACATTAATCAAGACTTTCACAAGAGAGCATAATTTTTTAGTAATTAAACAAAAGAACATTTTTTTTATTACACAAGAGAGCATAATTTTTTAGTAATTAAACAAGAGTATTTTTTTTTATTATTACACAAGAGAGCATAATTTTTTAGTAATGAAACAAAAGAGCATCATTTTTTTGATTACACAAGGGAGCATCATTTTTGTGTGTGAAAATTTTTTATTTTTCAAGTTGAAGAATAAACATTATGCATGTATCAAGCAATGTTTTGAAATTATCTCTCATGTGTTTCAAAGCTTAATTTTTTGGTTTAAAAAATATCAGTAGTTGTTGGCCCGCAGAATAAACATGGTTTGAGATTGTCCTTGAGGTTTGTTAGTCACCCAGACTATATTGCATGTTAACAGATGGAAAAGTGACTGTGCTAGAACACAACATAAGTCAACTATAGTAAAAGTGACTGCCTGCTCAAATCTCAGGGACAGCTTTGCTCCCACCATGTTTTTCCATGCCAGGTTTGACTTTTAAATGTGCAAATGACTCACGAACCAAAAAAAAAAAAGTATACTCTATACTACAACTTTCACTTACAGGTGTATGCGCAGCGGGGATCCTCGGCGAAAGGACCTTGCCGAATTGAAGTCTCCTGCGCGCATGTGCAGGAGTGACGACATCGCTGCTCCAGCCAATCACAGCGCTGGAGCGGCAATACCCGGAAGACATGCCGGAACAAGATGACATCTCGCTCGGCGTGAACCAGGTAAGTGTTCTTCACCTTGTTCCGAGGTAAGTATTTCATAATCAGCTAGTATGCGGTGCATACTAGCTGATTATGCCTTTTGCCGTGCAGGTGGGGAAAAAAAATTCAATATCAGATATACAACCACTTTAACTAAACCAAAAAACAAAACAAAAAACGGACATGGACCAAAAAGACACATCTTAAATTTTAGTTAGTGTGTCAAGAACAACCAGGAATTGCTTCTGGGCAGAGGTCAAGTGATCTTTGATTTTTTCTAATTCAGATGACGGTATTTAATTCCTGTTCCACAGTCAGATGATGTGCTGTAGAAGATAAAAAAATAAAAAAATTCAGGGGAATGTGTTTCCAATTAAGTTCAAGTTACAGTGTATGTATACTGGCTTACCTGTGGTGCTTGTGATGCTTTCACAGGAATGCTATGCCTGGTCTGCTTCAATACTTTGGCCTGGTTCTGCATCATCCTCATCAGGTCCTTTTTCTGTAAGGGCCCTTTTACACGTACGGACCGTATGTCCGCTTTTTCATCCATCCGTTTGCGGATGAAAAAGGGACATACATTGGTCCCTATGGGATTGCGGGTGTCAGCGGATAAACATCTGCTGACACCCATAATCGTCCGCCTCCGCAAACATTCGCTTTTGCGGACTAAAGAAACCCCTATTTTTTTTCTTCTGTCGGCAGAGCGGATCCGATGAACACGGACATACGGTCCGTGTTCATCTGCTCCCCCATAGGGGAGAGTGGAGAAAAAACAGGGTGGTCTCTGCACAGTGTGCGGGGACTGCCCTGTTCAGCCGACAGCTCAGCGGGGATTTACAGAGGGATCCCCGCTGAGCTTATGGACATACGGAGCGGATCAATACTGATCCGCCCTGTGTGAAAGGGCCCTTACTGGAGATGTGTCATCAACCATAATAATATTCAGTTCTGTTTCCATACATGAAGACATTGCAGGCAGAGTACATGGATTGCATACCTAGTTGAGAGATCAGAAATGGCATAAAGTATTTTTAATTACCTTGTTGGATCAATTTGTGTATTTTATACAACTGTGCTTCCTCCCTATGTTTCAAGTCAGACCATCTCTTCCACAGCTGGTCTTTTGTTCGGTCCACACCATACTTCTTCCCAAGCACATGGATAACCTTCTCCATGATGTCATCTTTTCCGCAGACCAGTTTCAGCGGACAGATTCGATCGTGTGTACGGGCTAGCAGACAGGTTTTTCCAGCGGACAAATTTCAAAGCATGCTTTGAAATTTGTCCGCTGGAAACCTGTCAATCGGACATAAATCTCCTGCATGCGTCGAATGGATTCAACGCATGCGTGGAAGTATTTTACTTCCTGGAGTGGTGACGTGGAGGCGTCAACGTCACCGCCATGTCACCGCGTCCTCAGTCAGAGGGGATTTTCGTCCGATGGTGTGTACACGCCATCAGACCAAAATCCGAGGAGACATGTCCGCTGGAAACGGTCCGTCGGACATGTTTGAGCGGACATGTCTCCTTGTCTGTACACGGCCTCAGGCCTAGGGTAGTTTCTGTGTCTCCCATCATAGTCATTTTTCTCCAAAATCTTCACCATCGTTTTCATTTCTTCCAGGGACATAGGTGTTGCTTTTTTAAAAAAAACTTTCCAGCATAATTCTTTTAGAAAGGGCATGCTCCTTCTTTTTCAGACATTGTTCTGTGGCTTAAGATGGCGCCAAAAGAAGAAGGGCAGAGCTTGCCAACTCCCATATTGCAATGCGGTGCACTCTGACCCACCACACAGAACGTTGTCACGTAAGATTATTCTGAGGAGAGGCAAAAAATATCTAATTTGCGGACCATATTCAAAAAGGAATTAAACAAAATACACGATTCCAAGAAATCTGGAGCTGGTGCAGACTTTCAAAGCTTGCGTTTTCTGATGGAACAAGAAGAACCCAGAGCCTCAGTATCTAGTCTGGACAGTAGTGTGCATGCTACCAATTCTGGAGATGAGGAAATGGGACATTAGAGGAAATTTATAACAATCAGGTAATTTAAGCAAAATTCATTTTATTATTCACTTTGCTATAAACATAAAACAAGCTTTATTCAATGATAATACTGAAGACATTACAGCACAAATGTTTTTTTTGGCAAATGTTATTATCTTTATTTTTTTCAAGGAAAAAAAAGCGGTATTTACTGAAAAAACAAATATATTAATCCAGCCACTGACTTTATATTTTTACATTTAGAGATTGTATTGCCAATTTACTGCACCAGGACCAAGAAAATATTGCATATAGTCCAGCCGATTCTGACGGGGCTATTTGACTAGAGAGACGTGGTGGGGCACGGCCTAGGTCTGAAAGCCCTTCAGAATCGTTACGCCATTCACCAGGCATGACATCCCCTGACAGAGTATCTTCCCGGTCCATCATGGTTTGTGACATGTAGGTGGAGCTAGTACGTCTTAGAAAATTATGGAACACACAGCAACAATGAAACATAATGTCAATTTTTTGGGGGGTTACATTTATTGGTGTATGGAAGCATACGAAAGCAGTTGGCCATAATCCCAAAGGCAATTTCGACCACGCGTCTAGCACGAGATAACCTGTAATTAAAGATTTTCTGATCAGGTGTAAGGTTTTTAAGGGCAAATGGTTTCAACACATGTTCAGATAATGCAAATGTGTTATCTGCAACAAACACAAAATTTAAGCCTTCCACTGTGTCCTCTTTGGATGGTAGATTTAGTAGTCCATTTTTTAAACAATGAGAAAAAACAGTTTTCTCAATTACTCCGCCATCTGAATTGCGACCATTTTTGCCAATGTCCACAAACATTAACTCATACTTTGTGTTCACGATTTCCATTAGGACAATGCTAAAGTAGCCTTTATAATTGTAATAGAAGGAGCCAGATTTTGCTGGGGGTGTTATGCGAACATGTTTTTCGTCTATGGCACCACCGATGTTTGGGAAGTTCCAATAGTCATTAAATTGTTTTGCTGTTGCTTTCCATTCATCCACAGATGCTGGGAGCTGTAAAGGGTAAAAATATGAACATTTTCAGTATGAAATTATTAAGACATTGTTTATTTGGCAATATTATACAGGATCTATTTGTGAATGAGATGCAGACTGTGGCATCACCAGCAGTGAATCAAACAAAAAAGAGAAAAACAACACAACAGGCTACAGGGAACTTTTTCTTGCAAGCAGCGGCAGCACTTAACTAAAAAAAGGGATGAATGTGATGACCTGGGTGAATTGACGGCCAAAAAGATACGCCGCATGACAGAGGAACAAAAACAATTGGTGGAACCCTTCTGCAGCTTTTGAATAAAGGGTTGAGAGGGGAGATTACTACCAACACCCATTTAGCAGAGCATAAACCCACAAACATCCAACCATCACAACAACATCACCCAATGAATCAGTGGCCCGCCCCATATACACAACAGGATTGTCCCCAAGGCCACTGGGAACATGACTATAACTACACCTCCCTGTGAAACACATAGGGCCAGATTCAGGTAGATGGGAGCATCTTTGCTCCAGAGTAAAGCTTTTCATTTGCGTTACGCTGCAGAAATTTTAGGAGCAAGTGCTGTTATTCAAGAAGCACTTGCTCCTAAAGTTGCGGCAGCGCATCGCAAATGAGCCGGCGGAATTCAAATTGGGCGGGTACGGGGCGTGTAGTATTTAAACGAAGCGCGATCCCGCCGCGAACGTACTGCGCATGCGCCGAGTGTTAAAACATCCCCGTGCGCATGCTCCAAATTCTGTGAATGAACGACAATGACGTCACATTCCCATTCATGAACTTTTTCCGCAAGCGACGTGATTTTTTTTTTTCCCGACGCGATGACGACGCCTATACCTAACATAAGATACTCCAACCCCATGTAGGTATATCTTCGCGCCGCGTATCCCGTCCAGAAACGTCGTACCGTCATTGTGTCGCGCCGGAATTCGCTCGTGAATTGCCGATTTCCGCTCATTAACATATTTTTTGAGCGGAAATCGGCGGGAACGCCCCCAGCGCCATTTTTAAGTTGAAGTAACGATGCGATGGCGAAACTCAGTTACGCTGATCGCATCGGAGCTTCAACCCGGCGTTTCTTGTTTTCTGGTTACAGAAAGTTAGGCTGGCGGATCACTGGATCCGCCAGCCTAACTGTTCCTGAATCTGGCCCATAGAAGATTTTTTATTTTATTACTTTGCAATTATGTTTGCAGCTTCAATGTTGAAGGAAGCAGTGTTTGTCAGACTTTAAAATAAAACCATTCTGTTATTATCTTTAAATATTCGTCTTGCAGTATTCTTATGATGGCTTGGCAGGTCTCAGGTATGATGCGGCCGAGTGACTGGGCAGAGATTCCAGTGGTGAATTTGAGGTCTTCAAAACGTCGGCCAGTTGCCAGTCTCTGCTCCGCTGTGATGCTAGTTCTTAAGACGGTGTCTTTTTTGGTTATGAGTGGTGAAACTAGACTCAGTGGCAGCTGAAAGGACTCATCAGGCATCCTCATATAGTTGCGATAATCATCAGGATTGTTTTCCTTTAATTCTCTAACCAATCTCATATGTGAGAAGTTATCACGGTTCTTCAGCCACTCTTTACTCCATAACCTTTGTCTTTTTTGGGGGGGCTGCTCTGCTTGCTCTATAGCCATCACTCCAAGCATTACTATTGCAATGGTCCTCTCATCCACATCCATATTGAAGGTGGTGCTGATGTAGGTGATGCAGTAGAGATGCTTACTACGCTCAAGGTTCGTTCTGATGAACATACGTTGCTTCTCTGGGTGTATACGTGAGCACAGGAAGCCAGGGAGCAGAGGTCAAAAATGTTTTGTCACTTCCTTTTTCAATGCAAAAACCGTACAAAAAACAATAGATTAATGTTCTCCAACGATTTATCGTTCGAATATCGTTAATACATGATGGCGTGATGGTTTGCTCTCACGAACGTATGTTCGTTTTTCTAGAGAGCGATCAGCCGATTTTTCGTCTAGTGTATGGCCAGCATAAGGCTATCTTAAGCAGCCTGTAGAGGAGTCACCTTTTTATTGTTTGTTTAATTCGTGGATTGAACAAAAAAACTGACCCGAGTCCCCTATCCACACATTTAATTTGAATTCTGTATTGTATTCTGACAGCGGGGAAACTTGATCCTGCTATCAGAATACACTGCTCAGCATTGTAGGTTTTAGCCTGTAGCGCTGAGCAAGCGTGGAAAATCCAACAGGGTGGTTGTATGACTTCTGTACAATCACAGTTCCCATACATGGATCAAAATTTGTCTGGTTCCTGCTGAAGCGGCAGAATTTCAATCCATGCATGGCATGCATGGCCATGCATGGCTGCCTTAAAGAGTAGTTCCGCCTGGATAAAAAAAAATTAGAAGTCAGCAGCTACAAATACAGCAGTTGCTGACTTTTAATATATGGACACTTACCTGTCCAGGGAGCCCGCAATGTCGCACATTACATAGTTCGCTGCACAAGATTGCGGCAAACTTTCCTCTGAAGTGGGAGTAGATACTTGGATCAGACAGGCATCTGCTCCCCCC
The DNA here is from genome assembly GCA_029574335.1 of Rana kukunoris. Taxonomy (NCBI): domain Eukaryota; kingdom Metazoa; phylum Chordata; class Amphibia; order Anura; family Ranidae; genus Rana; species Rana kukunoris. The sequence continues at coordinate 651,325,225 of CM056049.1, read as the reverse complement.
TGAAAGGTGGCACCGGAGGGGTGTGGAATCCGATCCGCGGAAGTTCCATTTTTGGGTGGAACTCCACTTTAAGTTTTGTCACAGACAACTGTGCAAACAGGTGACAGTGATTACAACATTAGCAAAGGAGATCGTACTGATGTGAGGTGTGGTTATTCATGGCAGTAGCACAAAAAATCTGAGGTTACCATGGAGATATTTAAAAACACAACAAAACAACCAGCTCTGTATCTCAGTATCACAGTAATGTAATTGCTTGGTGAAAAAAAAAAAAAAATCTTAAAGGGTAACTCCACTTTTGTGGGGAAAAAATCCACCAAATCACCCTGCTGCCAGACCTCCATATATCACCTCTGAGACAATGAGCAGTCATTTGCGTAGTTTTGTTGCGTTTATTGCGGGAAACAACTTGGTTGGGGTAAAGGAAGATATGGGATGCCCATAGCACTTATTGAATTTCCATCACTTTTGTAGAACATTGGTTAGTAGAATAAGCCCTGAAAATTATGCACTTCTAACATTCACAGTCTCTTCCCCCATAACTTCACTGCAGACTATCGCTCCTCCTCTTCTTCTGCACTGGCTCCTGCAGAGTATCACTACCTTAAACTTCTCTTGTACAAATCCTTTGATGCAAACTGTTAGATTCCTGTCTCATCACTTCCAGTAAGACGAAAAGGTAACACACGGAATAACCCCAGCTTGCTGGCTGTACTTTGTTACTGTAATAAAGTCTCTTGAATTGTGTTGCTGGAGAAAATCAAGAAGCCAGAGACAATCAATACCTCTCCACGGAGGCTCAGTGATTTTGGGTAGCTACACAGTCTTTTGGATGATATTACCTGAGTGCTTTACTAGGCCAGAGATACTCGGTACCTCTCCCCGACGGCCTAGCAATGGCGGCACGCGACAATAAGCGGACTACTGCTCCCAGCCAGTCCATAACTGCAAACGCTGCGTTCTTCCACACTGACCTTCTCCAAAGTGCATGTCCTGTGTTCCCCGGTCACAAGAGCCTGACACTATCTCCATGGTGAAGATCAGTGTTACCCACCTACCAGATTGAAATTTACTGACACAACACTCAAAATTTACTGACACAGCCAAGTTCTTACTGGCATATCCAAAAGTTACAAAATGACACTTTTTTGGGTGCAAATTTCAGTATTTAGGCTACAAATAAGTACAATATCCAATTCGCAAAGTGATTTAAGGTAGATATTAAGTCAAAATGATTTTTCTTATTTTATTTTCGATATGGTAAATAAGTAGCTCAGGGACAGGAATTGAGAGAAAGAAATTACATTGGGTGGCACAGACGCACATGAAATTGACTCTCACAGTGACACTGACAGCAGTGTACAGCAGCACAGATGATGATGGCACCTCACCAATAGGGATGAGCCAAACATACCCGCATTAGGTTCGCACCAGAACTGTCGAACAGACCGACCGTTCGCGCGAACATTTAGAACCCCATTGAAGTCTATGGGACTCGAACGTTCGAATTCAAAAATGCAAATTTTAAAGACCAATATTCAAGTTTTTGTTGGAAAACGTCTTTGAGAACCCGGGTCTTGCCCCAGGGAACATGTATTAATGGAAAAAAGTTAAAAAAACTTTTTTTTTTTCAGTAGCAGGACTCCTGAAAAAGTGACCGTTTTTAAAACTTTTTTCCATTGATACATATTCCCTCGGGCAAGACCCGGGTTCTCAAAGATGTTTTCAAAGGCAAACTATAGACACCCAGCAGGTACAATATTTAAAGGAATCTTTCATTTTTTTTTGATTTAAACATTATTAAAATCACTGCTCCAGGAGCAGTGATTTTAATGATGCTTAAATTAAAAAAAATTTAATAAACGTCCTTTAAATATTGTACCTGCTGGGTGTCTATACGTGTGATAACGTCTTTAAATAGCACAATCACCTGCCTGCCAGTAAATTAGGAAGAACTGATCTATCTAAGCTATACAGTGTATAAATATATGTACAACTCCTAGGGATGTATATATATTCTCTACACACTTTAATTAAGCTAAACTGACTAGCCTGCCTGCTCTATCTAGCTATATAAAAAGACAATCTCTCTGTCTCTCTGACTGCTCTCATTAACAAGCTGGAACACACTACACAAGGCCGCCCAGCAGGGGGCCCTATATAGTGTGGGGCGTGTGCTAAAGCCCTGAGCCATAATTGGCCAAAGCCACCCAGGCTTTGGCCAATTATGGTTTTTCGTTTTTTGCGCGCTGTGATTGGCCAAGCATGCGGGACATACAGCATGCTTGGCCAATCATCAGCTTGCAATGCCGCAGTGAATTATGGGCCATTTTGCGTCACTCGAATTTGGCGCGAACGACCGCTTCTGTTCGAATTTCGTCGAACGTACGAACAGATAATGTTCGATTCGAACATACGTTCGTTTTGAACGCGAAGCTCATCCCTACTCACCAACATGACACGTCCCCTCTCGAGTCAGTGACCCTCTAAATGCCAGGCGGTCCCTTCAGTCCACTCCCCGCTTGCCTTTCTCCCGTTCCGCAGACCTGCACATGAGGCTTTGGCTGCTCTTTTCCCTTGCACCATGCCTTTATGTGACACAAAACTCAACCAATGAAAACAAGTGTACATTCAAAAAGAACAATGACTAGGGGAGGGTCTGATTGCGCCCGCACAGACCAGTATGCACAATTTCCAACCGTTTGTACATGAAAAATGCGCTCCACAATTAACAAAGAAAACCACGTGTAGTGAGATTGGCACCTAAGAAATGGTGACCAAACTCACGCACACGTTCCTGCTTCTACCATTAGCACAAATCCTTATTCTGCATTGTTCTGAGAACAATGTATAGCTGGATTATACTATCGTTCCTATTAATGCGAGGCTATCTGGAAGGACACGGGCGTACATCTCTCCGCAAAAGCAGATAGGTATCAAACCGATAATGTCTTCGCAGAGCGAACATATCCCCATCGAGCGAACAAACCTGCTTGATGGTCCTTCACCAGTCCCGCTTTTATGAGCGAGCCACAAGTAGAACTGACCCTGAGAGACATTGTGACATACATATTAAATACATCTTAAAAGGGTGTTCCAGCCAAAATTGTGTTTATTAAAAGTCAGCAGGTACAAAAAGTGTAGCTGCTGGCTTTTAATAAACACTCACTTACCTGCTCCTGCGTTCCAGCGACGCGCCGACCGGGGCTCCGCTCCTCTCCCCCCCTCCCCAGCCGGCGTCTCCATCTCGATTGTGGGCACCCAGCCGTGACAGCCTTCGGCTTCAGGGCCGGGCACCCACTGCACATGCAGCGGCTCGCCGCTGATTGGAGAGGCGATCGCATGGGACTTGTCAGTGTCCCATGTGATCGCCTACAAGGAGGGGCTGGTGTAGGCGATTAAGGCTTAATCGCCTAACAAGCCCCTCGGCGGAAGCAGGAAGTGGGACAGGAAGTCCCACTCCTACTGAAGCCCCCACTCCCCCCCAAAAAAAATTACATGCCAAATGTGGCATGTATGGGGGTGAGGAGTGGAACAAGAGGAAGTTCCAAATTTGGGTGGAACTCCTCTTTAATAACATTTCTACAACAGTCTGCACTAAGATATAAGTCTGATTTTGAGCATCCCCTGCAGCAAAAATTCTATTTTTGGTCAGTGGCAGCTGATGATGAATTTCCCGGGGGGGGGGGGGGTGGTAAATTGACAAACATGACAATTTAACACACAGCACAGGCATGCTTAGTATTACCTTAAAGTATAGCAATATGTGTGAGACTTTTTTTTACAGCCTAGCTACATAGAACAGCTCAACATCCAAGGAGCACCTTCAGTTATTTTAGGGGCTTAAATTGGGCATCTAATTTCCTGACTTCTTATCACATTTTTGGGGGCCCTAAAGCAACAGAACAGTAGAAACACCCACAAAAAATTACCACATTTTGGAGTAAACATCCCAGGGTATTTTTGAAGAGGCATAGTGAGCCTTTTGAAGGCCATTTTTCGCCCAAATTTTGGGGAAAATGCAGAAAAAAATGAAAAGTAAGAAACTGCGCAATGTGGTAGTATGTATGGCGCTGCTCCCATGAAGGCTTTTAGCTATATGGGCCAGACGGGAAGCAGTTAAACTGTGTAGGTTCACCTTAATTAACTTTTTATATAAATCCCCCTATGCAATTCTTTATTTTATAATACTCCTACTTTACTTTATATATGCAGCTGTGGGGGACCTCTCTTCAGAAACCGATGGTCCTATAATGCCCCTTCTTCTTGCTTGAATGATGGGCTGGGCACAATGCATTCTATCTGCTTCTCTAGCTGCAGCTGCCAAACTCAGCTGCTGCAACTAGAGAAAGAGTGCAATGAGCATGAATGCAGTTTGAACGCCCCAAAGCAGTCAATAGGGGACACCCACATGCAAATAGCAGTATGGAGGGGGGTTGAGAGGCAGCAGTTTCTGTGGGGAGCCCTCCTGACAACTACATACATAAAAAAAAAAAAAACAGGAGCAGAATTTTAAAATGAGGACCACTGGTATGCACTATTTATGGGCTCTGGAATTACATATTTTAGAAAGTTACTAAAGGTGAACTTACGTTTGCTGCTTTAAACTGAGTGTAAATGTTCATGTTTTATTTGTTACAAATGTAGTGGTGTCCCCAACCCCCAAAGGCCTAATGGTGACCTCCGGAGTCAGGGAGAGCTGACATTCTTCCTCGAGGTGTGGGTTATTAGGCATGGTGGGTGTAATGCAATTTGGTAACATGGGCGCCAGTCATTTTTTAAATAGATTTATTGTCTCTTACACAGAACTGGTGGAGAGAGGGTTAGGACTAAGAAATCCTTAGGCAGATGCAATAGCAATTGGCAGACTCTGAGACAAAATAATAGGCAGACAGCTATTAAGCTGAATGCAGCAACTGTATTTGTAGAACTGCTGTCTTCTATGGCAACTGAACTTTCAACAGTCAATAGAGATCTAAACATATACAGTAACTCACAGTAACCCATTACAGAGCTTCTCTCAGGCCCCGTACACACGGCCGAGGTTCTCGCCAGAAACCAGCGAGAACCTCGCTGGGAGCTGCATTCCAGCGAGAACCTCGGACGTGTGTACGCTCTCTGCTCGGGTTCTCTATTTGCTCGACGGCCCGTCGGGATGAATGGCTGGTTGCCATTCCCGACGGGCGGGTCGCAGATTCTGACGGCCGGCAGAGAACCTCGACGGGCGGAACGATGTGTTCCGCCCGTCGAGGTTCCCTGTCATGTGTACGGGGCTTCACATATAACAGTATCCCACTGTAGATCTTTACTCACTGAGCTCAATAGACTTCAAGATCCCAGTCGTCACTGGATCCCCTGAGCTCTTCCACAGCTAACCCGCTGTATACTCCTCAAGATTCACCCCTGCTAACCTGCTGGGTCCCTGGCTTGACACTGCTGAAGCTTTGCCACTTCTTCACTATCCCTGGCTGGTGAAAAGACTGCTCTGATACTTCTTAAGACTTCTGTAGCACCCATGTACTTTTAGGTACCGGTGCTGCTCTAAATTTAAGGGGGATGAGAGAGTTAATTAGCTCTCATCCAGTTGATTTGAACAGATTGGGTCTCTGTCTTGGCTTGGCTGTGCTGTGGGCCTATTCTGTTGTTCCTAGGGTGTTGTACCACCCCGGGCGATAGGTAGCGGCAGTACAGTCCAAGCTGGGGTGCTCTCTCTTGGCAGCCAATCGGGAAGGTTGAGCCTTGCTGGGCATGCCAGGAGAGGGTACATAAGAGACTGGACGTTTTAGGTCCGGGTTCTGGAAATGTGTCACCCACCTTCAGGGTGTCTGCGCGCCCCAGCGTTATGGCCTACCAGGCCAGGGTGCGAGTGCCACGCTGTGTTTTTGGTTCTGGGCCCACTTTGGTTCGGAGCATCTGAGTCGTGGCTGGGCCCGAGTGATCGACTGGGTCCCTATGATCCATTGGGGATCGAGGTGGCTGGACACTGAAAGGCTGGACGTCAGTCACCTGTCAGTCAGTAACCTATCTACAAAACTACCTGAAGTGACTCATGCTTAAAGCTTACTGAGGAGAATATTCTTTGTCATCGAGATTCTAGGAAGGGGCCTGTGGCAGAGGTTCGTTTCCCTCAAAGTTCCTAGCGATACTCTGGCTGCCAGGCCTGTGGCAGAGGCCTATCCGGGTACACTAAACCCACTCTGGCTAGAGCGGTGAAGAAGATAAAAGTGCTACTGGAAGCAGGACTGTCTTCCTCATTGTTACACCTGAACCTGCTATTTCTTCTTCTCATACATCCTTTACCTTCACTGCACGTTTTACTGCTTACCATGTTGGGTAAATAAAAGCACAAGATAAAAGACACCTGCTGTTTGGACAATCCATCATTATTTCTCTCATCAACTACCCTAGACGGCGGAGCTACAGAAGTAACAGGCCATCCCAATTCTAACCAGCAGCTCCTTTGGGGGTGAGTGCTACACTTCCATACACTGGCCTCCGATAACAGCAGTGGTTGTCCCTTGGTGGCTACTGCTTCCCCTTTACCTCTGGCCTTGACCCTTACTTGCCTCTGGCGACAGGAGTGGTTATCCGTTATGACAACTGTTTCTCCCTCATGGCTGTCAACAATTCAGTTCCCCGTCTGGTGGAACCTCTGCAATAGATAAATAGGTTCTCCCAGCAGGCCAAGGGACCAAAGAAACCCCTGCCAATTGGCTGAGACAACCAATCTACTCTGCCCTTGCCATTCCAATGCTACAGGCAACAATGCCACCTAGTGACAGGAGAGAAAGGTGGATCAAATCCAGAGTTAGAGAAAAGTCAGTGGATCCCTCTAACAATTAGCCAGGTTAGTTACCACCTAGCAAACTAAATGTGTTAGCAACCCTGCTTACAACCAGGGTGCCACACAAATAACAAACATGTTATATTTACCTGCTCTATCCAATGGTTTTTGGAGTTCCCCGCCAGCGCTCCTGGCTCCTCCCCCCTGCTGAGTGCCCACCATAGCAAGCTGCCTGCTGTGAAGGCTCCCAAGCCAGCTAAGTGTGTAAATAAACACACAGGGCGTGGCCTGGACCCAGGCCTCTCCAGGGTGCACAGCACTTGATCAAGATGGGGGGAGCTGCATGCAGAAGGTTTTTTATCTTAATGCAGAGAATGTTAAAAAGGAAAAAAACTTTTAGTTTAATCAACCACTTTAACCACTTTCCGACCGCATTATAGCCAAAAGACGACTTAGCGTGGTCGTCCAGTTCTGCGAGGATGTCAATAGACATCCTTTCAGAACCATGTTCCCTGTTTGCCTCCTCCTTTGGACACAGTTGATCACAGATTGGGCTAAAGGGCCAATCACAGTGGCTCTTTATCATGTGTTCAGCTGTGTCCAATCACAGCTAATGACATGTAAACAGACTTTCCGCTCATCAGCAGTCCTTTCCTCCGATGCTGTGTCTGTTGGATGATAGGAGTGTTGTTAACTAGCAAGCCTGTCAGCACACAGCTTCCCATTTTTTTTGTTCTTTTTTTGTTTGTTTAGCAAAAAATAAAAACACTACCAAAAGAAAGCTCTTTTTGTGTGAAAAAAATGATAAAAATGTCATATGAGTACAGGGTTGCATGATCGCCCAATTGTCATTCAAAGTGTGACAGTGCTAAAAGCTTAAAATTGGCCTGGGCAGGAAGGGGTAAAAGTGCCCAGTATTGAAGTGGTTAAAATAATATTATTATTTAATTATTATACACGATTTATATAGCGCCAACAGTTTACGCAGTGCTACGCAGTGCTTTACAATGTAGAGGGGGGACAGCACAATTACGGTACAGTTCAATACAGAAGGTACAAGAGGGCCCTGCTTGTAGAGCTTACGTTATAAGGGGCAGTACAAAAGGTAATAGCTGCAGAGAATGATTTGATGGGGGGTGGCTCGGGGACAGTTGTTAAGTGGGTGTGGGATAGGCTTGATGAATGGAGAGAAAATTGCGCATACCAAATATACAAAAAATAGATAAAAGCTGCGACTCAAAAATGTTATACAACATAAAATAGACTAGAAACAGGGAGGGGAGTCGCGCTAAACGTGAGACAATGCTTACTGATAGCACAATGTAATATCAAGAAATATAGTGAAATACAAAACCACAATTGCTAATAGTGAAGTCCACCCAATGCCATAATAAATGAACAAGAAAACCTAATAGGTCAAACGTGAACAAAAGGGGTTAAATTCTTGATGTTGGTCAGAAGTCCATCTATATAGCCAATGGTGTTGAATCTTGATACACAAAAAACTTGAAAAAAAACAGTGTCCCGTTACATTCATGAAGGTCTTGCACTTGTAGAATTTCAATAAGGAATGACAACACCGGAAAGAAAAAAGAAAACTTTCATAGTGTGATACTGTTATAAAAAATATATGCACCCGTGGAAAATAGCTATTTGGTAGACAAAAAACAGTGACAACCCTTCACCATAGGGCACAGTTCACACTGACCCTTACCAGATCGTAAGACCCTCTCGAGGTCAAATGCAGCCTTAAGGATGGTAAAAATGGGCTTCGTTTTATAACATCATGTTTTCCAGATAATGAGATCCACTCTAGGATCAATAAAGGCAGCAAGGAGGTGAATGCACTGTGTATGTTGTATCAAAGACCAGTCCTCGATGGATCACAGCATAAAAACAAAAGGAAACTAAAAATAGTGTGAAATCCTTAAAAGATTTATTCTAAAAAAAGCCAAAAATGCGCACTTACAAACAGATGCAAATTCAAGGCGATATATAAAAGATGCCGGCCGGCTTGTGGAACACGGATGTCCCCTCGTGTTGTTGCGATGACGTGGGAACGTCTCCTCCCAACGTTTCGTCTTACAAAAGACTTGATCACGGGATAAGGACGACGCACCACGTCATCGCATAAGAACCCTCTACGGGCGGAGTTAGTTTCACATGGACATAGCCCCGCCATATTGGATAAGGGATAAAGTAAGGGAAAAACGATCTCTACCCGTATTTCCCATGTAAACACAGAGAAAAAAACTGACATAGAGAAACACGATTAGCTAATCGTGTTTCTCTATGTCAGTTTTTTTCTCTGTGTTTACATGGGAAATACGGGTAGAGATCGTTTTTTCCTTACTTTATCCCTTATCCAATATGGCGGGGCTATGTCCATGTGAAACTAACTCCGCCCGTAGAGGGTTCTTATGCGATGACGTGGTGCGTCGTCCTTATCCCGTGATCAAGTCTTTTGTAAGACGAAACGTTGGGAGGAGACGTTCCCACGTCATCGCAACAACACGAGGGGACATCCGCGTTCCACAAGCCGGCCGGCATCTTTTATATATCGCCTTGAATTTGCATCTGTTTGTAAGTGCGCATTTTTGGCTTTTTTTAGAATAAATCTTTTAAGGATTTCACACTATTTTTAGTTTCCTTTTGTTTTTATGCTGTGATCCATCGAGGACTGGTCTTTGATACAACATACACAGTGCATTCACCTCCTTGCTGCCTTTATTGATCCTAGAGTGGATCTCATTATCTGGAAAACATGATGTTATAAAACGAAGCCCATTTTTACCATCCTTAAGGCTGCATTTGACCTCGAGAGGGTCTTACGATCTGGTAAGGGTCAGTGTGAACTGTGCCCTATGGTGAAGGGTTGTCACTGTTTTTTGTCTACCAAATAGCTATTTTCCACGGGTGCATATATTTTTTATAACAGTATCACACTATGAAAGTTTTCTTTTTTCTTTCCGGTGTTGTCATTCCTTATTGAAATTCTACAAGTGCAAGACCTTCATGAATGTAACGGGACACTGTTTTTTTTCACGTTTTTTGTGTATCAAGATTCAACACCATTGGCTATATAGATGGACTTCTGACCAACATCAAGAATTTAACCCCTTTTGTTCACGTTTGACCTATTAGGTTTTCTTGTTCATTTATTATGGCATTGGGTGGACTTCACTATTAGCAATTGTGGTTTTGTATTTCACTATATTTCTTGATATTACATTGTGCTATCAGTAAGCATTGTCTCACGTTTAGCGCGACTCCCCTCCCTGTTTCTGTGGGATAGGCTTCCCTGAATAAATGAGTTGGACAGGGTAGGGGCTGATCGGAGATACCGAGGCAGGGAGTTCCAGAGGATAGGAGAGGCTCTGGAGAAGTCCTGAAGGCGAGCATGAGAAGAGGTAACAAGGGAGCTAGAGAGCAGGAGGTCCTGGGAGGAGCAGAGGGGACGATTTGGGCGATATCTGCAGATGAGGTTGGTGATGTAGATGGGGCCGATGTTATGAATGGCCTAGTTAGTACATGGGTGCTCAACATGTGGCCCTCCAGCTGTTGCAAAACTACAAGTCCCATGAGGCATTGCAAGTCACTGACAGTTACAAGCATGATTCCCAATGGCAGAGGCATGATGGGAATTGTAGTTTCTCAACAGCTGCAGGGGCACAGGTTGAGCACCCATGGCCTAGTATGTTGTGGTTAACATTTTGAATTTTACACAGTGGGGTAGGGGAAGCCAGTGAAGAGATTGGCAGAGAGGAGCAGCAGTCACAGATCGGTTAGTAAGGTGTATTAGTCTAGCAACAGAATTCATAATAGACTGAAGGGGGGGGGGGGTAGACTGCATAAGGGTTGGCCATTAAGGAGAGTGTTGCAATAGTTGGTCAGTAAAGGAAAAAAAATGTAATGCTAAATAGCTTGCTTTACCTTATAGCAGTCCTGCTTTCATGTCCTCCATGTCCATTTTTGCTTAGAAGTTGCTGTAATCCCTTGCTGAACTCCACACTTCCTGCTTGTCTGGCTCCTTATGAAAAAACTCATGGTAGCTTTTCATTGTGGTCCATGATCAAGAAGATGTGATTACTGTGTCTAAAACTCCTCAGAACCAATCAGATTCATTTTAAAATCAAACACTGCCCTGTGTTTGTTTGTTTTTGTTCTGTGTGTCTCTGTACACACAGAACAAACTGAAACTAGTCTAAAAACTAAACTAAACTGCAGGCACATTATATGATTGATTTTTATCTGTTTTAATCATTTTTAAAAGGAATCAGTTAACTATTATGGGCCAGATTCAGGTAGAGTTAGGCTGGAGTATCAGTGATACTCCAGCCTAACTCTCACTTTGAGCCGGCGTTTTTGTTTTCTGTAAGCAGAAAACAAGAAACGCCAGGTTGGAGTTCCTATACGAGCGGCGTAATTGTATTTTGCCGTCGTATCGGAACTGCAATTTTAAAAATGGCGCTCGGGGCGTTCCCACTGATTAACGCCGAGAATATGTTAATCAGCGAGAATCGGCAATTCACGATCGTATTCGGGCCCGACGCAGTGACTTTCCGACGTTTCCGTAAGAGATACGCGGCGTAAAGAAAAAACAGCCCCCTAGTGGAGTATCCTATGTTAAGTATGGCCGTCGTCATCGCGCCAAATTTAAAAATGTTCGCGTTGTTTGCGTAAAAACGTCCGTGAATGGGGATTGACGTCATTGACGTTCACTGACAGAATTTGGAGCATGCGCACTGACAGTCGACGCATGCGCAGTACGTTCGCCGCGGGATCGCGCCTAGTTTAAATAATACATGCCCCCTACCCGCCCAATTTGAATTCCGCCGGCTCGTTTTTGCTACGCCGCCGCAACTTTAGGAGCAAGTGCTTTGTGAATAACAGTACTTGCTCCTAAAGTTTCGGCGGAGTAACGTAAATGAGAAACGTTACTCCAAAATAAAGATTCGCCCATCTACCTGAATCTGGCCCTATGTCTCTATACCCTGTAAACAGTCATTTCAGCAAAACATTTTTTTTCTTTACTAATCCTTTAAGGGGGGAAATAATCAAGGATTCAATAAGTTCCTTTGTGGTGTCATTAGTCAGGAAGGGTCCAATTCTGGAGATGTTGCGGATGTTAAGGTGGCAGGATTTAGCCAGTGATTGGATATGGGGGCTGAAGGAGAGGTCACAGTCAATGATTTCCATGGGAGGTTATCAACTGGCCCAGGGAAGAGGTATAGAGTGAGAATAGAAGGGGCCCAAAGACAGAGCCATGGGGTACCCCAACAGAAAGAGTAAAAGGAGCAGAGGAGATGGAGTTGTAAGTGACACTGAAAGTGCGCTGGAATAGGTAGAAGGAGCTAATGCAGAGTATGTTACAGGAACATATGCAGTGCTGGTGCAATATGCAGAGTATCTGACAGGAACATATGCATTGCTGGTGCAATATGCAGAGTATCTGACAGGAACATGTGCAGTGCTGGTGCAATATGCAGAGTATCTGACAGGAACATATGCAGTGCTAGTGCAATATGCAGAATATCTCACAGGAACATATGCATTGCTGGTGCAATATGCAGAGTATCTGACAGGAACATATGCAGTGCTGGTGCAATATGCAGAGTATCTGACAGGAACATATGCAGTGCTGGTGCAATATGCAGAGTATCTCACAGGAATATATGCATTGCTGGTGCAATATGCAGAGTATCTGACAGGAACATATGCAGTGGTGGTGCAATATGCAGAGTATCTGACAAGAACATATGCAGTGCTGGTGCAATATGCAGAGTATCTGACAGGAACATATGCAGTGCTGGTGTAATATGCGGAGTATCTCACAGGAACATATGCATTGCTGGTGCAATATGCAGAGTATCTGACAGGAACATATGCAGTGCTGCTGCAATTAGATGTGTGAAGTAGGACTGACTCCTAACTAATTCTCTCCCTATAAGCACAATCAATAAGGAACCTTTCCGTAATGTAGCTAATGCCATGTAGATTGATCGCTGAGTATTGTAATTCGATTTCTGAAGCAGGAAAATCCTATCTAAATCTGTCCCTGAGAGCAGCTGCAGCCTTTCCCTACCCTAGCTAAAGCAGATTGATGAGCTGTGCTGTGTGCCTCTAGCTTATATAGAGGCTGGGTCACATGCACGGTCACATGCTGCACTGGCCAATCACAGCCATGCCATTAGTAGGCATTGCTGTGATGGCTTCTAGGTCACACAAGTAAAAGAAATGCTGATTGGCTGTTCTGCAGCGCGCCGCTACATAGCCAAACTCCGAACCCGAACCCGAACTTTCAGCAAATTATTTGGGTTCGGGTTCGGGTCCAAAAAAAACAAAGTTTCGTATGAACCCAAACTTTACAGTTTTGGTTCGCTCAACCCTACTGGTGAGCTATGGCTGCCTAGGAGCAGGGGGGCGAGCACCGCCGGCAGCCTGGGTTGAATAGGAGTCCTTTTACCAGCGATCGCAGAGGGGAAGAGAAAAGAGAGCCTGGATGATCAGAGCACAGAGAACACATAAATAACAGCTTTCATTTGACATTGCTGTGTTCCCCACCGCTTGATGTCACATACAGCCCCCCCTTCTGGTCCCGGGACTTTGATACGGATGGGTGATCTGTCAATCAAAGTTCCCCAACTAGGGGCTGTATGTGACGTTGAGCGCCGGTAACACAGCAATTGAAATGAAAGCTGTTATTGCTGTGTTCCCTGTGCTCTGATCATCCGGGCGGCTCTCCTGTTCCTCTCCTCCCCTGCATGGGTAGGCTGCATGGTGGGCAGAGGCTGCATGGTGGACACAGGCTGCATGTGGACAGAGGCTGCATGGTGGACACAGGCTGCATGTGGACAGAGGCTGCATGGTGGACACAGGCTGCATGTGGACAGAGGCTGCATGGTGGACACAGGCTGCATGTGGACAGAGGCTGCATGGTGGACACAGGCTGCATGATGGACACAGGCTGCATGATGGGCACAGACTGCATGGTGGACACAGGCTGCATGGTGGGCAGAGGCTGCATGGTGGACACAATATGCATGGTGGTTAGAGGCTGCATGGTGGACACAGGCTGCATTGATGGGCACAGGCAGGTTGCATTGGTGGGCACAGGCAGGCTGCATTGGTGGGCACAGGCAGGCTGCATTGGTGGGCATGGATAAAGTTGTTATTAATATTTATTTTTAGAACTTAATTCTGCATAAAACAATTTCATGAGATAATTTATTATGGCATGTTTGGGGCGGAATTAGGGGCAGGGCAACTGGTGGCGAGTAATCCTTGAGGCCTGGCTAGTAGCCAGAAATTTTGAGCCCTGGTCTATTCGACCCAAACCTGAAAAATCGAAAGTTCCCATTTTGAAGGCTTATATTCAAGTTATTGGCTATAAAATGGGTATTAGGGTCCAGGTACTGCCCTGGGGGATATATATCAATGCAATTTTTTTTTGTAAAAGATAGATTTTTCAGGAGCAGTGATTTTAATGATGCTTAAAGTGCAATAATAAAAATGAAAAGTTACTCTAAATATAGTGCCTGGTCGGCCCCCTGAGTCTGCTTGTAAAGTGGTACAACTATAGTATGTATAGAACATGCTGCAGCAAAAATGGAATTTCGAAAAAAAAAAAAATATATGAAATAACATTTAAATTGCCGGGAATAAAAAAAAGGCGTGGAGTCCCCACCAAAATCCATACCAGACCCCTATGCGAGCACAAAGCCTGGTAGGTCAATCAAAAGGGGGGGGGGGCAAGTAAGTCCCCCCCCAAACCACACCGAGCCACATGCCCTCAATATGGGGGGTTGGTGATTTGGAGTAGGGTGGCCCCCCTACTTCAAAGCATCTTGTCACCGTGTTGATGGGGACAAGGGCCTCATCCCCATAACCTTGGGCTGTGGTTGTGGGGGGTTGCGGGCAGAGGGCTTAACAGAGTCTGGAAGCCCCCTTAAGCAAGGGGCCCCCCAGATCCCGCCGCCCCCCATTGTGAATGAGTAGGGGGTACATCCCCAGCATCAATAATTGGAGATTTGGACGAGTTGGCTGTTTTCACAGAACACCGTCAGCATATACGAGTTGGCTGTTTGCACAGTACAGTAAGGAGGAAAAAAGTTGTCGCTGCCTTGGAGGTGGCCATGTTGTTGGTTACTAGCAGGTTGACTAACAATGTCCACACATATTGTGCCGGAATTCTGTGAAAACAGTCAACTCGTCCAAATCTCCAATTATTGCTGCTGGAGAGTCACCGGCAGTAACGTGGTTGGAGATTTTGGTAAATTGGAATTTTCCGCAGAACACCGGAAATAGGCTGTCACTTGTCATGCGATTTAACCTGACAAATTGCTCCAATGTGAAGGAGGGTTTAATGTGTTGCTCACCCATTAAAAATTGAACTGTTGGCACTGCCCATATGCGACAAAACTGACAAAAAAAGGATTAATTTATGTCCATTAAAACGATTTATCATTTGAAAATCGGTTATTGCCTGATATCGTTTGCTCGCACACCAAGATTTTCCGTATAGTGTATGGCTAGCTGGAGAGTTAAGGGGACGACTCCTAAAAAAAAACTTGCCTGCTTCCTAAAAATGAAAAGCAGTTGTCAGCTAGGAAGAAGAGCAAGCCAGGAACTAGGAGACTTATTCTCAGCAGGAAGAATGGAAAGACACTATTGTGTACAGTGCAGGAATGCATGTTTGGTAGCAGGCAGCACATAGTGTACTTCTCCTCCTCCGCCATGCTGCCTATACAGTACCGAGCACAGCTATGAGCTCCATTACTGTCCCCTCTCTGCCCAGGACAAGTTGTTTTAGCTCACTCTTGTGAGATGTCCTCTGTATACCGGGGAAGGGAGACGTTCTCGCGAGGCTGGAGAGAGTTCCCACGACTATTGTGTCTGAGGGTATGAGAAATCCTGCAGCCCTCCTCCCTCCAGGGGAACTCTGCACTGGAATAGGGATAACACAGCTGTACTGTATACTGAAGTGTCAGGACCTCCATTGGAGCACACCATGTGCTTGTAGTGTCTGGGGGGGCGGGGGGGGGGGGGGCATGTAAAAGGAGATACAGCATCATGTCACACTCCGTTGTTCATAGCAGTATTAGGACTCATGCACACTGCATCTCAAAAAAAAATTGCTTTTCCAGTAAGGTGACAATATTTTTACAATTAAATCTGGGGACATATTATTATTTTTTTTATTGGCAAATAGTAAACTATTTTATAAGCATATTTTCCCCAAATGATATATGTAGTGTATGTATTTATGAAATGATTGTATGATATATACGTTTGTAGCGCCTGATTACTTCCAAGTACTGGTGCTAATAAAATTTAGAAGGTGATCAGAGTACTAATGACTCTGATCCAAATTACAATGTTCAAGTAGGGTCTCTGTTTCAGCTTAGCTGTGCTGTGGGCTCATTCTACTGTTACTGGGGTGCTATCCTGCCCCAGGGCGACAGGTGGCAGCAGTGGGGTCGAGACTTGGGTGTTCTTTTCCAGCAGCCAGTCAGGAGGGAGTGTCCTTGCTGGGCATGCTGGGAGAGGGTACTTATGGGACAGACGCCATTGAGTCTGGGTCTTCTTCCAGTGTGGCACCCACCTTTAGGGTGACCGCATCACGGTGCCCCGGCGTTGTGGCCTACCTGGCCGGGGCGCGTGTGCCACGCGGTGTTCCTGGTTCCGGGACCATGTTGGTCCGGAGCGTTTGGGCAACAACGGGGACCCGGTGATCGACTGGGTTCCTGGCTGTCCAAACACATCCTGTCTCTTAAATTACCTCACCCAGCAGGCAGTGCGGGGGTCAAATCGCTCTGGGATTGTACAGTTGCTCTCTGAGTAATGTAGTCTTATAACAAGCCAGGGCAAATGGAGTCTCTTTCCTCCCTGTACTCAATCTCCCAACATTCTCTGCAGTATCAGGACAAAAGTAAGCAGCAGGTGGCTGTAACACAATTCGGCCACAGGAGGGAGCTGAGATCCTTTTTGATCAGCAGATGGTAGTCTTTTATAGCATATAAAAAAGGTGATATCCCGCTACACACACACACACATATATCTATATATATATATATATATACATACACACAATCTAATAATGTAAAATGGTCACAATATTAAAGTAAAACGGTGAAAAGTGATAAGAGATTCACACCCAAACTAAAGTCTGTGTTCCATCATATAGAGGTTATTAAACCATGAATACAACAGTTATTGCGTCTACAAACTATGGGATAGATTTAGGGTCTTTTTTAAATTGTTTTTACTAGTAATGGCAGCGATCTGCATTATTAGCAGGACTGCGACATTGCGGTGGACAAATCTGACCCCAAATTATAGTTTTTGGCCACCAGTGATATTATTACATTGGATCATGCTATAAAAATGCACTGATTAATGTAAAAATTACCCTAGCAGGGAAGGGGTTAACACTAGGGTGTGATCAAAGGGTTAACTGTGTTCCCTGGGTGTTCTAACTGTAGGGGGATGGGCTACCAGGGACATGACAGGGATCACTGTCCCCGATCACTGGGAACAGAAGATCTCTGATATGTCTTGTTCACAAAGGCAGATACCTGTTCTGCTGTTACGCCAAGTAAATAGATACCCAACATGTCACGCTTCAAAATTGCATGGTGACAAACTTTGACCCTTAAAAATCTCCATTGGCGACGTTTAAAAATGTCTACATGTTACCAGTTTTGAGTTACAGAAAAGGTCTAGTGCTAGAATTATTGCGCTCGCTCTAACGATCGCGGCGATACCTCTCATTTTATTTTTTACACAGTCCTTTAAAAAAAATAAAAAATAAACATTGGGTCACTTTTGTTCCTATTACAAGGAATGTAAACAACCCTTGTAATAGAAAAAAAGCATGACAGGACCTCTTAAATGCAAGATCTGGGGTCAAAAAGACCTTAGAGCTCACATTTACAATAGAATGCAATAAAATCTTGCGGCGAATCCGCTTCAGAGACCAAAAACAGCATTTTGCTTGTACATGATTGGATGATAAAATCAGCAGAGCTGATTTCAGATCTTCCCCTCAGATTTACAGCGACTGCACTTCCAAGTGCACTTGCAGTGCAGAGTGGATTTGCCTTTAGTAAATCAACATCAAAGTCTCTTCTATAATTAAATAAACGTACCTGCCTGTTCATAGTCCAGTGCAGAATGTACATGGAGCTTTGCGAGCACAGCTTTGTCTATATTTGCCAGGACAGTGCCAGCATGCTGGGATAAGGGACTCCCACGTAGGCATGTGCAAAAGTGAAAAATTCGTTTCGTTTCGTTTCGTTTCAATTCGTCATTTAATAAATTTCGTTAAGTTAGGTTCGTTACATGTGTTGAATTCGTTTTCGGAATTCGTTCGTTTTCGACCGAATTTCGAAAAATACGGTCGAAATCGAAAATATTTCGACCGTTTTTCGAATTCGTTCGTTTTCGACCGAATTTCGAAAAAACGGTCGAAATCGAAAATATTTCAACCAGATTAGAAAACAAATAGTCTCTTTTCGAATAGAATTTTTTTCGAATTAAATTCGAAATTTTTTTTTTTTCGAATTCCGATCGAATTTAGTCCGCGGGTATTCGATTCGGAATTCGAAAAAAAAAATCGATTTCGACCATTTATTTTTTTCGAAATTCGGTCGAAAATGAACGAATTCCGAAAACGGTCGAAATTTTTCGCTATTATAGCAATTCGGAAATTCGTATGCATCCGAATGTCCGAATAATGGAAAATTCGTCCGAATTTCGATTCGGAACGAAACGAAATGCACATGCCTACTCCCACGCATGTGCTGGGGTGAAAACCAGGATGCCTCTGCCAAACTCAACTGTCATTAAGCCATGAATATGAATATTTTGGTGCCCACGTAGATGCCTTGCAGATAGTTTCAGACACTAGGCCTGCTGCCACTCTCAAGGTCGAGACCCTTCTAGTGAAGAGTGCCATGATTCTCCTGGCACAGCCAACCCTTTCAACGTGTAGGCCACGGAGATGAGCTTTACCAACCAAGAGGCAATAATCTTGCTGGAAGCCGTAAAATCATTAAGTGCTTTAACTGGAATGACAAACAGATAATCTGCTCTGATTTCCTGATGGCAGAAGTGGCCATTTTAAAGCTTGGCCCACATCTGATGGGCTAATTTCTTGACTACTCCCCAAAAGGTACATAGGAAGACGACCTCTTGTGTGATATGGACTTTGAGCATTGGCATGGGTGCCACCAGGGATGTATTCTGGCCCAGGCCGACAAGGCCCAGGCCTAGGGCGGCACTTTGCGGGGGGCGTCCCTCTCTCCTCTTCCCACGGCGTCCCTCTGTCCGTCACCCACGGCAACCCTCTGTCCTTCTCCCAGGGCATCCCTCTGTCCTTCACCCACAGCATTCCTATGTCCTCTTCCCATGAATATGACAGGGGTGTGGCTTTGACAGGAAGGGGTGGGTCATATTTAAATTAGGGGGTGCGCAAGTTTAGTCAGGCCTAGGGCAGCACAAAACCTAAATACACCTCTGGGTACCACCCTGACTGGGAAGTATGAGAGTATGGGTTCTTTAACCACTTGCCGACCAGCCGCCGCAGTTATACGGCGGCAGGTCGGCACGGGTGCGCGAGAGCCCGTAGCTCTACGTCGCGCCTTTCGCGGCCACTAGGGGGCGCGTGCGCGCCGCCGGCGGCCCGCGCGCGCGCCCCCCGCTCGCCCCCCGAGTCCCGTGCGTGTGCCCGGCGGGCGCGATCGCCGCCGGGCACACGCGATCGCTCGTTACAAAGCGGGGAACGGGAGCTGTGTGTGAAAACACACAGCGCTCGTTCCTGTCAGCGGGGGAAACGCTGATTTTCTGTTCATACAATGTATGAACAGAAGATCAGTGATTCCCCCTAGTAAGTCCCCCCCCCATACAGTTAGAACACAAATAGGAACACACTTAACCCCTTCCCCGCCCCCTAGTGTTAACCCCTTCACTGCCAATGGCATTTTTATAGTAATCCAATGCATTTTTATAGCATTGATCGCTAAAAAAATGCCAATGGTCCCAAAAATGTGTCAAAAGTGTCCGAAGTGTCCGCCATAATATCGCAGTACCGAAAAAAAACGCTGATCGCCGCCATTACTAGTAAAAAAAAAAATAATAATAAAAATGCCATAAAACTACCCCCTATTTTGTAAACGCTATAACTTTTGCGCAAACCAATCAATAAACGCTAATTTCGATTTTTTTTACGAAAAATATGTAGAAGAATACGTATCGGCCTAAACTGAGGAAAAAATATTTTTTTTTTATATATTTTTGGGGATATTTATTATAGAAAAAAGTAAAAAATATTGCATTTTTTTCAAAATAGTCGCTCTATTTTTGTTTATAGCGCAAAAAATAAAAACCGCAGAGATGATCAAACACCACCAAAAGAAAGCTCTATTTGTGGGAAAAAAAGGACGCCAATTTTGTTTGGGAGCCACGTCGCACGACCGCGCAATTGTCAGTTAAAGCGACGCAGTGCCGAATCTCAAAAAGTGCTCTGGTCTTTGGACAGCAATATGGTCCGGGGCTGAAGTGGTTAAACCCCAAGGCCACGAATGCTGACTCTATTCTGGCCTATTTAATTGCCACCAGTAAAGCATTTTTCAGCGAGAGGTACCACAGGGTGATTAAAGGCATCTGATGCACTGACGTCCAACAGCAATGGGAGATTTCCTTTCTCCTGAGTATGGGGATACCACATGTGTGAGACTTTTTGGGAGCTTAGCCCACGTACGGGACCCCGAAAACCAATCACCTCCTTCAGGCTTGTACATTTTCGATTTCACTCCTCACTACCTATCACAGTTTCGAAGGCCATAAAATGCCAAAAATAGCACAAAACCCCCCAAATGACCCCATTTTGGAAAGTAGACACCCCTAGGAAACTGCTGAGAGGCATGTTGAGTCCATTGAATTTTTTATTTATTTTTTGTCCAAAGTGATTGAATAACCACTTAAGACCCGGACCAAAATGCAGGTCAAGGACCTTGCCCCTTTTTGCGATTCGGCACTGCGTCGTTTTAACTGATAATTGCGCGGTCGTGCGACGTGGCTCCCAAACAAAATTGGCGTCCTTTTTTCCCCACAAATAGAGCTTTCTTTTGGTGGTATTTGATCACCTCTGTGGTTTTTATTTTTTGCACTATAAACAAAAATAGAGCGATAATTTAAAAAAAATTCAATATTTTTAACTTTTTGTTATAATAAATATCCCCCAAAAATATATAAAATTTTTTTTTTTTTTCTCAGTTTAGGCCGATACGTATTCTTCTACATATTTTTGGTTAAAAAAATCGCAATAAGCGTTTATCGGTTGGTTTTCGCAAAATTTATAGCGTTTACAAAATAAGGGATAGTTTTATTGCATTTTTATTAATTATTTTTTTTTTACTACTAATAGCGGCGATCAGCGATTTTTTTCGTGACTGCGACATTATAGTGGACACTTCGAACAATTTTGACACATTTTTGGGACAATTGTCATTTTTACAGCAAAAAATGCATTTAAATTGCATTGTTTACTGTGGAAATGACAGTTGCAGTTTGGGAGTTAACCACAGGGGGCGCTGTGACTTTTAGTGTTCCCTGTGTGTGTGTTTACAACTGTAGGGGGTGTGGCTGTAGGTGTGACATCATCGATCGCGTCCCCCTATAACAGGGATGACGCGATTGATGCTGCGGCCACAGAGAAGCACGGGGAAGCCGTGTTTACACACGGCTCTCCCCGTTCTTCAGCTCCAGGGACGGATCGCCGCACTGCATCGGCGATCGGGTCCGTGAGTCCCGCGGTCCCGGTCCTGGAGCTTCGGACCGGGTCACGGGAGCGCGATGCGGGCGCGCGCCCGTGACCCACGGCTGGGTACTAAAATCAACGTATATACAGTGCAGAAAATAAGTATTTGAACACCCTGCTATTTTGCAAGTTCTCCCACTTGGAAATCATGGAGCGGTCTGAAATTGTCATCGTAGGTGCATGTCTACTGTGAGAGACATAATCAAAAAAAAAAAATTCCAGAAATCACAATGTATGATTTTTTTAACTATTTATTTGTATGATACAGCTGCAAATAAGTATTTGAACACCTGAGAAAATCAATGTTAATATTTGGTACAATAGCCTTTGTTTGCAATTACAGAGGTCAAACGTTTCTTGTAGTTTTTCACCAGGTTTGCACACACTGGAGGAGGGATTTTGGTCCACTCCTCCACACAGATCTTCTCTAGATCAGTCAGGTTTCTGGGCTGTCGCTGAGAAACACGGAGTTTGAGCTCCCTCCAAAGATTCTCTATTGGGTTTAGGTCTGGAGACTGGCTAGGCCACGCCAGAACCTTGATATGCTTCTTACAGAGCCACTCCTTGGTTATCCTGGCTGTGTGCTTCGGGTCATTGTCATGTTGGAAGACCCAGCCTCGACCCATCTTCAAAGCTCTAACTGAGGGAAGGAGGTTGTTGCCCAAAATCTCGCAATACATGGCCCCGGTCATCCTCTCCTTAATACAGTGCAGTCGCCCTGTCCCATGTGCAGAAAAACACCCCCAAAGCATGATGCTACCACCCCCATGCTTCACAGTAGGGATGGTGTTCTTGGGATGGTACTCATCATTCTTCTTCCTCCAAACACGGTTAGTGGAATTATGACCAAAAAGATTTTGGTCTCATCTGACCACATGAATTTCTCCCATGACTCCTCTGGATCATCCAAATGGTCATTGGCAAACTTAAGACGGGCCTTGACATGTGCTGGTTTAAGCAGGGGAGCCTTCCGTGCCATGCATGATTTCAAACCATGACGTCTTAGTGTATTACCAACAGTAACCTTGAAAACGGTGGTCCCAGCTCTTTTCAGGTCATTGACCAGCTCCTCCCGTGTAGTCCTGGGCTGATTTCTTACCTTTCTTAGGATCATTGAGACCCCACGAGGTGAGATTTTGCATGGAGCCCCAGTCCGAGGGAGATTGACAGTCATGTTTAGCTTCTTCCATTTTCTAATGATTGCTCCAACAGTGGACCTTTTTTCACCAAGCTGCTTGGCAATTTCCCCGTAGCCCTTTCCAGCCTTGTGGAGGTGTACAATTTTGTCTCTAGTGTCTTTGGACAGCTCTTTGGTCTTGGCCATGTTAGTAGTTGGATTCTTACCGATTGTATGGGGTGGACAGGTGTCTTTATGCAGCTAATGACCTCAAACAGGTGCATCTAATTTAGGATAATAAATGGAGTGGAGGTGGACGTTTTAAAGGCAGACTAACAGGTCTTTGAGGGTCAGAATTCTAGCTGATAGACAGGTGTTCAAATACTTCTTTGCAGCTGTATCGTACAAATAAATAGTTAAAAAATCATAAATTGTGATTTCTGGAATTTTTATTTTGGATTATGTCTCTCACAGTGGACATGCACCTACGATGACAATTTCAGACCCCTCCATGATTTCCAAGTGGGAGAACTTGCAAAATAGCAGGGTGTTCAAATACTTATTTTCTGCACTGTATACGTTGATGTGCTCAGCCGTGCCATTCTGCTGACGTATATATGTGCAGTAGGTGGTCCTTAAGTGGATAATGACAAAAAAAAAAAATTACAAAAAGTTGTCACTAAATTATATATTGCTTACACATGCCATGGTTATATGTGGAGTTGCACCCTAAAATACATTCTGCTGCTTCTTCTGAGTACGGGGATACCACATGTTTGGGACTTTTTGGGAGCCTAGCCGCATATGGGGCCCCAAAAACCAAGCACTGCCTTCAGCATTTCTAGGGGCGCAAATTTTTGATGGCGTGGCATGTGTGAGAAATATGTTTTTTTTTTTTTTGTGTCATTATTCAATCACTTGGGACAAAAAAAAAATATTCAATGGACTCAACATGCCTCTCAGCAGTTTCCTTGGGGTGTCTAATTTCCAAAATGGGGTCATTTGGGGGGGGGGGGGGTTGTACTGCCCTGCTATTTTAGCACCTCAAGAAATGAGATAGGCAGTCATAAAATAAAAGCTGTGTTAATCTAGAAAATGTACCCTAGTTTGTAGACGCTATAACTTTTGCGAAAACCAATAAATATACGCTTATTGCGATTTTTTTTACTAAAGACATGTGGCTGAATACATTTTGGCCTAAATGTTTGACTAAAATCTAGTTTATTCGATATTTTTTACTTTTTGTTATAAGAAAAATAATTTTTTTTCAAAATTGACGGTCTTTTTCCGTTTATATCGCAAAAAAAATTAAAATCGCAGAGGCAATCAAATACCATCAAAAGAAAGCTCTATTTGTGGGAAGAAAAGGACACAAATTTTGTTTCAGTACAACATTGCATGACCGTGCAATTACCAGTTAAAACAGCGCAGTGCCAAATTGTAAAAACACCTCTGGGCATTTCTTCCTTACCTGAGCCCTCGAAAGTCCTGCGTCGTTAACGTGCTGGCTTCTCGGCCTGGGCTTCTTGGCTCTTGATTGTATGATTGTATGATTGATAGCAGCACAGCCATTGGCTGTCAATCAAATCAATGACGCAGCGTGCGGAGGGGCTATGGCCGCCGACTGTATCACGGAAGCACACCCGCAAGCTAACCCCCTTGGGAGAGCGCTTCCCAGAGGGGGGGTTAGCTCTTGTGGGTAGGAGTCAAGACAGCCGTCGATGGACCCCAGAAGACGAGGATCGGGGCCACTCTGTGCAAAATGAGCTGCACAGTGGAGGTAAGTATGACATGCTTGATATGTGAAAAAAAAAAACTTTTTTACAACCCCTTTAATGCCGCGTACACACGGTTGTTTTTTGTAATGATACAAAACGACGTTTTAAAAACGTCATTTAAAATGATCGTGTGTGGGCAAAACTTCGTTTGTCTTCAAAAAAACAACCAAAAAAATATTCGAACATGCTTGAATTTTTTATGTCGTTTTTCAGAATGTCGTCTTTTGTTTCACAAAAAATTATCGTGTGTGGGCAAAACGACGTTTTTAAACTCGCGCATGCCCAGAAGCAAGTTAAGAGACGGGAGCTTCAATGGAACAGAGTCCCGTCGAAAGTGTCTTACGTAACCGCGCTTTGCAAGAGCATTTTCAGAAAACGATGGTGTGTATGCAACATCCTTTTTTAAAATGAAGTTTGAAAAACGTCGTTTTGTTTCATGAGATAAAACGACGTTTTTTACATCACAAAAAGTGATCGTGTGTACGCGGCATAAGTGTTGGATAGCCACCGTATGCTGGTGAAGGCAGAGATAGCTGAAATGTGTGCCTATAGCATACTTATGCATAGACCTAAGTCAAGCCAAGCCAGCAGACATTTCAGAACAGACTTCTGAAGAGTCCAGCATAAAATCTTGATCAGCAATAATACTGTGATTTTTTGCCATATTCTACTATAGGGACAGTTAGCGCTGTCCTTTCTTGTTTTCATAAGTATTCACAATCTTCATAGAGCATTCAAAATCCATTAGCCAGCCCTCTGCCTCTGCAGACCCACGCCACCAGCCTGAGCTTGTCTGAGGCCGCGTACACACGGCAGAGAACCTCGACGGGCAGAACACATCGTTCCGCCCGTCGAGGTTCTCTCCCGGCCGTCGAATTCGGCGACCCGCCCGTCGGGAATGGCAACCAGCCATTCTTCCAGGCGGGCCGTCGAGGAAATAGAGAGCGTGCTCTCTATTTCGGCTCGACGGGCTTCACGACGGGAAGCTCGCCGAGAGTGTACACACGGCCGAGGTCCTCGCTGGAATGTGCATTCCAGCGAGGTTCTCGCTGATTTTCAGCGAGAACCTCGGCCGTGTGTACGGCGCCTCATGCTGGATGAATGGGACTTTGGAGAAGATTTGATCTTATAGGCAGAGGGAGTCAATCCTTAACACTCATAAGGATAAGCAGAGGGTACCAAGACCCATTCAGCCCAACTGGGATCGCCACCAGAACTGTCACGGACCGCTCCGTGTGTAAGGAGCCTTAGGGCCCTTTCACACAGGCGGACCACCTGCCAGATTTTTAGGCGGACCTAAACGGGCGCTCCATGCACCTCTATGGGGCCATGGATGTCAGCGGTGACATGCCCGTCAAAGTGTGACGGAGGAAAACGTTACTTTTCCATCCGTCTGGCATATCGGATGACAATGGACTCTATGGTCCATCGTCATCCGATCCCCCATAGGGGAGAGCGGCTCCCTGACAAGTCGGTCCCTGCACAGTGTGCAGAGCAGGGGCATTGCTAGGTGGCAAAAAGTCCAAGCACTGAGGGGTGGCACAGCTTTTTTTGGGGGGCTGGACGGTGGGGTTGTGTGACTTACCAGTGCCCATTAATGCTGACCAGTAAACACACCTGCCTGACACTGACCATTACACTGACCTACATACACTGTAACCTACTGACAATTACATACATACACACACTGTGCGTCTGACCTACCTCAGTCAGCCATGGTGTGCAGGCACAGCAGGCAGTCAGTCAATCGGGGATGTAGCGTTTCCGCCTTCTGGAGCCTGCAGGCTAAGATGGAAGTCACCGTCATCATGTCACATGTCCTGCGGTCCTTGCATTGGCGCTGCAGGCTCCAGAAGGCGGGACCTGCGGGACTCGGCCAATTTTGGGCGTATTTGGCCACTTTTGGCCGACATGGCACTCGCCCACTTTCGGCCGCACTCGCGACCATATTGGTCCCGGCGGCCGGCGCTCAGGGCAAACAATGGAATGCAGCATTCCATAGACTCAGGGCTTTTGGGGTCACATTCTGGGCTTCAGCACATGCTGGTGGGTTAATCAGATCCTGTCTAAATTGGCACTTGTATGTATGAATGTGTGTTAGGGACCTTAGATTGTAAGCTCCTTGAAGGTAGGGACTGATGTGAATGTACAATGTACATCCAAAGCACTGCGTAAAATTGATGGTGCTATATAAGTACCTAAATTAAACATACAAATTTGCAACTGCCACCAGTTTATTCTCCAGGGTCTCTGCTTTCAGAAAATATATACTGTTTGGGAGTTTATAGTCACTTAAAGGGAAATAAAATGCTGATTTTAATCCCCGTACTCAGGAGAAGCAGCAGAATGTATTTTGGATTTTAATGTGTGCGCAAAAAACAAAAGAGGAAATCTGCCGGTAAATAGTGGATGAACGTCTCAAGTCGCACTGTTCAATGCTAGAGCTGGATGTAGGAAGAAGCAGTGCTTTCCCTAGTGATGCACCTTCAGCACACTTCCAGGGATCTTATCCGACCAATACACTGCAAAGACAAAAAGAGAACACCAATCCGACCATCCAACCACAGCTTGGCCTCTGGAGATCCCGCCCCTACACACCGTTACCCCTGACGTCACTCCCAGATAAAAACACGCAATACCAGCGTGGGAACGCGAAGAAGAGGGGCGTGGCCACAAACACTGCTCCAACACTAGGCATTCGTCTGATAGGCGTGGTTATGTCCCAGAGGGGCGTGTCCGGCGTCTGGTGGGTGTTCTACCAACAACAACCCGGATCTCGCGAGGTTTGGAGTTTTGGCGAGAGTTTGTGGAAGATGGCGCCTGTTGTGACAGGGTAAGTCTGGGAGTCGGGGGGCTGTGAAGGGGAGCGGGGCGGGATAAGGGGGAGCCCCGGAGCGGGGAGAGGAGCGCCGTGGTCTGCGGCTGGTGTGGAGAGGGGGAGGCCCCGGGCCCAGGGGGAGGGGGAAGCGGCAGACACAGTGCCTCACTACTTGGTGCTTCTGTCGGCTTCCTCGCCCGGGTCTGCGGGGGGAAAGAGTCTTTGTCTGTCCGCCCGGCTGTGTGCCTGATAGAGAGCACCGGGCTTCCCCCGTGTACCCCCACCATGGAGGACACCGGGGCTTCCCCTGTACACCTCACCATGGGGGAGACACGCACACTACCCTCACTGATCTACTCCTGTGTATGGAACTCATCATCCCTCATCTCCCTGACCCTTCATCATCATCCCTCACTCATCATCCCTCATCCCTATACACCTCACCATGGGGGAGACACACACACACTACCCTCACTGATCTACTCCTGTGTATGGAACTCATCATCCCTCATCTCCCTGACCCTTCATCATCCCTCACTCATCATCCCTCATCCCTATACACCTCACCATGGGGGAGACACACACACTACCCTCACTGATCTACTCCTGTGTATGGATCTCATCACTCATCATCACTCATCATCCCTCATCTCCCTGACCCTTCATCATCCCTCACTCATCAACCCTCATCCCTATACACCTCCACCATGGGGGAGACACACACACACTACCCTCACTGATCTACTCCTGTGTATGGACCTCATCAGTCCTCACTCATCATCCCTCATCTCCTTGACCCTTCATCATCATCCCTCACTCATCAACCCTCATCCCTATACACCTCCACCATGGGGGAGACACACACACACTACCCTCACTGATCTACTGTGTATGGATCTCATCAGTCCTCACTCATCATCCCTCATCTATCTGACCCTTCATCATCCCTCATCTCCCTGACCCTTCATCATCATCATCCCTCACTCATCATCCCTCATCTCTATACACCTCCACCATGGGGGAGACACTACCCTCACTGATCTCCTGTGTATGGATCTCATCACTCATCTCTCTGACCCTTCATCATCATCCCTCACTCATCATCATCCCTCACTCATCATCCCTCATCTCCCTGACCCTTTATCATCGTACCTCTCATCATCCCTATACACCTCCATCATGGGGGAGACGCACACCGCTCACTGATCTACTCCTGTGTATGGATCTCATCACTCCTCACTCATCATCCCTCATCTCCCTGACCCTTCATCATCATCCCTCATCTCCCTGACCCTTCATCATCATCCCTCATCTCCCTGACCCTTCATCATCATCCCTCATCTCCCTGACCCTTCTCATCATCCCTCATCTCCCTGACCCTTCATCATCATCCCTCATCTCCCTGACCCTTCATCATCATCCCTCATCTCCCTGACCCTTCATCATCATCCCTCATCTCCCTGACCCTTCATCATCATCCCTCATCTCCCTGACCCTTCATCATCATCCCTCATCTCCCTGACCCTTCATCATCATCCCTCATCTCCCTGACCCTTCATCATCATCCCTCATCTCCCTGACCATCCCTCATCTCCCTTCATCATCATCCCTCATCTCCCTGACCCTTCATCATCATCCCTCATCTCCCTGACCCTTCATCATCATCATCCCTCATCTCCCTGACCCTTCATCATCATCATCCCTCATCTCCCTGACCCTTCATCATCATCATCCCTCATCTCCCTGACCCTTCATCATCATCATCCCTCATCTCCCTGACCCTTCATCATCATCATCCCTCATCTCCCTGACCCTTCATCATCATCACCCTTCATCATCATCATCCCTCATCTCCCTGACCCTTCATCATCATCATCCCTCATCTCCCTGACCCTTCATCATCATCATCCCTCATCTCCCTGACCCTTCATCATCATCATCCCTCATCTCCCTGACCCTTCATCATCATCATCCCTCATCTCCCTGACCCTTCATCATCATCACCCTTCACCCTTCATCATCATCATCCCTCATCTCCCTGACCCTTCATCATCATCATCCCTCATCTCCCTGACCCTTCATCATCATCATCCCTCATCTCCCTGACCCTTCATCATCATCATCCCTCATCTCCCTGACCCTTCATCATCATCATCCCTCATCTCCCTGACCCTTCATCATCATCATCCCTCATCTCCCTGACCCTTCATCATCATCATCCCTCATCTCCCTGACCCTTCATCATCATCATCCCTCATCTCCCTGACCCTTCATCATCATCATCCCTCATCTCCCTGACCCTTCATCATCATCATCCCTCATCTCCCTGACCCTTCATCATCATCATCCCTCATCTCCCTGACCCTTCATCATCATCATCCCTCATCTCCCTGACCCTTCATCATCATCATCCCTCATCTCCCTGACCCTTCATCATCATCATCCCTCATCTCCCTGACCCTTCATCATCATCATCCCTCATCTCCCTGACCCTTCATCATCATCATCCCTCATCTCCCTGACCCTTCATCATCATCATCCCTCATCTCCCTGACCCTTCATCATCATCATCCCTCATCTCCCTGACCCTTCATCATCATCATCCCTCATCTCCCTGACCCTTCATCATCATCATCCCTCATCTCCCTGACCCTTCATCATCATCATCCCTCATCTCCCTGACCCTTCATCATCATCATCCCTCATCTCCCTGACCCTTCATCATCATCATCCCTCATCTCCCTGACCCTTCATCATCATCATCCCTCATCTCCCTGACCATCATCCCTCATCTCCCTGATCATCATCCCTCATCTCCCTGACCATCATCCCTCATCTCCCTGATCATCATCCCTCATCTCCCTGACCCTTCATCATCATCATCCCTCATCTCCCTGACCCTTCATCATCATCATCCCTCATCTCCCTGACCCTTCATCATCATCATCCCTCATCTCCCTGACCCTTCATCATCATCATCCCTCATCTCCCTGACCCTTCATCATCATCATCCCTCATCTCCCTGACCCTTCATCATCATCATCCCTCATCTCCCTGACCCTTCATCATCATCATCCCTCATCTCCCTGACCCTTCATCATCATCATCCCTCATCTCCCTGACCCTTCATCATCATCATCCCTCATCTCCCTGACCCTTCATCATCATCATCCCTCATCTCCCTGACCCTTCATCATCATCATCCCTCATCTCCCTGACCCTTCATCATCATCATCCCTCATCTCCCTGACCCTTCATCATCATCATCCCTCATCTCCCTGACCCTTCATCATCATCATCCCTCATCTCCCTGACCCTTCATCATCATCATCCCTCATCTCCCTGACCCTTCATCATCATCATCCCTCATCTCCCTGACCCTTCATCATCATCATCCCTCATCTCCCTGACCCTTCATCATCATCATCCCTCATCTCCCTGACCCTTCATCATCATCATCCCTCATCTCCCTGACCCTTCATCATCATCATCCCTCATCTCCCTGACCCTTCATCATCATCATCCCTCATCTCCCTGACCCTTCATCATCATCATCCCTCATCTCCCTGACCCTTCATCATCATCATCCCTCATCTCCCTGACCCTTCATCATCATCATCCCTCATCTCCCTGACCCTTCATCATCATCATCCCTCATCTCCCTGACCCTTCATCATCATCATCCCTCATCTCCCTGACCCTTCATCATCATCATCCCTCATCTCCCTGACCCTTCATCATCATCATCCCTCATCTCCCTGACCCTTCATCATCATCATCCCTCATCTCCCTGACCCTTCATCATCATCATCCCTCATCTCCCTGACCCTTCATCATCATCATCCCTCATCTCCCTGACCCTTCATCATCATCATCCCTCATCTCCCTGACCCTTCATCATCATCATCCCTCATCTCCCTGACCCTTCATCATCATCATCCCTCATCTCCCTGACCCTTCATCATCATCATCCCTCATCTCCCTGACCCTTCATCATCATCATCCCTCATCTCCCTGACCCTTCATCATCATCATCCCTCATCTCCCTGACCCTTCATCATCATCATCCCTCATCTCCCTGACCCTTCATCATCATCATCCCTCATCTCCCTGACCCTTCATCATCATCATCCCTCATCTCCCTGACCCTTCATCATCATCATCCCTCATCTCCCTGACCCTTCATCATCATCATCCCTCATCTCACTGACCCTTCATCATCATCATCCCTCATCTCCTGACCCTTCATCATCATCATCCCTCATCTCACTGACCCTTTATCATCATCCCTCGCTCATCATCCCTCATCCCTATACACCTCCACCATGTGGGAGACACACACCGCTCACTGATCTACTGTGTATGGATCTCATCACTCACTCATCATCCCCCTGACCCTTCATCATCACTCATCATCCCTATACACCCCGCCATGGGGGAAGATGCACACCTTCACTGATCCCATCACAGTGTATGGATCTCATCACTCATCATCCCTCATCTCCCTGACCCTTCATCATCATCCCTCATCACTATACACCTCCACCATGGAGGACACCCCCCCTCACTCATCATCGCCCCTATACACAATGGGGGAGACATGCTGCTCATGGCTCTAACTCATCATCCCTCACCTCCCTGACCCTTCTTCATCATCCCTCACCTCCCTGACCCTTCTTCATCATCCCTCACCTCCCTGACCCTTCTTCATCATCCCTCACCTCCCTGACCCTTCTTCATCATCCCTCACCTCCCTGACCCTTCTTCATCATCCCTCACCTCCCTGACCCTTCTTCATCACCCCTCACCTCCCTGACCCTTCTTCATCACCCCTCACTCATCATCTCTCATCTTTATACACCCCCACCATGGAGGCGACACACATACACCACTCACTGATCTCCTCTGTATGGATCTCCTCACTCATCATCCCTCACTCATCTCCTCTCACTCATCATCCCTCACCCCTATACACCTCCACCATGGAGGAGACGCACCACTCGCTCATCTCCTCCTGTGTATGGATCCCATCACCCCTCACTCATTGCTTATCCCCCTGACCCATCATCATCACTTATCTCCCTGACCCATCATCACCCCTCACTCCCTGACCATTATCACTAATCATCCCTCAGTCATCATCCTCTCCCTGACCCATCATCATTCCACAACACCCCTCAGTCGTCCCTCATTTAACTCCCTCTGATACTGGGGACAATGATCTCTCCAGAGATAGGACAGTAGCAGAGGCTTGATAGGAAATGGGGCCGCCCCCCCCTTCTCAGGTCAGCGGATGTCTGATGGTGAATTGTCTCTGAGATCGGAGGACAGTGGAGGTCTGGCAGAAGTGTATATACAGTGGGGATCGAAAGTTTGGGCACCCCAGGTAGAAATTTGTATTAATGTGCATTACGAAGCCAAGGAAAGATGGAAAAAATCTCCAAGGCATCAAATTACAGATTAGACATTCTTATATGTCAATAAAGTTAGATTTTATTTCAATCATTTACACTTTCAAAATTCACAGAAAACAAAAAAATTGCGTCTGCAAAAGTTTGGGCACCCTGCAGAGTTAATATCTTGTACTGCCCCCTTTGGCAAGTATCACAGCTTGTAAACGCTTTTTGTAGCCAGCCAAGAGTCTTTTAATTCTTGTTTGAGGTATCTTTGCCCATTCTTCCTTACAAAAGTCTTCCAGTTCTTTGAGATTTCTGGGCTGTCTGTCACGCACTGCTCTTTTCAGGTCTATCCATAGATTTTCAATTATGTTGAGGTCAGGAGATTGTGAAGGCCATTGCAAAACCTTCAGTTTACGCCTCCTGATGTAATCCCCCATGGATTTTGAGGTGTGTTTAGGATCATTATCTATTTGTAGAAACCATCCTCTAACTTCAGCTTTTTCAGAGATGGCATCAAGTTACCATCCAAAATTTGCTGAAATTTTATTGAATCCATTTTTCCTTCTACTCGTGAAATGTTCCTTGTGCCACTGGCTGCAATACAACCCTAAAGCATGATTGATCCACCCCCATGCTTAACAGTTGGACAGAGGTTCTTTTCATTAAATTCTGTGCCCTTTCTTCTCCAAATGTACCTTTGCTCATTCCGGCCAAAAAGTTCTATTTTAACCTCATCGGACCACAGAACTTGTTTCCAAAATGCATATATTATATGTTCATTTGCAAAGTTCAAACGCCGATTTTTGTGGTGAGGACGTAGAAGAGATTTTCTTCTGATGACTCTTCCATGAAGACCATATTTGTACAAGTATCTCTTTATAGTGGAATAGTGTACCACAACTCCAGTGTATGCCAGATCTTTCTGGAGGGATCGTGCAGTCAAACGTGGGTTTTGAATTGGTTTTCTCACAATCCTGCGAGCTGTTCTGTCTGATATTTTTCTTGGTCTTCCAGATCTTGTTTTAACTTCCACTGTTCCCGATGACTGCCATTTCTTAATTACATTCTGAACAGAGGATATCGACATCTGAAAACGCTTTGCTATCTTCTTATAGCCTTCTCCAGCTTTGTAAGCGTCAACTAGTTTCAGTTTTCTAGACAACTGCTTATAAGAACCCATGGTGCTGATTGTTGGGGCAAGGTCAGATGAGTCTGGGCATTTAAAACCTTTGAGATTGACATCACCTGGTCTTCCCAGACGATGATCGAGAACAATCCATGACACTGGCAGGTCCCAGCTTTCCAATGGGGGCAGTGCATGCTATAAATTCTGCAGGGTGCCCAAACTTTTGCAGACGCCATTTTTTTGTTTTCTGTAATTTTGAAAGTGTAAACGATGGAAATAAAATCTAACTTTTTTTGACATATTATAAGAATGTCTACTCTGTAATTTGATGCCTTTTTAGAGATTTTTCCATCTTTCCTTGGCTTCGTTATGCGCATTAATACAAATTTTTTACCTGGGGTGCCCAAATTTTCCATCCTCACTGTAGCTGATGGTAAGGGAGTCACAAGTGCCGTGTACGGCCTCCCTTTACAATGAATGACTAGCCTGGTATAAGAGGTTATCGTGTAAAGTCACACATATACACAATTGTGGATCTTATCTGTGTCCAGGGATGTGTGCGACTTTCCTCGGGTACCGGCATACAGTCATCCATGTTTCATGTACTCTGTACGCCGTCATCTGCAGCCATGTGTGTGAATCCTGCTGGATATGGACTGCAGCTTTGTGATGTATTCAGACTTGTGCATAGAGCCAGTAAGACCGTTTCTTCTACTGATGAGCAAATCTGTAAAATCATGACAGTATTCCTGTTCTGGGTGCACTGAAGGAATAATTTGCATGACTCCGTCCGCTTACCAATGCTTTTGGGTTTCTTGCTGCAAGCAAGATTGATTGAATACGTTCTATTATAAGAATTGTTTCTAATGAAATTGGGCCGTTTGCGGTTTAACAAACGCTAATATCTAATCAGAGCATTGGAAGGGCTTGGTATTCCATCCTGTCCCACTCACTATGAGAGAATTGGAGAATAAAATCCCCACTTGTTTGCTTTTGGGTACCATTGGTGGAGTTGGGGATGGAGATGACATTGGGTCTGAGTACTACTAGACTGCTTGTTCATTGTCTGGTCTTGTCAGGTTGGGCAGCACTTATGTTTGTGTTATGAGACTGTCAATGACTGTTCTTGGGAAGTAAGTTTTATGTGAACACCTTAAAGTGGAGTTCCACCCAAAAATGGAACTTCCACTTTTTGGACCCCCCCTCTGGTGTCACATTTGGCACCTTTTAGGGGAAGGGGGAGCAGATACCTGAGTAATACAGGTATTTGCACCACTTCCTGACATGGATCACTGCGTGACCTACGTCATGTCTGGCGCCTACACTGTCCTCCCCTGCTGTCTTCTGGGAAACACACGGGTCCCAGGAGACAGCAGAGACCAGTGAGGAGGCGCAGCGCGACTCACACATGAGCAGTAGGGAAGTGAAGCCACAAGGCTTAATTTCCTGATTCCCTCACGAGGATGGCGGCAGGGGCAGCCGAGAGCCGAGCAATTGATCGGCCTTGGCTGCCGACATCGTGGGCTCCCTGGACAGGTAAGTGCCCATTTATTAAACGTCGGCAGCTGCTGTATTTGTAGCTGTTGGCTTTTAAAAAATCTTTTTTTTTTTGAGGCGGACATCTGCTTTAAGAACTCGGAGCTCCGAGTCAGAGAATTTGGGGAAAGCTACATTACCACAATTCTCCAACTCTGAGTTGGTAGGGCGTGCAGATAAATCTTCTGAAACTTGTTTTGATAGCATGTGAATGCATCAGTCCATCGCTGTATACTGATTGGAGGTCCCTAGCCTATCGGCTTGTGAACAGTATACCTGTGTAGATCTGTGTTTACCTGTACAGCAATGCACAGGTGCTCTGTGCAGGCCGTCCTATTGCTGTCTATTGGGACACGGCCACTGTGCCCCGGTATGACATCCATGTAGGTGCCAGTAGTAGTAGTGTGTCTACAAACGCAGACAGTGTGAGTTAGGGCCGTGCACCTACCCAGATGTCTTACAGCCGCTGTGTCCCAGTATGACATCCATGTAGGTGCCAGTAGTAGTAGCGTGTCTACAAACGCAGACAGTGTGAGTTAGGACTGTGCACCTACCCAAGATGTCTTACAGCCGTTGTGTCCCAGTATGATATCCATGTAGGTGCCGGTATGTGTCCACAAACGCAGACAGTGTGAGTTAGGGCCGTGCACCTACCCAAGATGTCTTACAGCCGTTGTGTCCCAGTATGACATCCATGTAGGTGCCGGTATGTGTCCACAAACGCAGACAGTGTGAGGTAGGGCCGTGCACCTACCCAGATGTCTTACAGCCGCTGTGTCCCAATATGACATCAATGGGAGTGCTCAGAACACCTGTGCATCCTTGTGTAAACATGGCCCTGATGGTTGTATAGTATTGTACTCCCTGTGTGGATGAGGGTAAACCAGACCTGAAGCTGAGCTCCAGGCAAGTATAAAAGATGCAATTTATTAAATCCGTAAAAGTATTTTTTTTATGTAATTACTTAAAGCTTCCTCTTGACATGTCCTGTACAGCAGCACTCAGACTGGGATAAGTGGGTGTTGGTATGCAAATATGCTGGCAGGAGACATGCTGATAGGAGACATTTGACTGAGCAGAGTGGTACCTCATCAGTCTGGTAGCAGAGGGAAGATGACTACTGTATTCTGCAGTCCGTCCTCTGCTGTGTAAATCACATTCTTGTATGTTGTCTCTATTTCGCCCCAACATCAGTACTGAAGCAAACCAGCCAGTGCCAAGCTATTCTTCTTGTTATCACATCTAGCAGGACCTGTGCAGAGACCATTGTAATCTGTTATTTCAGATCTTGAGTCTCCGGTAATTACTAGTTAGCAGCTGTGAAAACTCAGACTAAAAAGTAAAGTCCATTCCTCCGCAGTCTCTGGATAGGATTGGGTTGCTGATTGACTGGAATTATTGAGGTTGGTTAATGGAAAACTATTTAATTTAAGCCAGTGGGGAAAAGGAAGCTCAATAGAACACCCTGTTAGATGCTGAAGAGATAGAAAAGATGTATATCTCAATTGTTCTTTCTGTAATTGTGAACAGGTGGTGTGTTTTTATTTTTTGTGTGTTTACTGTGACATGATAGACTTTGGTGTTATGTCTGTCAGACTTCATCTGCTTTTGTTGGCGGTCTGTCTGTTAGGTGTCGTCTTTTACACCTTGTGATTTCTCAACTAGTAAACATGATTTTTGCCTCTGTGAAAAAGCCTTAGTGCCGTTGTGCGAGATCGCATTATTCGCACTGTGCGATGGATGCGCTTTTAGCCATACAGATAGTATGGATGAAATCGCGTTGCTTTCGGACCAAACTGGCAAACGCCCCCTTTTTTTGTTTTTTGGTCTGCACCAGAATCGCATTGCGTGGTTGTTCACACCTTTTGCTATCTGATTCATGTCCGAACAGTCAGTTTCCAGTGCGATATACAAGCTGAAATGGGGGTGGGAAATGCCATGCGATACGGGGAGAAAAGGAAAAACATATTTTCCCGAATAGGGGGGAGAGAAGAAAAAGGAGGGCTTTGAAAATAACAGAACTTGTTACTATTTAATAACTAATAAATAAATTTATACTTTAAAACATGGTTTGTGGATCACAATTCTCGTGGATTAACATCTTTCACATTAAAACAAAAATAAATTGAGCTAACTTTACTGTTTTTTTTTTTTTTCATTGCATTTGAAAGACGGCTGGGCAAATACAGTGTGACATAAAATATTGCAGCAATTGCTATTTTATTCCCTAGGGTCTTTGCTGAAATATATATAAAATTTGGGCATTCCAAGTAATTTTCTAGCAAAAAATATTGATTTTAACGTGAACAAGTGTCAGAAAAAGATTTGGACTTTAAGTGGTTAAACGTCCTGCGTTTACTCAGAGTTTGCTCTAAGAAGGAAGTTGGCTACAATGTTTCATGTTACAAACTTGGCAGACTGCCCGGATTTTTACTTTACACACACACAAGTTTATCCCTTTGATCTAAGAAGGAAGCATTAGGGTCCTTTCACACGGAGCGGACCGTTTTTCGGTCCGCTCTGTGTGTGTCCGTCGGCTCAGCGGGGGGTCCCGCTCAGCTGTCGGCGGTCCCCGCACACTGTGCAGGGACCGCCCTGTCTCTCCTCCGCTCTTCACTATGGGGAATCGGATGAAAACGGACCGTTTGTCCTTCTTCATCCGATCCATTCCGCCAGACGGAAGAAAAATAGGGTTTTCTTCCGTCCGAAAAACCGGATCCAGACGGACGCGGATCTTTACGGACGTAGGCGTCCATTACAAGTCCGTAAACGGACAAACGGAGGCGGACTCTTAAGTGGGCAGACTGCCCATCTTTTGACAGAAAGAATCGGCAGAGTTTTTGGAGATCGTCAAAAGGGGTTGAGATCACAATTTTTTAACGATTAATTGTGCAGCTCTGGTGAGAACAGAATAAAAACTCCTCCTATAAGCTTTAAACAGACACTGGTAGAAGTTATAAGACTGCTATATATTGCTATATATTGCTGATGAGAAAAGGTGTTTAGTAGAGGTGCATAGAATAAAAGTTTTGGCGCCGACGATGAACATTTTTAAAAACATTTATATATAAATTGTATTTGACTTTTAAATTAATATAATCAAATTAAATGAATATGAATTAATTGTCTGCCATTATTGGCTCAAAAATGTTTCCCTTTAAGTTCTATGCGCACTGTTCCGTTGATTTAATAATCTCGCCTTGCAGGATTATTTTTTTCTTAAATGAGTGAGTTTAGGGATGTGTTCGATCCATTAGCTATTGAGAGCAAAGTTGTCCCTTGTAAACACGGAAGGCTTCTGTGTTTACAAGTGACAATGGGGTGCGAGGGTCACATAAGGCCTGGCGGGCTTTGTGTTTAGACTTCAACGATGTAGTTCACATATGTCAAAGGAAATTGTATAATGTATGGCCAGCTTTGTACTGGTAGGCACATTAAGGCTTAGTTCACAGGGATGGCCGGAGGACAGTACACACAGGTGACTGATCTGTGTTTGTTTTTTTACCTCTCCCCGAACTGCTTACCATTAAATCTACATGGCGGCTGCTCAAGTGTATACACATTGCTGCGATCCTTTGCTTCATAGTGCAAGAGTTTTCACTCTGCATGTCACGTTTGGGATAACTGCACTGCCTGTCAAATTAAACCAATGACGTTGGATGAACTGCACCACAACTACATGGCTATGGCGGTAAACTCCTCATTGGGATAAATAATCTCTCTGGGGAAAAACAGGCATTCCGGAAGGGGCAGTATAACCTTCTTGAACATATTTTCCACCACAGTAAAGTCTTTGAAGATTTGTCTGCACTGCTCTGCTTCTCCCTAGATATTAGCATGGTACCAATGGCATGGAAGAGTTTGCATAATGTCTTTGGGAAGCTGCACTGGTGGACTGGGCAGTAGCACTAAGCTCACACCCATGCATTTGCTGTGGTTCATGTTTAAACAGGCTGCTGGAAACGCCGGAAAAAATACCCTGCACATTTTTAACAACTCTGCTCTTGCACCATGCGATTTCCTGTCCCCCGAAACCCCCCTCCTGCCCCGACCCAATTTTCAGCTTTCAGCACTCTTTGAACGACAATTGCGCGGTCATACAACACTGTACCCAAATGACATTTTCATCATTCCCCCCCCCCCCCCCATAAAATAGAGCTTTTTTTTGGTGGTATTTGATCACCACTGCAGTTTTTATCTTTTTTGCTAACGTCCGAATAAAAAAAAAAAAAAAAAAATGCAAAAATGTTTTATATTTTGGTATAAATTTGACAAATGGGTAATTTTTCTCTTTTGATGTATGTTGATGTACACTGATGAGGCTGCCTTGATGGGTACAGGCTGCATTGATGGGCACCAATAAGGCGACACTGAGGTGTCTCTGAGAGGAGTCGCTGATGGCTGGCACTGGTAGGTGACACTGATAGCAGTGCTGCCTAGGTGGCACTGATTGGCACCACTAGTAGACATTAATAGGTGGCACTGGTGGGCACTGATTTCTGCACTGCGGGCACTAGCAGGCGGCACAGATGGGGCAGATGTTCCTCTTGGAGACCTATGTCCCTTGCAGAAGCCGGCGATCAGCTTTTTTCCCCCCTCCCCTCACGCTATTAGAGTGAGGAGAAAAAAAAACTGATTACCGAGCTCTTGATTACATCACATGATCAGATGTCTTGCAGCTTGGCTGACAGCTGATCACGTGGTCAGGGGCTGGGATCGGCCCTTCTCGGTGATCACTGTCCGAGCCCTGCAGGGGGCGCGCAGGGAGTGTGCAAATGGGGAGGACGTCTATTGACGGCAGTGTAGGTCCTGTGCATTCATGACGTATGACTTCACTGTTATGCCGGACAGTAAAACTTGGATTCCATTTAAATGAGATTTGCAATGTCTAGATCTATAACTGCGCTGGAAAGGTGGTGTAGTGTTTGATGCCGCATCAGAATGAATAATAAAAGTGATTGTAATGCAGAAAACATGATGGTGAGTGAAATCTAAGAACATGGATTAATTTTTCGCATTATATTTCAGTTATTTGTAGCCTTGTTCTATTAATCCGAACAATCTTGAAGTCTGTAAACTGACTTTGTAAATAATACCACATTAATTCTGTGACACACATTCACTATGCCCTGTGAAGGGCCATTCACAATCTGCATAGCGGAAACTTATGATTTTCATGGGATTCATGCAGAAGGCAACCCATTTATTGTCATAGGCTGTCCCTGCGAGTTTGTTGCCCATAAGAAACTCCCACCCCTTTTTGTGCAACAAGCTGCATATGTTTTTTTTTTTTTTTTCTTTGACATTGCGATTTTGTCGCTTAACAATCGTACTAAAATCACATTGTGTTTATAGTCCCATTTAGAATGGTTGGCACCCAAACACGTGTTGTGTGTTTTGCACCAATTGCCACATGGTTTGGAATTGCAGGAAGAATTACATTTAATTCCACTTGCGAAGTGGGAATGGAGCCTTGATAGGTGCTGTGGTGTCACACATTTCACAGAGCCTTCCCTCTAAACTATGCAGGTGCTGAGAGGAGGGGTTTCAGGAGGTGGAGTCAGTACAGGAATCGCTGTTTGTAGACAGTAAGGTACTATGGGATATGTAGTCCATAGAAATTTGATGTAAACAGCAGAGAAGAATCTGCAAAGCATGCAGGGAATCCAGGAAGTTGGGGAATGAGACAGGCAGAGCTCACAACATGAAAGGAGATTCTTTAAGCAAGATTATATTGGATTGGTAAAAGTAGCTGATTGTATTGCTGTTATTCTGATTTAAAATTAAGGTGTGACCATAAAACTTTGCTACCACATGTGTAAGGCCGCGTACACACGGCAGAGATCCTCGACGGGCAGAACACCTCGTTCCGCCCGTCGAGGTTCTCTCCCGGCCGTCGAATTCGGCGACCCGCCCGTCGGGAATGGCAACCAGCCATTCTTCCAGGCGGGCCGTCGAGGAAATAGAGAGCGTGCTCTCTATTTCGGCTCGACGGGCTGGTTTTCAGCGAGAACCTCGGCCGTGTGTACGGCGCCTAATAAGTTGCTGCATTTTTATTTATTTTGGAAAAATGTTCCTCGTGCATTTTATTCTGCAAACGCCGTATTTATCTACATATAACACGCACCTTCATTTTAAGAGGGCAGTTTCAGGGGGAGAAAAATGTGAAATAAAGAACTTTGATGCAAAATAAGGGTCAGTGCCTATCTGCAGCCTCCCTATTGGCATGAATGCAGCCTGATCAATGCCCATCTCAGGGAGAGGGGTGGGATGAGCGCTGTCAGTTTACATACAGCGAGAATCTCCTGTTTACTCTGTGGCCATTTTAAAGCGGTTGTATACCTGCTATTGAAATTTATTTTTTTCCCCCACCTAAAAGGCATAATCGGCTAGTATGCACCACATACTAGCTGATTATGTAATACTTAGCTTGGAACGAGGTGAAGAGCACTTACCTGGTCCATGCCGAGCGAGATGTCCTCTTGCTCCGGCATGTCTTCTGGGTATCTCCGCTCCAGCGCTGTGATTAGCTGGAGCAACGATGTCGTCGCTCCCGCGCATGGGAGACTTCAATTCAGCAAGGTCCCGCGGCTGCCGGTCCTTTCGCTGAGGATCCCCGCGGCGCACTGCGGCGGGAATATCTCCTAAACCGTACAGGTTTAGGAGATAGTCTTTATACTTACAGGTAAGCCTTATTATTGGCTTACCTGTAAGTGGTAGTATAGAGTATACTACCACTTTAATACAAAGTCCCGAATCCAGGACCGGCTTCTATGATGGACAGAACACTGGTCCAGTGCCAGCCCAGGAGACGGGACTAACTATTACAGAGGCCGCAGAATAAACCGCTTCTCGCTGTATGTAATGTGACGCTGCTCCCTCCCGGTTATCTCCGAGGCAGCCCAAATTGCAGTATTGGCATATAACACGCACACACTATTTGCAACCGCTTTGCATACATAAACATCATGTTGTATATCCCACCCACTTTCAGATGCCTTTGTAGTGATGAGATCAATGATATTCCTCACGTGTCAGTGGTCATATTGTTATGGCGAAAAGATGTGTACTACAGAAAACCACATGCACAGTTAGATTTTCATTAAAAAAAAAAAACATTTTTTAATCCTGCTTCTTCGAATTGTCTTGTCACTGGTTGAAAACAAACATTTGACACCACTAACCATCAGAAATTCAACCAAACCTTGAACACCATTCCACTGGTCTATGGGCAGCTTTAGTCCTAGAGGGAGGCCATACCATATATTACTCACTCAGAATGAGGGTTGGTGAAAGCCATGCTCATTGGTGCTTGGATTACTAGTTAAAAAGAAAAATCTCTTAAATGTGGTTGATCAGTTGAAACTGCATCTGTGGCAAAGGATTTGTTTTTCCTCTATAGGAAGGGATCAAATGGCATTTTCATAGTGTTGGGAAAAGTCTAGAGTGCAGTAAGGACCACTTCAAATTTAAATGGCGCTCTTCATCATTGACATTAGAATTTTTTTTACCTGGGGGGGGGTTAGTGCATTGAATAGGGAGGACAAAAGCTGACCCAGACTAAGAGGAAGGAGCAGCAGTGTCACGCTCTAGTGCATTGCACAGTACTGTCAGTCTTGCACTGAGTGCTTGCTGACAAGAGGAAAGATCAACACATGGGATTACTCTTACAATGTTACATAAGAGAGGTCGGGCTGGATCAGTGAAAAAGCTGTGTGGCAGGTGGGGGGGGGGGGTTCTGCAACAGGGAAAACTGAAGTCACAGACCTGGAAATATCATCTGCCAGACGCTTGTACAATACTTTTTGGTAGGACAGATCTTTTACATGCATGCTATTTAGCCGTGTGTTTAGCTGCTGGCCGGGAGCTCTGCATAAGTGTAACTGCACCTTCTGTAAGGCTTGTTCTTACCTGATGAGATCTGCAATCAGAAAACCTTTATCTGACCTGGAGGTGTATGCTTTGTAGTCTATTTTTCAATTCATCGTTTTTAAGAATTTTATTTTCAATTTATATTTTTTCAAGAAGCTCTGGATACATTTTTAGGGCTCATTTCCACTGGCGTTTTTACAGCCACTTTTCTGAGCGTTTTTACAGCTTAAAAACGCCTGTCCATGTTAGTCTATGGCCTTATGCCCACCATGATGTTTTTGAGCTGTAGATGGCTGAGACGTTTTTAAGCTGCAAAAAAAACGCGGGACCAGTGCGTTCTGAAGCTCCAGCAATAGAGCTGTAAAAACGCCAGACATTAAAAAAACGCTCAAAAACGCGGCCGCAGCGTTTTTAAAGCTCCAGCTCCAAAAAAATTTTTTTTTCTAAAGTAAACATGGACAGGCGTTTTTAAGCTGTAAAAAACGCTCAGAAAAGTGGCTGTAAAAACGCCAGTGGAAATGAAGTCTTAAGTTTCCCCCCCCCCCCCCCCTTTTACTTATGTGTTCCTGGACTATTGAACAATTGTGTTGGGGTTTTCCTTGTGTTTCTTCATCCTACATGTGCCAAACATTAGTCAAAATATCGATGAGACTGCACACCACTGCATCCGTGTTCAATAAACTTTATTATTCAATACATACAACCCAGCCAGTTTTTTTTTTTTTTTTGCATTTCACCCTATAAAAGGAGTTGGTCACAGCTGGCACTTGCATCTGTGGTGTACAGTCTAATATAGCATGGAACAGAATCGTACAGTAGAATGTTCTGAGCATTAGTTCTTTTTCTCTAGTTTTTGTGAGTGCTCTAATAGAATGTACCGTAATGGTAAACAATTGCAGTTTTAGAGTTGTTTGTGGCTTTGGATAGTAAATTGGCATATATTTGAGTGAAATGTTACCATCCCTCTTACTTGAAATTTCCTGAACACCTAAAACATGACGCTTGTGAAAATCATTTTTAAAAGTAACGGTAATGATTCCTTTTTGAATAGTGCCGAAGTTATGCTTTTAACATGGGTTTAGCTTTTTTAGGATTCATTTATAATTATTGGTAATAAAGTTGGCAGTTATTAAAAACAAACATGCACCGCATGCCCCTCCTTCAGAATTAACCAGCCCAGTACATGTAGTATAGCAGCCATTATTCCCATGGCAGTGGGGCATCAAACATATTTACAACAAAACACAAAAAAAAATGTTGATAATTTTACAACTGCTTGTCATTTTAGCAGTGACTTTGCTTCTCAACAATTTGTTAAAAAAAA
Source organism: Rana kukunoris (assembly GCA_029574335.1). Taxonomy (NCBI): domain Eukaryota; kingdom Metazoa; phylum Chordata; class Amphibia; order Anura; family Ranidae; genus Rana; species Rana kukunoris. Next base: position 651,280,650 of record CM056049.1, on the reverse strand, counting down.
GTCTAACAAGTATCACTATTAGATGCAGATATCGCAGAAGATGGCGTTGGAGAAGTGGTAGCCTCCTTGGCAGCTGGAAAGGAATCTGGTTTTGATGGCCTTCCCCTGGAGGTCTACTTCAGATACTTGGATATCTTAGCACCTGTCCTAACGCAAATCTATTCCAAGGCATTTCAAGAGACTGTCGCCATCCATGTATTCAGCTACAGTAGTACTTATACCCAAGCCTGATAAGGCCCCCCCCCCCCCCCCCCCCCCTGACTGCACTTCTTGCCATCCAATTTCTCTACTCAATATAGACTATAAGATATTTGAGAAAATTTTAATGCAGTAATTCTTGGTGTCATCCACCCAGACCAAACTGGCTGTACAGAGGAACCCGACAGGTGTGTCCTTTGTCCCCGCTATTTGCGGTGGCTATTGAGATACTGGCACTGCGATTCTGATAGTCTACCCTCATTACAGGTACCCCGCTGGGTAATGGATCTGATGTCATAGGCCTATATGCAGATGATCTTATTGTATATTTGCAGGATTCATCTACGCCATCAGTCTTGCTCAACTCCGATAAGGTGGACACGATGCATCATATTCCAACATCGGATGTACAAGCGGCCAACGTGCAGACTTTATCTATGTTATGTGGCTGTGTCCTGTTATTACCATTTACTGGAAATGGGAAATAGATATATTGTCTAAAACTCTCTCGGTACCTGTACCATGTGATCGACACATCTATCTATTGTGCATACTTGATGAGGAACAATGGTCAAAGTTTACTAGAATAATCCTGAGAGAAACGCTGTTTTTGGCTCAAAAGGCTATTACACTTAAGCGGAATCATCAGTCTGCTCCCCCATCTACTTGTCAATGGATTCAGATGATGAATCCGATACTGCCGTATGAGCATAGGGGTTGTCCAAACACATACGACAGGGTGGGGAACATCTGGTGCTCTTCCACTCTTGCCATGTCTAATCTGAGCAGCTTTTTCTCTTTGCTCCCAGTACAAATTTTTATTTTCCAATTTTCATACAAGTAATGTAATAACGAATCCAAACTGCTTTGTACTTGTATGCAATTGTTTTTTTTTTTTTATTGAGACTGGACATTTACGTATTTACAACTGTGAGCATGTACTTGTGTACCAAACACTGTACTTTAAGCTTACGTTGGGTGTGTTGGATGCCGTACCATTATTTTATGCATTTGCCAATAAAAAGCCTTAAACATAGACGGGTTGAAGTGGTTGTAAACCCTTTTCTATACCCAGTGAAGTGAACACCCTCCGATGATACAGAAACTAAACAAATCTCCCTACATAAGTTTACATGTATATCTGCTGTCCCCGGCTTGCTATATTCTTTAGTGTTAATATATAATTTTTAAGGGGGGATTGGGGGGGGGGGGTTGAGAGCATTGTATCTAATAAATAAATAAATAAACAAAACAAAAAAACAACCTAGATCATTATGAAATGCTCACCTTAGATCGAAATCCCTGCACACTGGTCCAGTCGGCGACATCACTCCCGGAATTATTTCTGGGTATTGCGGGCTTCGGCGCTGTGATTGGTTGGAGCCGCAATGACGTCACTCCCGCGTGGGAGCTGCTGGTAAAGGCACGTCGGCTGCAGCAATGGCACGAACAAGCCATTGCTTCAGTGTACCAATGACATAAGCACATGCTGATACAGGAGATATCTCATAAACCATATGGGCTTAGGAGATATCTAGGGTAGCTACAGGTAAGCCTTATTATAGGCTTATCTATAGTAAAAAGGGTATTGTAAGGGTTTACAACCACTTTTTTAAGAAGCTAGCCTTTTGAAATGAGTGGCTAAGCAGGTAATTTAAAGCCCAGATTTTCTTATTTTAATGTATAACTTGCCTTCCTTACAAGCTAAGCACATACTATGTGTGATTCTTAGGCTGGGCTCACACTGATACTACATGACAGTCATAAGTCTATCATCCTACTTTGCTCTGCGACATCTGTCCTACATCGGTCCTACATTGGTCTGACATCCATCCAACTTGAATAAACGGCATACTACTTTGATCCGACTTTGTGATAGTCTGACTTGTTCTTTGACCAATCAAAACAATCCCAGTGTGAGATGAATTCTCTTTACTGCTGCTGTAATCACATGTTGGATGTCAAAAGTCGGATGGTAAGAACAAGGATCCTACTTTGATCCGACTTCAATGATATTCAATGGGCTGAAGTAGGACCAATGTAGTACAGGGAACATTTTCAAAGTTGGACTGACAGTTAAGTCGGCTCCCATAGGGAAGCATTGATTTTTCACACGTAATGCGACATGAGCTCCGAATGTCGCAGCGTTTGTCGTACTAGTGTGAACCCAGTCTTGGCCTTACCTCCGTACTTGTACACTCTATGCATTTGTATGTACTGTAATGTTTGCTTGTGGAGAAGTTACAGTGATCACAGGCATCTGAGATGTAAAATGACAGTTAAAGCGTAATTCCAGGAATTCAGACACTTTGTAAAAAGCGAAGGCAAACTACGAGTTAAGCCCAAGGAGCTGCCGATAATCTCCTGGGCTTCTCTATTTACAGGTATTATTGACTTTTTTTTTTTTTGCTCTGCTGGAGAGGGACTCTGAGATCTGAGAAGAGAAACACGCACACAGGCTATGCCTGCTCCTCTTTTGCTGCCCATTAACAGAAGCCTTTGTATTTTATGAATGTGTTTTTACCGAATAACCAAGGCTTCTGTGACTGGGCAGGAGAAAGGGGGGTGGGGGCAGGCATAGTAGCTGCAGTGACTGTCCTGTGCAAGATGCAAAGATCAGTGTTGCTCTCCCAGAACTGCAGCAATAGCTGTTTTCCAAGAGTACTATAAAAGCATTGGATCTAAATAATATCACTAAGCCCAGTAGGTGCCTTCATTTTTTACAACAGGAGCTGAATTCAGATTTAGGCCCATCACTTTTAGTGGAACAATGGGGGGGGGGTTATATGGTAGCATTAACACTGCAAAAACTTTTCTTTCTGTCTCCCTGCAAGTGTTATTACCTGTTGCTTCTGCTTATATAATATTCTACCACTTGCTTTAACAAAGTGACAATGTTGCGGTCATTGAAACTAAGATTTAGTTGACATCGAGCTGCACTGACTGCATGACCGATGTGTGTACTCTGATCCTGCTGCATCGCACTGTTTACTTTTTTCACAGAACTTTATTGAAAGCCACAGCGCCATCCCTCACAAGTTCAGCCTCCTTCCTCTGCCACCGACTGCGTTCGGGGTGTCTTTGAGATTGAGGTCTTGCTAATATTCTCCCCCCTCTCTCCCTAGGCTTCATGTGCATGGGACGTTTTTACAACCTCTCCTGAAAGATTTAACTTGACAGCTAGTAACCCACGTTTTAAAACGTATACATAAGATAACATTGAGTTCAGGGGCACTTGAAAAAAGTGTCCTACTGCCTCAGAACGTCCGTTTTAGCAGCAGCACTATACATGGGGCCCAAGTCCTTCAGTCTTGTTATACAGTACTGGATAAACACCTTGATTCTTCTAATTGGTGGAAACGAATGGCAAGCCAGGTACCTCTTACTGCACTGCAGACACCACATCACAAGCAACTTCCTTGTAAAGCTACATCTTATTTGGTGAGAATTATATTTTTGCGAACCCCCACCATGGTAAGTCCAGAACATCCAAGTGAACAAGGTTGCTAAAGTTCTAGATTCTTCTGTAGCCTTTTCTTGGAAAGGTCAAACTTGGCTTTGCCCCGTATTATCTTCTGAGCCTCTGTATTGATCGGTGACTCAACTAATCACATTAAAGGATTAATAGCGTGGCTTGTAAAGCAGAGGGGAGTGGACCTTTTCTGTAGTAAAAGTCAAGATTTACATACAGCTCACCTGCCTCCTGTTTTCTTTGGATCTACTGAGCATCCTGATTTACTGTGAAGGGAACATCTGCTTTTGCACTTTTCTTCCTCAGATTTGTGACAAATTTTCTTTTGCTGTAGAAGCTTTTGTGGGGGGTTTTGAATTGTACTGCCGTCCTTGTGTGGTAATGGCTTTGCATTTCAATTCCATGTGTTTGCAAACTTCTAGAGTAAACCTGAAAGCTGCTGCTATTGCAGATTTATTTTTCAAGGCACTTGCTCATATCTTGGCTGCACTGCTTGGTGAGTCCCTGGTTGGGTCCATACATGTCCATTTCTGGTGCCGGAACATAAGTCACATGCTTGTAATGAGTCGGTGACTTGCCAAGTAGTGAAGCAAAATTGGCATTAGTTTCTGTATTATCCCGACAGATTCACTGTAAATATTTTATTCATGGAAAAACAATTGTTTTCCAGAATATTAATGTGAAGCAGTTATACAGTGCCTTGAAAATGTATTCATACCTCTTTGAATTTTTTCATCACGTTACAAACAAAAATGGATTTTATTGGGAATTTATGTGCTAGACCAACACAAAGTGGCACATAATTGTGGAAAAAAAAATGATGGTTTTCCATTTTATTTTTTTACACAAATGTGTGGCGTGCATTTTGTATTCAGCCCCCCCTGAATCAATACTTTGTAGAACCACCTTTTTCTGTAATTACAGCTGCAAGTCTCTACCAGCTTTGCACATCTAAAGTGAAAGTTTTGCCCATTCTTTGCAAACTAGTTCAAGTTTTGTCATATTGGATGGAGGGGTCTGTGAATGTCAGTTTTCAAGTCAATTGGATTTAGAGCTTGGCTTTAATGCCCTGTTCACACCTATGCATTTTTAGTTTTGGAGAAACAACTGGAGTCCATTTACCACCGGCCAGGGTTTTTTTTTTTTTCTTGTTTTTTGGTTCCATAGACTTCAATGGATCAAAAACATGTATTGAAAAATGCACCTGGAATATGCAAACTGCAACCCTCATAGGTGTGACTTGGGCCTACCTAGGCCATTCTAACACATGACTATGCTTTTAATCTAAACCATTCCATTTTGTTCTGGCTGTATGTTTAGGGTTGTTATCCTGCTGGAAGGTGAACTTCCGCCCCAGTCTCCAGTCTTTTTCAGACTGAGCTACAACACAGAGACTCTAACAGGTTTTCTTCTAAGATTGCCCTGAATTTGGCTCAATCTATCTTCCTATCAACTCTGACCAGATTCCCTGTCTCTGCTGAAGAAAAGCATTCCCACAATATGGTGCTGCCACCACCATGTTTCACAGTGGGGATGATGTGCAGTGTTTTCCGCCACACATAGCGTTTTTGCTTTTAGGTCAAAAAAGTTCATTTTTGGTCTCATCTGACCAGAGCTTCATCTTCCAATTTTTACTTTTATACACTAGCCTGCAGAGCGTAGCTCTTGAGATCAGTGGACCACAGGTGCAGTATCAGACTTCTGCACTTTTTATCCAGCTGCCTGCTCATACCTCAGGCTTTCAGTTGGAAAGCTGGAGGAAGTGTCAATGGACTACGAGTGCACCAATTACCATAATCTTGTTCTATTGGGAACTACATGTCTGTCTGACGGGGTGGAAGTCCGGACTAGCAGTTTATTCATTCATGGATCTCTCTCAATATATGTGACGTCAGTGTGGATAATTAAACTAGTTGTCTCCATTGAAAGATTTCCCTTATATTCCTGTTCTTGTAAAAGCCCAAAATTTGGAATTGCAAGCACCTACACTTAATGTAGGCTTACCTGTAGGTGCAAGTGGTCAGAGAGGGTATACAACCGCTTTTAAGCTTTAATAAAACCTGGAAGCTGATTGGTTTCTATGCAGCGCTGCACCAGATTTTGATCTTTTTAACCGTCTTGCGGACCGCCGCATGTACATTTACATCAGAATGGCACAGGCAGGCACATCAACGTGTGTGTGTGTGTGTGTGTGTGTGTGTGTGTGTGTGTATATATATATATACGTGCCTGCCTTGCCGTGGGTCGGGGGTCCGATCAGGACCCCCCCCGGTACATGCGGCGGCCCCCGTGGCTGGCTGAGCGATCCGGGACGAGGGGGCGGCTATTCGTTTTTGTCCGCCCCCTCCGGATCGCTCCCAGCCAATCCGCGCGCTCCCGCCATGTCACGTTCTCCTCCTGTGTAAACACAGGAAGAGGGAAGTGATGTGATCTCTCCCCTCAGCGGTATTTTCAACCGCCGCTGAGGAGAGATCACATCACACAGTAAGTCTGCACAACACTACACTGACACCAGGACACACAGGCAGACTTAACCCCTTGCGATCACCCCCCCCTCCCCCCTGTCACAGAATACAGTAATCGTATATGTATGATTACTGTATTTAGTGTCAGTGTGACAGGCAGTTAGTGTTAGGTTCAGGGTAGCCCCCGTACCCCCCCAATAAAGTTTTAACCCCTTGATCACCGCCCTAGTTAACCCTTTCACTCCATATTGCCAGCGTCACTAAGCGTTAATTTTTCTGATCGCTGTATTAGTGTAGCTGTTCCCGCTAGGTAGCAATTTTTTTTTTTTTTTACAAAAGACATGTGGCTAAATAAATTTTGGTCAAAATTTTTGACTAAAATTTAGTTTATTTGATTTTTCTTATAACAAAAAGTAAAAAATATTGTGTTTTTTTTTTTTTTTTTAAATGTCACTCTATTTTTGTATATAGCGCAAAAAATAAAAATCGCAGAGGCGATCAAATACCACCAAAAGAAAGCTCTATTTGTGGGATGAAAAGGACAACATTTTGTTTGGGAGCCACGTCGCACGACCGCGCAATTGTCCGTTAAAGCGAATCACAAAAAGGGGCCTGGTCCTTTACCTGCATTTTGGTCCGGGTCTTAAGTGGTTAAATAACCTTCACAGTCTGGGCTTCTCTCCTGCTATAGATTTGGTTACATCGAGGTGCGAGGATGTCCCATCCATAGAGCTCTTAAAATCACAGCTGTACACTAGTCTATGCCACATACTGAAATCGCTTTCCTCTTCCGGCGGTGCTGGAGTGACTTTCCCATTTGGGAAACTGAACACCAAAACTGAATTGGCACCTCCTCCATTCAGAAAACACACCTCTTGGGGAATACAAGGCTTTTTTTTTTTTTTTATTGCATAATGGTGGAATGTGACATGACATCACAGGCCTCTCATCTCCACCTTGTCTAGTGAGAGTACACCTTGTATGCATTGAAAAGAATATAACACATTTTCAGACTGGCGAGGATGGCAATCCAGTAACTCCATTGTGTTGAGTGTACCATAGGAGGAACAAAAAAGCACTTCCTGTAGGTGGCATGGACTACTGCAGTGATTTGATACTCCCCTGCAGCCTTCCGTAGGTAACTTATCAATAAGGCCCCATGCCCACGAGACGCTGGTAAACTCGAGTTCAGAGGCATTTGGACAGCTTTTTCAACTGCCCCTGAACACATTCAATGTTATCCCATGTGTCCATGCACACAATCTTGTTTATTGCAGTTTTTTAGGCAGTTGCGTTTATCCAGCAGCAAACAAATGGGTTCAGACGCAAAACGCTGCTAAACGGTACCGGCGTTTTGCCGCGATTTTGTTTATAGGCGTTTTTAAAGGTGACCTGGTTTTTTACATTAGAAATGGCAAATGTTGAAAAAACATAAACAACTGTAATTGCTTTGCATTGTGGACAATCCACAACTTGTGGTAGGTGACGTGGCAGGTGATGTGGCCAGGTGACGTGGCAGGTGGACAATCCACCAACTTGTGGCAGGTGATGTGGCCAGGTGACGTGGCAGGTGGACAATCCACCAACTTGTGGCAGGTGATGTGGCCAGGTGACGTGGCAGGTGGACAATCCACCAACTTGTGGCAGGTGATGTGGCCAGGTGACGTGGCAGGTGGACAATCCACCAACTTGTGGCCAGGTGACATGGCAAGTGGACAATCCGCAACTTGTGGCAGGTGATGTGGCCAGGTGACGTGGCAAGTGGACAATCCGCAACTTGTGGCAGGTGAGGTGGCCAGGTGATTTGGCAAGTGGATAGTCCACAACTTGTGGCAGGTGACATGCTAAATACGAGTATACTGCTGCTCTTTCAGCTGCTACTCACTTTGGTCTCACAAAATGGCTGAAATGGTTAAATATTGTTTTTTGAGCTTAGGGGAGGGTCTTATGATGTTTCTTAACTAAACGCAAACGCGGTAAAACGCAGTGAAATTCGCGGCAAAAACGGGCGTTTTAAATGCCGGTTTTTGCATTTGAAAACGTGTGTTTAGATGTGTTTGCATTTGTGTCTCGTGTGCATGGGGTAATAAAGCTGGCCAATATCAATTTTTTAAGATTATTCCTACAGATCAGCTTTCACTTATGTCTGCACAATCGGTTTTGGCTTTGCTTTGTACAGGAATGTATAGCTGCAAGGATTTGTGGTTTTTGGTACAATTGCAAAAAGGAAAACCTTGATGGTTTAATTGGAGTATTGCATAAACTCTGTGATTGGTAAACATGGGGCTGTATGGGTCATATCGCAGGGTCTGCAGTGTGCGAGTGAAGGCATGCTTCACTTATCACCACTTTTAGATATGAAGTGATCAATAGTGTTGTTGTGCTCTGACCACCTGCTTTCTTCCCACACCAATTCTCTACTGGCCTCTGCTAATAGCCAATTGCTGTCTGCAAAAGAGCGAGTTATCAGAGAACACAAGATTGATATGTCTCATGAAACTTAAAGATAATACATTTTTGTGTGTAATACAGGGTTTTTGAAATGTAGCATTGAGAAGACCCTTTTTTTACTTTGTGACATTTGTCTTTCAATTTAGTGAGAGGAATGTGAATTGTTCAGGTGTTTATATAGACCATGCTGTGAGCAGAGTATTGTACACAGGGGTGCCGAGGTCACGAGAGACACGTTCCTAAATGATATACTCTACTGTGGCTTCCCATCCAATTTACTGTATGGTTTTTAGACGGGCTAAAAACTCAACCTACTTGTGTATTTCTATTCTGTTTGTTATGACCCCTGTACCCCAAGTGACCATTGTCAAAAAAATAAATAAAAATCCTAGCTCACCAGACTGAAATGACCCCGTCTAACCGATCACATTATAAACGAGGGGTCTAGTTTACACGTATTTGTCAATACAGTGCTCAGCATAAATGAGTACAGGGTAAGATTTTCTTCAATATCTCAATGAACACGAGAACAATTTCCAAAATTTGGACAAAACTGAGTGTTGTAGAACATTTGTTTTTAGCTCATTACATGAACGTAATGGTAATAATATAACTTGGATTACAAAATCTTCAGTTTTACTCAAATTGATGCAAAAAGGAGTACACTCCACAACAAAAACAACTCCATACGAGTGAGTGAATAACTTGTATAGCGCTACAAATGCAAACTGAATCTCCTCAAGGCACTTGAAATACATTCCTTCTATTTAGCCTTCAGAATAGTTGGGTCTTGAGTTTTTTCCTAAAGGCCTGGTGATTCCTGTACGGATATTAGTTGGTAATGCGTGTGAGTCCTTGGACTGCAAATCTACATCCTCCTTTGGTCTTGTAGCGGGCCTAGGGGATTTGTAGTAGATTTTAGTTAGTTGATCGAAGAACGCAATTGGTGTTATATTATATTTTTATTTTTTCACATAAATATTGGCGGGCGATTTCATGTACACATTTGTGTCCATCTAGTATTTTGTATGACCTTTGTACAGCACCAAGTCCTTCTAGGCATGGAATGAACAAGTTGTCGACATATTGCAACATCTTTCTTTCTTCCGTTCTTCAAGAATGACCTCTTTTAGGCTTGATTCACATCTATGTATGTTTTTGACCGTTTCTGCAGTGTCTTTTGCTGTGCTTTCTGCAATTTATTTTTTATTTTTTCCCCATTTGTGCTTTTTCATATTTATTTTTTTTTGCTTTACATTCACTGTATATAGCCAGTTGCTAAGGAGCGCGCCGGGAAGCCACGGCCTTAACTGATGAGTCATGAATATAAAATAAATGAAAATGTGCCAGCTTAAATTAAGGGAAAAAAACAGATCTGCAAAGTCATAAGGGGCGGAGACTCGATTTAACTTGCCAGATAGTAAACAACGTTCAAAACTTGTTTTGCTGTGTCTACATGCCGCGTTTAGTGGCATTTTGCCGTGCTTGTGTATTTAGAAGCATTTAACTTCTTTAGATCCGAGCTATAGTCTAATCACGGCTACAGCACGGACCTACTTTGCCAGGAGGGCTTCAATAGACATCTTCCCTTGCTCGAGTGTCCTGCTTGCCCTCTGTAGAGCGCGCTCTGTGATCAGCAAATCTAAGACTCGCTGGATCAGAGTAAGGGGTCGATCCCTCACCACGTGCTCAGCTGTCAGCCAATGATAAGGGGTCGATCCCTCACCACGTTCTCAGCTGTCAGCCAATGACGGCTGATCATGTGATGTAAACAGCGTTTTTTTTTTCTCTCACGCTATCACCAGTGGCTGTCGGAAGGACATCGGTCCCGATCAAGTAGAGCAGCCTCGAAACGACACTGAGTGCATGTACTGATAAGGTAACAGAGGAGAGTTCAGGAGCAGTTGGGAAAATGCCCAACTGCTCCCAAACTTCCGTTTAGCAGCAAGTGTACATGAGGCCTAAGGCTTAGGTTGCGGCCTACTGGTCCACCTTTCCTGACATAAATATTACTGTATAGCTTCACTGACATAAATGATCATGGAATGCTTAACCACCAAGTAAAATAGTATAACAAAACGAATAAAGAAATCGAACTGAAAACAAATAACCAGAATATTTTTCCTGTACATTCTCGTACCACTTAATCAGCAAGGATATTGATTTCAGTATCTTACAAACCTATTTCTCTAGTGGACAAATTGCTGTATATGACACAGTCCAAAAAGGGGTAACATTTTCACATCCCCCAGCAAACTACATTTACACGCATCTGCAGACCTCTTCACTGAATTACTTTAAACTAAAATCTCTTTTCTATATTTTGGACTTTAGTATCGCAGTGCTGGGAACTATTTCAGCATGCTGTTCCCCTATGGCGCTTATTACACACTTCTAATGAACTAGCTCATCCACTCATCCTGAAATGTATGTATTTTTCCCCTTTTCAACATAAAGGAAGCCATATGTGTTTGGCATGTTTTGGAACAGTTGAACATCAGTTCTTGGAATCTAGTCAAGTCTTCCCTCCTCTGATTACCATGTGACTTTTGACTAGTTTTTGGAAAACAGAACAGACATCATTTCAAAAAAATGTGCATACTTCATGCCTCTGTCCTTGCTCCAAGTGTCCTCCAAACCTTAGTGTTGAGTTAACTTAAAGAGAATGAGTAGGCTTTTTCATCTTCTTTTGGCTAGATATAGATGTGTGTGTGTGTTTGTGTTTTTTTTTTTCCCCCTCCCCTCTCTAGAGAGATTATATATCTCTATTAGAAACTGTATCAACTGTATATATAAAACAAATAAAGTCCAATCTGCAGCACCTGAAGGCTGCATTCACACTACAGCATTTTGAAAGCGCTGATGTGTGAATGACAAATTGTGGGACTCGCATTTCAGATGCTATTCATTTGAATGGCATCTCAGATGCTACTTTTGGGCGACATGCTTCTTGCAGTGCATGTTGCAGCACAACAATTCGCAGAAGACTTATTACGATTTGAGGTGTCGCTCAGATGAACGGCATCTCCAATGGGAGTCCTGTGATTTGTCCTTCACACATCAGGACCTGAACGGACGCTTCATGCAGGTCTATGGAGCGATGGGTGTCAGCGGTGACATGTCTGGAAGCCCTATTTTTCCATCTGTCGTTCGGACCGTTTTAATCCGATCCCACATAGAGGAGAGCGGAGCTGTGACAGGTCAGTCTCTGCACAGTGAGCGGAGACGGACCTGTCACCCGCCGGCTCAGCGGAGAGATTCCCGTGCTGAGCAAGCGGACTCCGTACATGGACAGACCTGTGTGAAAGAGCCCTTATATTGGCTTTTGAGTGATCTACATTAACTGTTCTGTTGGCCAAATTTTATAACTAACTGGAAAACTATTTTTTTTCCTTAAATTACTATTTAAGTTGCCACCAAAAGAAAGCTCTTTAAGTTTTTATTTAAAATAAAAATACCATAATTTGGGTACAGTGTTTCATGACTGCAATTGTCATTCAAAGAGTGACGGCGGTGAAAATTGGCCTGGGCTGGAAGGGGGTTTAAAGAGGAAGTAAACGATCTGAAAAAAAATCTGAGAAAAAAACCCTGCAAGAAAAAGGCACAATGAGCTAGTATTACTTACCTGAGATCGAAGCCCCTGCAGCGGTGCTCGTTACTCACCACCGCCATCTTTCCCCGAGTGTCTCCCTCGTATCGCGGTTTCGGCGCTTAGACTGGCCGGAGCCGAGATGACGTCTCTCCCACACATGCGCGCGGGTGCCGCCACTAAGGGCATGATAGCCGTTAGTAACGGCGCGCTTAGTGCGCCTGGGTGCCATTGTCTACGGCGCATGCGTTGTAGACATTGATTCATGTCTTTTGGAAATCTCTCCTAACCCTTATGTGGTTAGATATTTCTTGCACCTACAGGTAAGCCTTAGGGCTCTTTCACACGGGACGGATCCATGATGATCCGCCCCGTGAACCTCCGCTTGCTCAGCGGGAATTTTTTTTTTTTTTTTTTTTTTTTTTTTTTTTTTTTACACATACAGAATGCACAGTAGACCGCAAGAGGCTGGTTTCAAATCAAATTCAGGTACTTGCTCTGCTTGCATTAATGTGTTAATGATAATTGAGATGCATTAATTTGTGTCCTTTTTTTATTTCTGGCTGGAGATCAGCTCTAATTAGTTTCCGCTTTCAGCTTTATTGCTCCTTAACAATGCAAGTGTAAAATGTGTTTGTGCCTGATATTGAATAATACTTAGTTTGTTCTGTGCTCTGGCAGGCTCATAACCTATTACGCCTTTTCCCTGCAGGCTCATTTACACCAGCAGCAGTCTTTGCTTCTCTAAAAAGCGATCAGCGTGGAATTGCTTTTCAGAAGGTGGTTGCCAGGCAGCTGGGTGGTTTTATATATTACTACTTTGCCGCCTGTTTTAACATTGAAAGCCATCACCACTACACGGGGAACTGTATTGTAGGAGAGCGGTTACTGTGTGGCCTCATTCACTGCCGAACATGATGGGATATTTTTTTATTTATTTTTTTCGGCATGTGTATAACCCTGTCCAGCTACTTTGATGGGTTAAGAGGGAAGGTTGGGTGGGCAATAAAACCGCAGCTCAACTACCTATTTTTTTACCCTCCTCTAGTAGTAAGTGTGAACAAGCCCTAAATTCTTTAAATAGCCAGTCTATAATTTCTTCTGGTTATTACAATGACTTAAAAATGAAAAGACATGTTTGTTTATGTATGTTAAATGTAAAAGTCAAAATGTCTTTAAGGTCTTTAAAATTGCTCATCTCACAAAGTGTTTACTGGAAGAAAAACACCACTTTTTGTAAAGGAAAAATAAAATCCCCCATTTTTAGGTGATCTATATACGCTGGTTATAGGAAATTTTGCAACATCATACCATTGTTTGAGGTACATAAATGATCAAAAACAGGGGTGCAACTTTATCTCAAATTTTATATATACAAACAAAACTCATGAATATATCACCTATGTGCTATGAAATCATATGTGTTAATGAATGCACTAACCAAAATCAACGAACAGTACTGAGTGGTTGTAAACCCTCTCATTGGAGCGACTAGCCTCAGATGATGCAGAGATGACACAAATCCTCCTAAATGTGTTTACTTGTTTATCTGCTGTCTTCTCTCTTGTACATCCCTTCAAAGTGCTGATGTTAGATTAAATCTTTCTGCATTTACAGATGAGGGGGTGGAGAGCTGCATTCAGAGGTCTGAGAAACTGTGAGCTGATTGGAGAAAAGGAACACCCCCCCCCCCCCCCTTCCCTACAGACACAGAACTGTGTGCCGAACTCTCCTCCCCGACAGAAACTTTATCTCATGTGTTGCGGAAAACTTCTTAGTGACTCATGCTTATAACAGAGGAATGAAGCATAAGAGAGAAACCACGCTTAAAGCTTTGGAGATAGACAAGTAAACGCTACAGATTTCATGACTGGTGTTTGCAATGTCCTTGTATGACAAGTGCAAGCAACCCCCCCCCCCCCCCCCCCCCGTAAACAATAGGAAAGGAGAATTAGAGCCGATTCATACTGGGGCGACACGACTTCCAGCACGACTTTCAGAAGCAACTTCAACACGACATGAGCATGAACCACAGGGCGATCTGGGGCGATTTACAACACGACTTGAAGTCCTTTTCAAGTCAGGAGACATTCCAGTGGCCAATAAAACAACAATCAGCTCTGGGAGAGGGAAGGGGAGGGAGGGGTTTGCCTGAGAAATGTATTTTATCTTGCTGAAAGGTCACTTCAATTAAAACAGTGATCAGACTTGGAAGCGACTTCCATTGAAATCAATGGGTACAAATCGCCTAGAAGTCTGATTGAAGTAGTACAGGAACCTCTTCTGAAGTCGGAGCGACATGAGTAGTGTGTATTAACACCGCTCCCATTCACTAACATTGCTTTTCTGGGCAGCACGACTTGGGGCGACTTGAGACGACTTCAAGTCGGATCCCAAGTCGCCCCAGTGTGAACCGACTCTTATTGTACCTTGAGGTGTCTTCTGGTTGTTTACACAGCAAATTCATTAGCAGCTTGATGGCATTATATATTGGTGGCCCTTTTTTAAATGCAGCTCTGTTACATCAAGCCACATATCCATACAGCTGTTTGCTTGTCGGGTCTCGTTAGGGCATGACATAGAATAGTGCAGGAGAGGCTTGCAGGACATTAGGATGGCACCAACTGACATGAAGCATTTGATCTCTGGCAGCGGCCTATTGTTTAGCGCTAAGCTGTGTGTTGTGTAAATGTCATGGAGGAGGAATAAGGTGCAATCTTTCAGTTGCACAACAGTTTTAAAGTCGGTGAACAACAAAGGGCTTTTAAATACAGGCCACGCGGTTGAATGTGGTCATGCAGTGCAGGGAGCTTACATTCTGGGCTGGATAACTTTCTTTTCATAAATCGCTGCTGAATTTGTTTCTACCCTTGAGACTGCTTTGCGAATTAGGCAGGCGTGAAAATAATTCTGCAGAGAAAACGTAAGCAGTTCATAGGTAGAAGTTGTTGACCTAGGTATACTAAAACCACCTTGTATTGGCACACATTTACGGACGCCAGGAGAGGTCGGTACCATAAATTTTGGGCAACGGTAAAAAAAATTCCCTTGACTTAATAGAAAAATGATTGTCAACGATAGTGCTTGGCTGAAGTTGTGTAGAAGGATGTTTTTTTTTTTTTTTATAGCCGCTATTTTTTGGCTATAGAATTTTTTTTTTTTCTACAGTCATTAAACTCTCATGTTCTCCTATGTGTTCATGCATACATAGGCTGTTATCAGCAGTTTTGGACAGTGGCTTTTTGAGCAGTAACACCCCCCCCCATAAGTGGGTTGTGAGAGATGTTTTTCGACTGTAAAAACGATCTAACGCTTAAACGTCACTTACCAGCGGTTTTTAATGTTTTTGATCCATTGGGAAAAAAAAGGGCCAACGCGGAAAAATGCTACCGTTTTTATTTTTTCCTTATCTGTCTCCCATGTTGGAGATTTTCCGTCACTTCCTATTCCATAGCCAAACGGGAAGTGAGAGGGAATCCCCTGGGAACTATAAGGGCACTAGAACTAGTGTATCTCGTTGGAAGATTTCCTTTTTCTGGAGAATTTTTTATTATTTTCTTCTTTCAATTCAAACGATAAACAGGACTAATGAAGAAGAGAGCAACCAACCGCTCAGCAGTGATCAAAGAGCCTCCTCACCGAAACCAAACCACGGGTGCCGGCAATGCAAAAATATGAAAGAAACTTGGACAGCCGCACTCCAAAAATGTTCCTTTAATTAAAATCGATCACAAAATGAACACGCCACAGCAAAAATTGGGACAAAAGCTAACGTTTCGCACTGTAGCTTCAGTGCTAGTACTTGCTATGACTAAGCACTGAAGCTACAGTGCGAAACGTTAGCCTTTGTCCCAATTTTTGCCGTGGCGTGTTCATTTTGTGATCGATTTTAATTAAAGGAACATTTTTGGAGTGCGGCTGTCCAAGTTTCTTTCGTATTTTTGCAGGACTAATAAAGAGGCTTGGTCTCCCTAACCACTTCCATACCGGACCTATTCTGACACTTTTTTATTATATAAAAAAAAAAAATTGTTTGGTTTTAAATGAGAACAGAAAATAAGAGACATGTTGCATATAAATGTCCAATAAAACAAATGATTAATAATAAAAAAACATCTTCACAATAAAGTAACGGATCCATAGTTGTAATACATTGCTATGGATCTTTTTTTTTTTTTTAAGCAGAGACTTTAGGGAGTAAAATTGCAGTCGGTCCTTTTTATGTCGCACGGTATTTGCGCAGCAATTTTTTCGATGCAGTAATATTGGCCCAATTATTTTGTATGTGAAAGATGCTGTTACACCATGTAAATGGATACCTAACATGTCTGTTAGAATGGTGGCAAACTTTGGTACTTAAAGCGGTTGTATAGTTAAAAACATTTTTTTTGTTGTGCCACCTGTAAAGGAAAATAGCATAATGAGCTAGTATGCAGAGCATACTAGCTCATAATGAAATACTTACCTTAGAATGAGGCGTCGGTACCTCTGCCGGTCCACGCCGAGGGAGATAACATTTCCCCTCGGCGTGTTTTCCGGGTATCGCGGCTCCAGCGCTGCGAGTGGCAGGAGCCGCGATGTCGTCGTCTCTCCTGACTTCTTTCCGGCAAGGTCTGGCGTCTGCCTGGCCTTGAGCCGAGAATTCCCTGTGGGCATGCGCCGCTGCATTCAGCAGCTCATTGCAAGGAGATTATCTCCTATTTTTTTTTTTTAAACCTACAGTTAAGCCTTATTATAGGCTATACAACCACTAAAAACGTCTTTATGGTGACACTTTTTATTTTTATTTACAGGTTACCAGTTTAGAATTACAGTAGGTCCTGTGCTAGAATTGTTGCTCTTGCTCCAACGCACGTGGTGATACCTTGCATGTGTGATTTGAATGCTGTTTCCATATGTTGGCGTGACTTGCGTATGCGTCCGCTTAAAAAAAAAGAAGGTTTTTATTCCTATTACAAGGAATGTAATCATCCCCTGTAATAGGTATAGTGTGTGACATTTAAAAAAAGAATATATATACACTAGTATATATAACACCGCGCTACCCAACAGAACATAAAAAAGCTGCCAAGCTGCCAAAAGATCATCATCTGGGGCACCCCAGATGATGATCTTTTGATCGAAACGCGTCGGGTTTCCTGCTGACTCCACAATACTTTGATTTATCTGCTGAAATGTGAGTGTAACCTTTGTGTTTTGAAACTTTTTAGTAAAGATTTTAAACGGTATCACACTATGTCCACATTTATTTTTTCCTCCACTCGCTGTTGCACATTGAGCTCTTCGGATCCTATGTAAAGAGCCCACGGTCCCTGTATGTTGGCCCTGGTACCATACACCCTTTTTTGGTTCTCATTCATCGCATGAAGAGTTGACCTGTTTTGGGATATCGCTCACTTCTTATCATTGGGAGGTCTACTGCCTGGTTGTCATCATATACATGCCTCAGCGACTCATTAAGTTTATCGCTTAGTTGAGTCCGCATTTTCTGGTAAGCCCCCTCAATTACCTTTGGTGGTGGATCTGCTATCAACACTACTCTTATCGTTGTCACGTTCATTTGGACACTCAGATTGAGACACCCTCTGGTCATTTCACATTAATATGAACTGTTTTGAGCTTCAATGCCATACTTCAATATATGTGTGTTTGAACTTTCCACTCTCTAATTTTAGCGCTACACTTTTCTTTTGTTATCATAGTGCGTGACATTTCCTCTTTATGGAGAGATGTAAGGTCAATATGACCCCACATCTCTCCTTCAGGCTTGAAAGACCCGAGATAAAATAAACTCACTTGGCCTTTCTAGCCGTGTCCCCGGCAATGCCTACTTCCACCGGACGTGATGTCATAACGTTGTGCCCTGGCCTCCGAGGGTCAAAAATCTCTTTGAATCTCTAGAAGCACCGGAGGGTAGTGGTAGGGGGGGGATGTGTGAAAGAGGTTGTAAATGTAAACCCCATTAAAAATAAAATGTATAAGACAAAAGGCATAATGAGCTAGTATGTATCGCTTACTAGCTCTTTATGGAATACTTCCTTTAAAACAAAGGCTTCACAGCGGCGCCTTGCACACCATTGAGATGATCGACCTCTTCCCCTGGTGTTTCTTCTGGGGTTCGGGCTCCGGTTCTGTGGTTGAAGCTGCGATGACTCCTCACTCCCACACGTGAGCCTCCAGTCACAGGACAGGGCCCTGAAGACACGGCACAGGCGTCCGTTTCTTCAGAGTGCATGCACCGACGATGTCGGCGTATATAGTAAAAATCTCCTAAACTGTGCAAGTTTACAGAACCTACAGGTAAGCCTCATAGGCACAATAAAAAATTACGACTTTACGTCCTCTTAAACCACTTCCAGCCTAAGGACATCATATGACGTCGCTGAGTTTGAGTGGAGATATCTTAATGTCTGCAGTTCCAGTTATCATTCAGGTATCCTTTTTTTAGCCGGCGATTCCATGCACCGTAAGAACAATCATAGTGAGTGCTTTCACACTGGGGAGCTGCGCTGGTAGGACATCAAGTCCTACCACCAGCTTCTTTGCAGCGCTTTAGGAGCGGTGAACTCTGCGCCCCTGCCAATTGAAATTAATGGGCAGCACCGCCAGCAAAGCGCGGGGCTTAAAAGTGCCCCACTAGCGTCCGAAAAGCGCCACTAAAAATGACTGCGCTTTACTGCCGACGACCTGGCGCTGTGGGTGTGAGAGCAGCCTCACGGAGCCACAGACCAATAAAAACCTGACAAGTGTTTTTTTTTTTTTCATTCTCCACACTATCCAAAACTTTAGTTATACTTTAAATATCCCACTGAAACCATTAAGGTAAGCTAATTTTTATGTCCCAAAATGCAAAACTTGCAGATTTTATTCCTTTACTTTATGGTGTTTCTTGTGTCTACAGTCCCTCTCCTTTCTGAGTCGAGGGCAGCAGGTGGGCTTGCAGTAAGGAAGAGTTGTACCGGGCTGGCCTACTATTTATTTTTTGCCATTATCCACGCCTCCTGTAGATGGCAGTATAACGCAACAGTTTCTGAACTGTTTCCTTCAACAGACTCTGAGTAACTTTATAATAAGATAAAAAAAATTGCTCGATGAGCAAGCTGTTATGTTTTGCTAAAGATATGTTGCTGAACAGAGTAGTTTAAAGCCGTATTTCTCAACTCCAGTCTTCAAGGCGCACCAACAGGTCATGTTTTCAGGCTTTCCGTTATTTTGCACAAGTGATTTGATCAGTTTCACTGCCTTAGTAATTACCACAGCTGGTTCATCTGAGGGAAATCCTGAAAACATGACCTGTTGGGGCGCCTTGAGGACTGGAATTGAGAAACGCTGCAAAGGCTGTTCAATTTCTGCATGATGCAGCCTGAAGGAGGTGCACCCCCCCCCCTCCCCCAGCTGTGACAAGGCCTGACTATAGACTCCCCCCCCCCCCCCCTTGATCTTTAATAGTGAATGCTCAGTTATTTGGAGTGGTTATATTACTTTTTGTGGTTTTCAGATTGGGATTCTGATTTGAAAGACAGCAATGTTGTAACTGATAGAAGAAAGAAAATGTTTGGCTTGGACAAGAATTTTAAAATGGTTTCTTTCAAATCTCTACCTGAAAAAAACTGTTCAGTTTCCATGTGAAGGGAAAAAAATATATATATTTATTATCTCTACCTAGTTCCAAGTAATTTTATGGATTTTAACTTGTAAGCAACAAATGTCAGAAATAGGATTAGGCATGAAAGGGTTAATGACCAGGCCATTTTTTTGCAATGTTGCACTGCGTCTCTAACTGACAATTGCGCAGGCGTGCAATGCTGCACCCAAATATATTTTTTATTTTCTCGCAAATGGAGCTTTATTTTGGTGCGTTATTTTTTTTGCGCTATAGACAGAAAAAGCTGTCAATTTTGAAGATGAAAACAATTTTTTTTTACTTTTTGCTATAATTCATATCCAGTTTAGGCCAATATGTATTCTGCTACGTATTTTTGGTAAACAATAAGTGTATTTTGATTGGTTTGCGTAAAAGGTATTGCATCTACAAAACAGGGGATAGATTTTTGTTTATTAACCACTTAACCCCCGGACCATATTGCTGCCCAATGACCAGAGCACTTTTTGTGATTCGGCACTGCGTTGCTTTAACTGACAATTGCGCAGTTGTGCGACGTGGCTCCCAAACAAAATTGGCGCCCCCCCCCCCCCCCCCCCCACACACACACACACAAATAGAGCTTTCTTTTGGTGGTATTTGATCATCTCTGCATTGGATTACTATAACAATTCCACTGGCAGGGAAAGGGTTACGTGTGTTCCTGGGTGTGTTCTAACTGTATGGGGGGGGGCCTCACTACAGGAAATAACTGATCTTCTGTTCATACATTGTATGAACAGAAGATCAGCGTTTCCCCTGCTGACAGGACCGGGAGTTGTGTGTCTGTACCGAGCGATCGCGTGTGCCTGATGGCGATCGTACCCGCCAACCACGCTCGTGGGTGAGAGGGGACGCGAGCGCGCCGGCGGCGTGCACGCGCCCCATAGTGGCAGCAAAGTAGCGGACGTATAGCTACGGGCTCTCGCCCAGCAGAGCCGTCTACCCGCAGTAATATGACGGCGGGCGGTCGGCAACCAGTTAAAAGCTAGCAGCTTTTTGTCTTATTCGGTATTTAATGCACTCATTTTATATTATACGAAAAGCTATTTCCCTTCCGATGTGTACATTTTTTTTTGATATTAACATTTTACTGCTAAGGAAGCAATCTCTGAGGCCAAGTCAATACGGAAACCTGGCCTTAAAATTGGGTCACCGGGACATACTCGTATCAAACATTTTGTCATTTTGCAACGTAGTTTTGGTAATGTTAACGTGATTGTAAAGTCTTACTTTAAAAAAATATATATATTTTTACCTACCCTGTTGTAGTGGTTTTGCAAGCAGCCCAGATCCTCTTCCCCTATCCTTCACTGCTGCTGACTCCTCCCTCCTGACGAGTGTCCCCATAGACCAGCAGCATGCTATGGGGGGCACCCGAGCCGATTTAGAGCTCCATGTATCTTTTTGGACACGGAAGCCCTGACCCGGGCCCTGCCCCCTCTCTCCCATGATTGACTGGCTAACTGACATTGACTGGGGCACAATCGGGAAGAGTCTCCAGATGGCCAAAGGGAGTCGTGGACATCACTGGATAGAGAAGGGGCTCAGGGTAAGTATTGGGAGCTGCTACATAAGGTTTTTTATCTTAATGTATTAAAACTCCTTTTAAACGCCCTGCCTGTATGTATGTATGTATGTATGTATGTATGTTAATTAAAACGCACATACAGATCCAGCTATTTGTAGATGATTTCCTCCCTACAGGCTGATTCCCAGTGCAGCTACCAGCCACTGGAAAAATGGATAGCAGGATACAAAAAACACACAAAGGCAGCGCTCGATGGGAATAGCATTAAAACTTTTATAGTTTTCAATTGGATAACAAAATAAATTTTGCACTGGAGATAAAATAGATGTCGCTACATAAACTGTAAAAATGGTGCGAGTTATACCAAACGGTAGCAAAAGCAGTCATTAAGCCTTGGTACGATTTGAGATGCGATTTCACATGTCAAATCGGCGGCAATTGTCGGCAATGACACTGTCCTAATCAGTGCAAGGCCACATCTGCGGCACTGCGCCGATTTCAAAAAGTAGTTCCTGTACTACTTTTTGCGATTTCGGACCGCGATTTACATTGACATCTGTGCAGAAACCTGCACAGATGTCTCTTAAATCGCGGCTGAAATCGGGACTGCCAGCGGGAGTGAAATCGTGCAAGTTCAGCTGAGCTCTCACAGCTTCACTCCCGCAGCCCAGTGTGAACCAGGACTAAAACATGTAGCTAAGTATGATACTGGTATAAAAATGTGTACAACGATGCCACTGCTGAATCCAGATGAGGGGTTAACATCAGTCCATTGGCATGTAGATGTCCCATGAAGGGAACTATCACAACTCCCAGTGGATGGCTGTAGAATCTCAGGTTGATAGAGGGAAGTGTAACAGCCCTTGCGTGTGGCACATAGTGAGGTCCCGCCAGCATGCAGATATGAAGGCATAGCAAAGGAGCCCTTCAGAGGGACACGGCAACCCCCGCCGGTGTCCGTGACGTTACTGCATGTCCAACGGAACTCCCTGAAGGCTCAGAAGCCGGCGGAGAGGTGAGTACCAATCAAAATAATTTAAATCGATCAAAAAAATTAAAGATTAATCGATCAATTAAAAGTTAATTTGCACAGCCCTAATCTATCGATCAATTAAAAGTTAATTTGCACAGCCCTAATCTATCTATCTATCTATCTATCTATCTATCTATCTATCTATCTATCTATCTATCTTTTCTCAGAAAATGGGTGCAGGAAGTCAATCACGACCACGTTCAGATTTCACAAACAGTAGGAGGGTCTTAAAGGAGCATTAAATGCAGAGTTCAGGGGGTTACACACAGAGTGCAGAGCTGTTGCTTGTAAACACAGAAACCAGACTTCTGTGTTTACAAGTGATTGTGGTGAGCGGGCACCAAAGAGTCTGAGCCAAAGGTGGTGGAACTCGGTTCCCCCTGAAAAAAAGCCCTGTATATAGATAGATATATATCGCACACACCCACAAAAATTTGGCACCACATCACCACGGCCCTCTTCACCGTGGGGCGTGTCTGTTTAATAAGGATGTGGACTTATTTTACGGCATACACAGCCTGGAAATAACTTCCCCCTTTTATATATGCTGTTCCAGAACCAGCTGCAGGTTGGACAGCAGATTCCAGCTAGTTGGACAGCGGGGAAGCAGAAGCACAATAAGCCTTCAACTTGGTTAATTCTCTTATCCTGTCATTATGTTTCCTGTAGTCCCTTAACCACTTGCCGACTGGCCACAGTAAATATACGTTGTTGTTGGTTTGACTGGTATCGTTTACTGTGAGTTTTTTTTCCCTACAAGATAAAAGTGGTTCTGTGGGTGGATTTGCCCCAGGATAATTTTTATAAGCGGCGGGAGAGGTGACCCCGCCCTCCTGCTGCTTCCAGGTTGTTGCTGAGCCTACTGGTGCTGTTGGTAAACCCAAAAGCAGTCCGGTGTGGCCGGTTGCCAGGCAGTAAGTCAAGTGGGGGCAAGATGGCCCCCACTTGGCTCTATGCCCTTGGAGGGACTGGTGCGACCTCTGACATCACTTTTGGTTCTTGGGCATTCAAAAATGTTGAATATTTTGTTTCTTTTGCGTTTTTAAATGGGTTGTAATGGTAAAACACCTTTTCCCTAAATATCTTCCTTTACCTTAGTGCAGTCTTCCTTCACTTACCTCATCCTTCCATTTTGCTTTTAAATGTCCTTATTTCTTCTGAGAAATCCTCACTTCCTGTTCATCTGTCTGTAACTCCACACAGTAATGCAAGGCTTTCTCCCTGGTGTGGAGTGTCATACTCGCCCCCTCCCTTGGACTACAGGAGAGTCAGGATGCCCACTAACACACAGCTCCTTTCTCTGTCTGCAATGTAGAGAGCATCCTGATTCTCCTGTAGTCCATGTGAGGGGGCGAGCACGACACTCCACACCAGGGAGAAAGCCTTTCATTACTGTGTGGAGTTAGACAGAAGAACAGGAAGTGAGGATTTCTCAGAAGAAATAAGGACATTTAAAAGCAAAATGGAAGGATGAGGTAAGTGAAGCAGGACTGCACTAAGGTAAAGGAAGCTATTTAGGGACTTTTTTTTTTTTACGTTTTCAACCCTTTTAAATGTAAGTGAGATTTGGAGTCTTTTTGCCCCCAGATCTCAGAGGACCTGTCATGCTTATTACTATTACAAGGGATGTTTACAATCATGACGTTTGGTATCTATTTATCGTAACAATATCCTTCACATTATACCAAATGGTCAATATTGTGTGTTTGTTTTGCTTCATTAAAGTGTTTTTTTTTTTTGGAGCGTTTTGAAAGACCACTGTGCAAATACAAAAAAATACAATTGCATAAAAAAGGGTGATCTTTTTCTAGGGTCTCTGCTAAATTGTATATATTAGTTTGGGGTTCTAAGTAATTTCGGAGAAATTTTAAACTTGTAAACAAAATTTCTTTTTCTTTTTTTAAATGTTGCGTTTTGTCCGACTTTAAGGTTTAGTAAAAATGTAGATTGAGGTTGTAACTGGGCTTGGAGTCTCTTTAGGGCATTTTGATGGTATGGTGATTTTGTTGCTTTACTTTTGACAATGCGACCGCTATCCTTGTCTGAGACCCAGGAAGATAAAACAACTTAACAAAGGCAAAATGCATTCATTCCGCAATGACCTTTCATCGCCTTCATCATATCCAGATGTTTTAGCACTTGCTCAGTTTAATCTTGTCACTGTTGGATTTAGTTTGCCTTGTGCAAGAGTCGGAAGGCTCTCCATTCGTCTGTCACAAGATATTGTTTCATAATCTAGCAGATGGAGTTGTAGGCTCCCATTCCATTGCTGCCTTTTTTTCTTCTTCTTGGTATAATGACCATTTGGCTTGAATCTCTTGGCATGACATACCTGCCATCTCTTTCCAGCAGATAGGAATGTGGATGAAAACTGAGCAATGTAGCATGCAAGGTTTACGTTTACAGAAACAAAGCCAGAAAGCCGCTCTCTGCATAGCCACACATCATTTATCAGCCAACGTAGGAGGAAGGAAAAGTAAAGATCTTCCAGCCGTAGCACTTCCACTTTTCTGTGGGTGACGGGCTGCTGTGCGCTATGCATGCCAGGATAATCGCCTCACTGTCTGGGTCAATACAATGAGCCAGGGCTTTCCCCTGGTGGATTACATCTTCATTCCTCAGCAGATATACTGTATCGGATTACACTGGCTTCCATTCAAACACAGACATTCATTTTTTTTTTTTTTTTATTCCCCTTTCACTTCCCCCCCCCCCCTTAAAATACACCACACCTTAGTATATCTGTTACAGTAAATACCTATTATTTTTTCTCTGTCATCCACGGGTTATAATTGATTATTTTGTAAATACTTGCAATGAGATATCTGTTATACTACATTAACCTTGATCTCTCTTTAGGGATCCTTTTGCATCTATAGACTTACATTTTGTACTGCAGGAATCCAGGAGGGAATTTCTAATACTTTGCCATCTACCATTCTTAAAGCTCCCCAATCGTTCCAGAAATCATTGCAAACACTTGCCTTATATCCTCCAGCTTATTTTGTGGCTGTATCCATCATGTGTGTGGGCATGTGAAGCCTAGTTCCTTTTTTCTTCCTGGTTTTCAGGGAGAGGTGCGTGCTTGGACATTTTTTTTTTGTTTTTTTTTACACGCAATAATGCCCAGAGACTCCTGGGAAATGATGAGGCAATGGGGTCTTGGGACAGGAAGTTGAACCACCTAGGACCAGGAACTAAACAGATTATGAAGTGTGTTTTTTTTTGTTTTTTGTTATGTCAAAAAATTGTGTGTGTGTGTGTACAGTAGATGGATACTGACCTCATCTACAGACAGAAGTTCATTCCTCTGATCTGAAAGGAGATATTACAATGTTTCTTTTTATCTGCCTGTGTGTGTTTTTTGACAGCTGTTGGCTTGAGCAGAGAACGCTGCACTAAATCGGGGAAAATTCTGTGTTGGCGTGTTAAGGTCGCAGGGGAGTAGAATTGATTTAATCGTGCAGCTTTTGTATGCATGTACTAGGGTTTTCCCGATACTGAGCATTTGCCCAAGTTCTTGTACTCGGGGGCAAATGCTCCGATGCTTCACCCGATACCTGGGCAGTCACAGTGATCAGTGCGGTGGGGGGAGTTACAAGCACCGATCACCGCTGACTGTCCTTGTATTCTCCTCCATTCTGCTGCTGCCCCCCTCCGTGCTGCCATTTTTTTCCTTGCTGCTGCCGTCATGCCCCCCTCCTTGCCGCCTCCTTAAAAAGCAGGAACAAAAATTGTTTCTGAACAGCCGCACTCTGAACAAATTGTAGCCTTTATTAAAAGGACAGCACTGCAAATCACAGCAACATAAACTAAAACCTGACACTGACGCGTTTCGCACTGAAACTAGTGCTTGGTCATAGCTAGACTGTCTGGAGCATACAAATGGTCGGATTTTCCGACAACAACCTGTCATCGCACAGTTCCCCTTGGATAATCCGATCGTGTGTATGAGGCTAAAAACTTCCAGGTATTGTTTACCTCTTATAGCATGGGTGGTCAACCTTTGGTCTTCCAGCTGTTGCAAAACTACAAGTCCCATCATGCTTCTGCCTTTAGGAGCCATGTTTGTAACTGTTACTAGTTTCAGTGCAAAACGCGCCAGAGGTCGGGTTTTAGTTTGTTGCTGTGATTTGTAGTGCTGTCCTTCTTTTAATAAAGGCTACAATTTTTGTTTAAAGTGCGGCTGTCCAGAAACAATTTTTGTTCCTGCTTTGCTAAGTGCATTGCCTGCACCTGAGTTGTCTGCGACTGAGGATATTCATCTGGGTTCCCACCTGGAGCAGCCACTCCCTTTTCCCGTGTCCCCCCTCCTTGCCGCCGCCGTCATGTCCCCCCTCCTTGCCGCCGCCGTCGTGTCCCCCCTCCTTGCCGCCGCCGTCGTGTCCCCCCTCCTTGCCGCCGCCGTCGTGTCCCCCCTCCTTGCCGCCGCCGTCGTGTCCCCCCTCCTTGCCGCCGCCGTCGTGTCCCCCCTCCTTGCCGTCGTGTCCCCCCTCCTTGCCGCCGCCGTCGTGTCCCCCCTCCTTGCCGCCACCGTCGTGTCCCCCCTCCTTGCCGCCGCCGTCGTGTCCCCCCTCCTTGCCGCCGCCGTCGTGTCCCCCCTCCTTGCCGCCGCCGTCGTGTCCCCCCTCCTTGCCGCCGCCGTCGTGTCCCCCCTCCTTGCCGCCGCCGTCGTGTCCCCCCTCCTTGCCGCCGCCGTCGTGTCCCCCCTCCTTGCCGTCGTGTCCCCCCTCCTTGCCGCCGTGTCCCCCCTCCTGCCGCCGTGTCCCCCCTCCTTGCCGCCGTGTCCCCCCTCCTTGCCGCCGTGTCCCCCCTCCTTGCCGCCGTGTCCCCCCTCCTTGCCGCCGTGTCCCCCCCTCCTTGCCGCCGTGTCCCCCCCCCTCCTTGCCGCCGTGTCCCCCCCCTCCTTGCCGCCGTGTCCCCCCCCTCCTTGCCGCCGTGTCCCCCCCCTCCTTGCCGCCGTGTCCCCCCCCTCCTTGCCGCCGTGTCCCCCCCCTCCTTGCCGCCGTGTCTTGCCGCCGTGTCCCCCCCCTCCTTGCCGCCGTGTCCCCCCCCTCCTTGCCGCCGTCCCCCCCCTCCTTGCCGCCGTGTCCCCCCCCTCCTTGTCCCCCCCCTCCTTGCCGCCGTGTCCCCCCCCTCCTTGCCGCCGTGTCCCCCCCCTCCTTGCCGCCGTGTCCCCCCCCTCCTTGCCGCCGTGTCCCCCCCCTCCTTGCCGCCGTGTCCCCCCCCTCCTTGCCGCCGTGTCCCCCCCCTCCTTGCCGCCGTGTCCCCCCCCTCCTTGCCGCCGTGTCCCCCCCCTCCTTGCCGCCGTGTCCCCCCCCTCCTTGCCGCCGTGTCCCCCCCCTCCTTGCCGCCGTGTCCCCCCCCTCCTTGCCGCCGTGTCCCCCCCCTCCTTGCCGCCGTGTCCCCCCCCTCCTTGCCGCCGTGTCCCCCCCCTCCTTGCCGCCGTGTCCCCCCCCTCCTTGCCGCCGTGTCCCCCCCCTCCTTGCCGCCGTGTCCCCCCCCTCCTTGCCGCCGTGTCCCCCCCCTCCTTGCCGCCGTGTCCCCCCCCTCCTTGCCGCCGTGTCCCCCCCCTCCTTGCCGCCGTGTCCCCCCCCTCCTTGCCGCCGTGTCCCCCCCCTCCTTGCCGCCGTGTCCCCCCCCTCCTTGCCGCCGTGTCCCCCCCCTCCTTGCCGCCGTGTCCCCCCCCTCCTTGCCGCCGTGCCGCCGTGTCCCCCCCCTCCTTGCCGCCGTGTCCCCCCCCTCCTTGCCGCCGTGTCCCCCCCCCTCCTTGCCGCCGTGTCCCCCCCCTCCTTGCCGCCGTGTCCCCCCCCTCCTTGCCGCCGTGTCCCCCCCCTCCTTGCCGCCGTGTCCCCCCCCTCCTTGCCGCCGTGTCCCCCCCCTCCTTGCCGCCGTGTCCCCCCCCTCCTTGCCGCCGTGTCCCCCCCCTCCTTGCCGCCGTGTCCCCCCCCTCCTTGCCGCCGTGTCCCCCCCCCCCCCCTCCTTGCCGCCGTGTCCCCCCCCTCCTTGCCGCCGTGTCCCCCCCCTCCTTGCCGCCGTGTCCCCCCCCTCCTTGCCGCCGTGTCCCCCCCCTCCTTGCCGCCGTGTCCCCCCCCTCCTTGCCGCCGTGTCCCCCCCCTCCTTGCCGCCGTGTCCCCCCCCTCCTTGCCGCCGTGTCCCCCCCCTCCTTGCCGCCGTGTCCCCCCCCTCCTTGCCGCCGTGTCCCCCCCCTCCTTGCCGCCGTGTCCCCCCCCTCCTTGCCGCCGTGTCCCCCCCCTCCTTGCCGCCGTGTCCCCCCCCCCTCCTTGCCGCCGTGTCCCCCCCCCCTCCTTGCCGCCGTGTCCCCCCCCCCTCCTTGCCGCCGTGTCCCCCCCCTCCTTGCCGCCGTGTCCCCCCCCTCCTTGCCGCCGCCGTCGTGTCCCCCCCCTCCTTGCCGCCGCCGCCGTGTCCCCCCCCCTCCTTGCCGCCGCCCGTGTCCCCCCCCTCCTTGCCGCCGCCGTCGTGTCCCCCCCCTCCTTGCCGCCGCCGTCGTGTCCCCCCCCTCCTTGCCGCCGCCGTCGTGTCCCCCCCCCCTCCTTGCCGCCGCCGTCGTGTCCCCCCCCTCCTTGCCGCCGCCGTCGTGTCCCCCCCCTCCTTGCCGCCGCCGTCGTGTCCCC
This sequence comes from Rana kukunoris, assembly GCA_029574335.1. Classification (NCBI taxonomy): domain Eukaryota; kingdom Metazoa; phylum Chordata; class Amphibia; order Anura; family Ranidae; genus Rana; species Rana kukunoris. Next base: position 651,251,634 of record CM056049.1, on the reverse strand, counting down.
CCCCTCCTTGCCGCCGCCGTCGTGTCCCCCCCCTGCCGCCGCCCTCCCCCCCCTGCCGCCGCCGTCGTGTCCCCCCCCCTCCTTGCCGCCGCCGTCGTGTCCCCCCCCTCCTTGCCGCCGCCGTCGTGTCCCCCCCCCTCCTTGCCGCCGCCGTCGTGTCCCCCCCCCTCCTTGCCGCCGCCGTCGTGTCCCCCCCCTCCTTGCCGCCGCCGTCGTGTCCCCCCCCCCTCCTTGCCGCCGCCGTCGTGTCCCCCCCCCTCCTTGCCGCCGCCGTCGTGTCCCCCCCCCTCCTTGCCGCCGCCGTCGTGTCCCCCCCCTCCTTGCCGCCGCCGTCGTGTCCCCCCCCCTCCTTGCCGCCGCCGTCGTGTCCCCCCCCCTCCTTGCCGCCGCCGTCGTGTCCCCCCCCTCCTTGCCGCCGCCGTCGTGTCCCCCCCCTCCTTGCCGCCGCCGTCGTGTCCCCCCCCTCCTTGCCGCCGCCGTCGTGTCCCCCCCCTCCTTGCCGCCGCCGTCGTGTCCCCCCCTCCTTGCCGCCGCCGTCGTGTCGTGTCCCCCCCCTCCTTGCCGCCGCCGTCGTGTCCCCCCCCCTCCTTGCCGCCGCCGTCGTGTCCCCCCCCCTCCTTGCCGCCGCCGTCGTGTCCCCCCCCCTCCTTGCCGCCGCCGTCGTGTCCCTTGTACATAGGGACACAGCATCGGTTACCTCCCCCAGTCACCCCCTCCCCCCACACAGAACACACCCAGGATACACATTTAACCCCTTCCTCACCCCCTAGTGTTAACCCCTTCCTTGCCAGTCACATTTATACAGTAATTAGTGCATTGTTCTAGCACTGATCGCTGTATAAATGTGAATGGTCCCAAATTTGTGTCAAAAGTGTCTGATATGTCCGCCGCAATATCGCAGTCCCAATGAAAATTGCAGATCGCCGCCATTACTAGTAAAAAAATAATAATAATAAAAAAATCACAATTCTCTTCCCCATTTTGTAGGCGCTCTTTTGCGCGAACCAGTCGCTTATTGCGTTTTTTTTTTTTTTTTTTAAATGGGATATTTATTATAGCAACAAGTAAAAAAAAAAATATATTTTTAAATTGTCGAAGAGGGTTTATGTGCCCAGTAAGCAAGTGGTTAAATACACTTTACTAATACCGGGTTGGACCCCTTTTTGCCTTCAGAACTGTCTTAATTCTTCGTGGCATACAGTCAAAAAGGTGTTTGGAAACATTCCTCCGGAGATTTTGGTCCATATTGACATAATGGCATAACACAGTTGCTGCAGATTTGTCTGCTGCACATCCATGATGCAAATCTCCCGTTCCACATCTCAAAGGTGCTCCATTGGATGAGATCTGATGACTGTGCAGACAGTTGGCGTACAGTGATATCTCATTGTCATGTTCACAAAACCAGTGGTGAGATTTGAGCTTTGTGACATGGTGCATTATCCTGCTGGAAGGAGCCATCAGAAGATGGGCACACTGTAGTCATAAAAGGATGGACATGGTCAGCAACACTGAGGTAGGCAGTGGCATTTAATTGGTACTAAGGGGCCCAAAGTGTGCTAAGAAAAGATCCCCCACACCATTACGCCGCAACAAGCCTGAACCATTGATATAAGACAGGATGGATCCATGCTTTCATGTTTATACCAAATTATGACCCTACCATCTGATTGCCGCAGCTGAAATCAAGACTCCTCAGACCAGGCAACGTTTTCCAATCTTAAGGCTCGATGTGTTTTGGGGGTTTCAGAGATGGTTTTCTGCAAACCTCAGTTGTAAGGAGTGGTTATTTGAGTTACTGTTGCCTTTCTATCATCTCAAACCTGTCTGCCCATTCTCCTCTGACCTCGACAAGGCATTTTTGTCCACACAACTTCCGCTCACTGGATATTTTCTCTTTTTCGGACCATTCACTGTAAGCCCCTAGCGATGGTTGTGTGTGGAAATCCCAGTACTTGGGTTTTCCTAAAGCAGCGTGATGCAGTGAAATCCACCACATTGCATCCCTGTGAATTTAGAAATTTTAACAAGTGAAAAGTTTGGTGCAGCCTGATTGGTGAATCGGCACAATTTCCTCCCTGTGCAGACTGCCATCTGTGCATCCAGTGTGGCTGCTGGTGTGAACTCTCATTATACATTTTCCTGTATGGTGTAAACTTTCGTTTTTTTGCAAGGAATTTTATTAAATGTAAGAAAAAAAGATTTTTAAAGGGGAAAACTCTTGGAATTGTGGATCAAATTAAAGCAGAGGTTCACACAAAGTGAACCTCTGCTTTTTGGACCCCCCTCTGGAGTCACATTTGGCACCTTTCAGAGGGGAGGTGGGGTGCAGATGCCTGTCTGAGACAGGTAGTTGCGCCACTTCCGAGTTCGGTACCACGCAGGGAATCCAGCCTTGTGACGTCACACCCCCCCCCCCCCATCTTCTGGAAAACACTGTTCCCAGGAGAGAGTGGAGACTAGTAACTGCGTGCCGCGGTTCTCGCGCATTTGCAGTGATTCCCTCACCGAGGATGGCAGCGGAAGCCTCCGGCTGCTGACATCGTGGGCGTGTTGGACAGGTAAGTGTCTATTTTTTAAGTCAGCAGCTGCCGTATTTGTAGCTGCTGGCTCTTAAAAAAAATCGGCCGAACCTCCACTTTAATTCTGAAAATAAATGTGTGTGTGTTTTTTTTTTTTTTTTTTTGTCCCCAGAAAAGTAATGGAGGGGACATTTTCCAATTTTGGCACTAGTTCTGGTAGTGGGCCCCAAGGAATTCCCTTTAATTTGCAGGGATTTCCTCTCGCTCCCTGTTTGGCTATGGGACAGGAAGTGAAAGGAAATCTCCACAATTGGACTCAGATGGCGATAAAAATCTAACATGGGGTTTTAACCCTCCCTAGTTTTCTCCAAAATAATAAAGAAAAAATAATAAAAAGTTACTTTTAAGGTGGAAATATTCCACAAATGAAAAGAAAAATCGGGCCCCTTGGAAGAGATTTTATCCATCACATACTAGGGGTGTCAAATTTAATCGTTGCATCGGTGCATCGCGATTCGGGTGTCCGCGATGCTGCTCCGATGCATGCGACCGTAATAATCGATGTTTTCGCCCCGCCCCCTCCCGGGAGAGCGCTCCGTTCAGATGTACCTTTTTCACGGCGCTTATGTGACTGGTCTGCCCGGCCCGCCTCTCTGCTCGTAGGACTCGCATCTCTCCTGGCGTCAGCCCCGCCCAATGACTAGGACTATCAGAAAGGCGGGAGGGTAGTGTTTGTATATGCCACGCTGACTGGCTGCACGGCCCGCCTATCTCCATCTGCTCCCCTGGCGTCAGCCCTGCCCACTGACTGGGCTCTACTGAACTGTCAGATCAGGAGAAAAAGGCGGGAGAGGCTCACGCACTGAGAGACATAAGAGCAGAGTTGAGATAGGAGATGGACAGGCCCTGAAGTCTCCGTTATCTTTACACCCCCTCCCTAAAGCCACTAGTACTGCAGTGTTCTAAGAGAGGAGGGGAGAAGGAGATCACTGTCGAGCTGGCAGCTGCTCTCTAGGTGAGCTGACTTTTCTTTTTACAATGGAAAGTTTCTTAGAGTGGATTTATTTTGCAGCAAGATAAGGAGATTCGGAAGACACAAACAAATGTGTGTGTGTGTGTGAGGGGAGTCTGCAGCTCTAAGATCACAGCCAACTCACAGATAAGCGGCACACTTATCTATACAAACATCCCCCATCCTCTGTCCAGTTTATGTGATGTTCATTTATAACCATTTACTTAACCCTGTGTGTACAATATGTGGTGAGTGAACACCTCCAATTGTCCAGACTCAGAGCCTGTATAACAGTTATATGAATGGTCATCATTTAGCTTCACTTCATTTATACATGTAGTGCTGGGGGCTGGCATCTTATAACAGATTGTTTTCACGGAGTAGTATTGTTGTATATTTTAGTAGATGACCACAATAGTCTATAATAATAGAAAAAAAAATCTATCTGACCACTTCTCAGCCCCCAACTCCCCCCTCATCCCCTCCTGTACATAGTGCCCCCATCATACCATCCAGAAATGTTATTTAATCACAAAACTATTTGTGTAACATACACTACATAAAAAATTGCCATTCATTGCATTGAGGTAATGAATTTAATGTACTACAAAAAAAAACATATTTGCCGTGCGCTGCTAAAGTGTTCAGGTTTGGCTTGAAGAAAAGGTGGCAACCCTACTCCTATAGCATGTCTGCAGTCTCTGACCATCTCCTGTAGCATGTCTGCCATCTCTGACCATCTCCCGTAGCATGTCTGCCGTCTCTGACCATCTCCCATAGCATGTCTGCCGTCTCTGACCGTCTCCCGTAGCATGTCTGCCGTCTCTGACCATCTCTTGTAGCATGTCTGCCGTCTCTGACCGTCTCCCTCAGCATGTCTGCCGTCTCTGACCGTCTCCCGTAGCATGTCTGCCGTCTCTGACCGTCTCCCGTAGCATGTCTGCCGTCTCTGACCGTCTCCCGTAGCATGTCTGCCGTCTCTGACCGTCTCCCGTAGCATGTCTGCTGTGTTTAGACTTTGCTACATGCAGGAAGTGTTATTGTGTGTGTGTGTGTGTGTGTGTGTTTTATTTTTTATTTTTAAAGGACAGATAGGAAAAAAAAATGGAGTACTTACATTTTTTTTGAAAGCAATGTGCACTTGCGCTGCAATCGTGATGCATCGTGATGCATCGCGGAATCGAATCGAATCGAATCGTGGACTTGATAATCGTAATCGCATCGACTCGTGAGACCGGTGAAGATGCGCAGCCCTATCACATACTAGCAAGCGCACCTTATGAGCACATTATGGCAGACTCGCCTACCAAAGTGAACCATCTCCAGTTCTGCAATATCGGGCCCGGAGGGCATAACCTGTTTGCTCCAGGACAAAGCCACTATGCAGAATTGTTCCAAGATTGTACTCTGTAGAGAAAACTGTGCTCACAGGCAGGGAGAAGCATCTGACAGAAGAGACATCCGCACTCTTTTCTGTCATACACTGTCAGCACTTTTTAGAACGGACTATACTTCCGCTTTAAGAAGTTGTGTTGATTAAAATCATAGTTTAAGATGATGCAAGTGCCTGAAATTACAATAACCAAAATAAGTGGTAAGATAAGGTTTGATAACATCACTGATGCAAATCTATAGAGTAACAACAATCTCTACATTGCTGCAAAACGTATCAAAATAATTGCAGTCACCCAGTGGAGGACCGTTTTCTAACAAAATCAATTTGTCTGAAATCTTTGTCTTGGTTGAACAGGGATGGAGATTTCCATATAGTGACAATTGGGGTGCAACGGATCAAAAAACTCACGGTTCGGATCGTTCCTCAGATCACTCACGGTCACGGAGCAGATCATTTTTCGGATCAGCAAAAAAAAATTGCAGCCTCACTGTGCCCCAAAATTGCAGCCTCACCAAGGCGGAGGAAGTGAGAGGGTGGATGGCAGGGGCAGCACGGTTAGTTTAAATATTTTTTTTTTTCCCATTTAACTTTATTGCTATTGCACAGGAGAAAACAATTCCCTGTGTGATAGCAATTAGAGGTGACAGGTTCTCAGGAGTCCTAGCAGTGCACTGTGCTGGAATGAGCCAGCACACAATGAGCCAGCACAGGATCCTCAGTGGTTGGTGTCCCATAGACATGTGTGATATTACCTGTGATGAGGGTTCATCTATGATGGCTTCCCAGTGTCCACGTGCGTCGGCATCCGGGGTGAGCAGGGGGCACGTGCCCCTATTGGCTGAAAGGCGAGATGGCGTATATCTACCTGATCTCACCCAGCAGAGCCAACCTGCCGCTGCATAACTGTGGTGTCTTCTGGGCAGTCTCACCGCTCTCATTCGACTGCGGGGGCGCACAGCTTGCCAATTGTGGGCGCGCTATGTCCCTGAGACTAGAGGTCGACCGACATGGGTTTTTCTCTGGCCGATCCCGATATTTAGAAATCTGGGCGGCCGATATATGATGCCGATTATTGCGGCCTATATTTTTGGTGGCACTGGATGGCACTAATTGGCACTGGCAGGTTGCACTGGATGGCACTGAAAGATGGTGCTAGCAGGTGGCACTGATTGACAGGTGGCACTAATTGACACTGGCAGGTGGCACTGATAGGCAGATGGCATTGGTTGGCACTGGCAGGTGGCACTGACTGGCAAGTGGCACTAATTGGCACTGGCAGGTGGCACTGGGTGGCAATAGTTATCACTGGTTGGCAGGTGGCACTGATGGCTTTTGTTGGCACTGGATCACACTGGCAGATGGCACTGGATGGAAGGTGGCACTAATTGGCATTGGCAGATGGCACTGGATGGATGGTGGCACTGGTATTGCCACTGGCAGATGGCACTGGATGGCAAAATAAATAAATGGTGTTACTCTCCCTTCAGTATAGACACACCCCTGCCCCCCCCCGTAGCTCCGGATCTGTGGCATCGCTAGCGGCCATGTAAAATATTGGCCTAATTTGGATAAAAATCGTCCGGTGCCGATTTTCTTCAAAACGGCCAAATATCGGCCGACATATCGGTCGACCTCTACCTGAGACACAGCATGACCCTGATTTTGGTAAAGGGCTGTTTCTGCAGCTCTTCACCCATGTGATTGGCTGGCTGTGTTCGATCACGTGTAAACACGCAAGTGTCTGTGTGGCTTTCCTAACACTGATGGTGTGAGGCGAGTAGAGCCGATCAGCGACATCTCCTCGCAGGTAATCGGGGGTCTGATCATCAATGCATGCCCCATCAGTGTGGCATATTAGTGCTGCCTCATCCATGCCCAAATGTACGTCTTTTTTTATTTTTTGTTCTTTTAACAAAAAATAAACCCACTGATGATTTAATACCACAAAACAAAAGCTCTATTTGTGTAGGAAGAAAAAAAAATATTAATTTGGGTACAGCATTGCATGACTGCGCTATTGTCATTTAAAGTATGATGGCACCAAAAAATTGGCCTGGTCAGGAAGGGGGTAAAAAGTGCCCAGTATTGAATTTAAGGGGACATTAGATGTGGAATTAGGTGTTAAAGGCACAAAGCACATGTGTGCAACCAGCATAGAAGTTCCACAGTTGCCAATCAGTCCCTGGAGGATCTACGTTGTAAGCCATTCATAGGATTCCAAGCTGTCTGCCCATTAGTGCAGATAATTGGTACAGAGCTGCAATGCCAGGGATCAGTATACTCATATGTGTGGTTTCAGGTGCTCATAGGGGAACAGAGCTACCCTAAAAATGGAAACGGAAATCAAACATAGGAGGTGCAGACCTATGGTTTTGTATGTTTTGTTGTTGTGTGTGTTTGCTATATATTTATATATATTTTTTTTTTAATGCTATTTTAAAATAAATAAAAGTGCAAAGATGGGCTTCTCTTACTGAACCTCCTCTACTGTACAGGGATCACAGGGAGAGAATAGCAGATTTGGGTGACACTCGCTCTGGCTGGAGTGCAGTTTTCTGTGTGACCAGCAGTGATGATTATAGAATGGTCCCCTCTAGGGCTGCAACTAACGATTTTTTTCATAATCGATTAGTTGGCCGATTTATTGTTTCGATCGGTTAATGACCTTTAAAAAATAAAAATACATTTTTGCTGCGATTTGCATTTTTTTTGGCCAATTTGTTGTTTGGCAGATTAGAAAACATAACTTGCCACAAATGTTTTTCTGACAGCTTCTCCATTGAAGTGCCGTATTTATCGGGGTATTGCAAGCTCCCGCGTATAGCGCGCACCCCTGATGTGGACCTGTAGAATTTTTTTTTTTAGAACTTACCGTTTGGTGTCTTGCGCGGCGTCCATCGTCCGGTCCGGCGTCCGTCTTCGACTTCTGTGGTGTCCTCACCGGCTTCTCGAGTGTTCCGGCGAGTCGAATCCCCGCTTCCCCCGCTCAGTTTGAACGCCTCCGCCGACATATACCGAGTGCAGTACACTCGGGTACTTTTGGCCAGGCTCGGCTTAGCTCGTGATCACGCTCTGTGACGTTTGTGTGAGCACGAGCAAAGCCGAGCCTGGCTGAATGTACTGCACTCGGTATATGTCGGCGGCTCAGTTCAAACTGAGCGCGAGAAGCGGCTATTGGCGTATATCGCACACCCACGATTTCCCTCTTATTTTAATACAGTATATTGAACTAAAAAACAAAATAGCATCTTTTTTGGGGTAAAAAAACAAAAAAAAAATTGTTGCCCTTTCCAAATGCACAGCAGCTGAAAGAATCATGGATGTGAAACCATGTAGATCAGTGGTTCTCAACCTTTCTAGTGCCGTGACCCCTTGATAACATTTCCCAAGGTGTGGGGACCCCCTAACATTAAAATTATTTTTGTAGTGTGGGTTGTCAGCACCCAAGGCAAGACAAGTAATTTGCGCTCCCTGAGTCCCTTCCACTCATACAGTATTTGAACCCCCTCATGGTACATTCTAGGATGTACCACTCTCTTTGTTCTACTTTCTTTCCCCTTTATCTCTCACTAACCTAATTTCTTCTTTTTTTTTTTTCTCATCTGTCTCTCATTATTTCTCCCCCTTTTTTCTCTCCTTTCCATGTGATCTCTATTTTTTATTCCTTCTCTTACTCCTTGGTGGGGGAATTGGGATGAGTGGCACTGTTGGTGGGGATTAGGGATCAGTGGAAATTCTGGGGGGGAGTTCTGATCAGCCAACTTAGGTCATCTGCTGATCTGAGAACTGTAGTGGTGACTTTTAATGGCAACTATAATCACAGGTAGTGTTACTTTATGGTGTCTTGTAGCAGTGACACCTATGTGGAAATCAGGAAATAGGGTCTCCTCCAGCCCCTCCCACTTCACAGTCCTCACCAGTCAGCTGACCTTTAGCCTCCACCCCCCCCCCCCCCAATGGACTGAATGGCTGAGTGGGCAGCCGCAGGCTCCAGGGACAGCCCTGTTGGGTGGCTGCAAAAATGGGAGAGCCAGAAACAGCCCAGGATTTTGTGACCCCTGGCAATCATTTGACCCCCAGGTTAAGAACCACTGATGTACATGAACGTAGTGTGTTTTTGCAAAAAGCAGAGGTGTGACCCCGGCCTGAGATGTTTAGTAACATAATGGGGTTAAAAAAACTAAAATTGGTACAAAAAGAGCAAATCGCTACTGTAAGGGGTTCATTTTTTACCGTGGGACAGTAAAAGTAATATTTACAGTAGCGATTTGCTTTTTTTTTTTGTACTATAAAGGGATAACTTTTTTATTTCACCCCATTATGTTACTGGCCAATCGATAATGATGATCCATTAGTTGCCGATTAACGGATTAGTTGTTTCGGCCCTAGTGCCCTCCATGTAGGCTCCTACATAAAGACAGTTATGAAATGGTGTGTGTTCAGGATAAACACGTCAAATATCCAATTTCTGCCCTCTGTTGATTTAAAGGTATGTGTACAATTCATAATCGTTGTCTTGTTTGTTCACTGTCAATGTAAGACCTGTTCTTGCCTCCGATTCAGGCACGTCTCTATTGTGGAGTTGGTAGTCAAGACCCCTTGTTTGTCTCTGGGAAATAGTCCTGACGTCATTGGCTAACTAGTGCATAGAAACTGAGACATAAGTAAATATTGTGATTTACGGCTTTTCCAGCGCTGAAACGCCAGCCCACACTGTGGTCAAATGGTGAACGATATTCTTGACACAAGATTACAGGATATAAACTTTTTTCCTTTTAACCCTTTAGTGCCAACCGACCAAATTTAGCATTCTCGGCTTCTCGACGCCAGTTTTTAGAGCCGTTGGGGCTAAAAGCCACTTGGCTGTTAGCCTACAGGAGGAGGGGACATCAGTTTACCCCCCCCCCCACCACCTCCTTTCGCCGATCTTACTAGGCCTCCCGTCCCACCCGATCCATAATCGGGCCGAGACTGAAACTAAACTGAAAACTGCTTTGTTTGAGTTTACTTTGTAGGAAGGCGGAAGTGACATCACACCGTGAAGTCTGGTTTTCTCGGCTGCTAATGGAGCTGATTAAAAAAAACAAAATGGGATGTCTGGAAAAAATATAAAGTTAAGTTGGAATACGCCGAAATGATGGAAGTTTAAGTAATAAAGAAGAGAGGGAATTATTAAATATTAAATAGAAGAGACGATAGAGGCCCAGGGGGAGGATGGGTGGGAGGCTGGGGGGGGGGGGGGAAGGAGGGGGAGGGGGGATGAGAGGGTGGAAAGAAAGGAAGGGGGGGAAAAAAATAAAAAAATAAAAAAAAGGAAATAAATAATTATATACATATTCCCACTTATGATGCAAAACCAAAGTCGAGACATAATCATTGAAAGTAACCATGAGCAGGTCTCAAGCTACGGTTAAGACTGAAGTGGGAAAAAAAAAAGAAAAAAAACAAAAATTAAAAAAACAAAAAAAAAAAAAAAAAACGGCAGTATTCATCGTCAATTTTGGCGATCTGAATACTTTTAAGTGTATAGGAGGGATTTGGGGTCTTTAGACCCCCGATACCTCCATAAAGAGTACCTGTCACCACCTATTACTGTCACAAGAGATGTTTAAAAATAAAAAATAAATTCTGATCACTTTTCATTCATGTGCTCAAGCAGCAAAGAGATTGCATGCGCAAGTCACGCCCGTATGTAAACAGTGTTCAAATCACACATGTGAGGTATTGTCGTGATCGTCGGAGTGAGGGCAATAATTCTAGCAAAATGCCTCCTAACCTGGTAATCGGTACTTTTTTTAAAAAAAAAGCTTTGCCTATGGAGACTTTTAAGTACCATAGTCGCCATTCCACAATGGGCGCAATTTTGTGACCTGTTGGTCACAAAAAGTTGTGCTTTGGTGGTAAAGAAAACTAGGCAGTGATCTCTGTGTATCACATTTATACAGCAAATAGTTTACTGAGCATGTAAAATCGTGTTGCTTTCTCTTTCACTAATCATCATACGTTTTATTTTGAAGTGTGACAAGCTGGTTGTCCAACTTGGTGTCCAATTTTGGTTTTGTGGGCAAAAAACGAATCAGTTGGTACTGCAGAGCCCACTTGCCAGCCACAAAGCTTTTCTTCTTCTTCCAATTTTTAACCAGTAGTTCTTGACCTTTTCTACTTTCATCTGCCCGTCTTGTGTGAGTAGTTGCCTTGATTCTTAGTAAAGAGGAAACGCTTCCACCTACTACAGTATGTGGTTAGATGAGTAGCTGCGCTGGGGAAACGTATCTGCATTTCTAGTCTGACCGTCGTAGATGGATTGGAGGCAGGACAGTCGGCTGGTGGTAATGGACTGGAGGCTTCATAGCTTTCTGAGAAATGGCTTCAGGTAGGATATAAATTGCTTTATAAAAGGCGTGTGTATATAAAAAACCTGTTGCCTTTCATCGTGCGAAAATGTTATGCATATTTCACATGTGGCTTTTGGCAATCAAGGATACTTTTTACAGGAACATTACAAGTCTATTTTCTTCAACCCTGAAGAGCTGCTGGTGTTTAGATTTTGAGGACCTGCCTTGCCATGCAGTGTGCCCTCCAGTGACCTCTGCTCTATGCAGGTATAAATGGTGGTGCAGTGCGGTGTATAAATGGTGGTGCAGTGCGGTGGAGATCAGATCTTCATACCCATGTAAGGACACCCTAACAATTCAGTAGCCAGTGTGTCTAAACTGTGTGCATCTCCGCTGCCAGTTCCAAAAGCTGGAAAAGTGGGATGTTGGCTATAACTTTTTAGAACTTTTCTAGCTCTGAATTTTAAATGTCATCCACACTGGCAGTTTCCACCGAGCCTGGGCATGATTCACCCCCTTGGTCTGATTTGTTTGTGTAGTGTGAGTGCTCTGAACTGTGCCCAGGACTGGTTGAGGGTACTGTGCCCAGGATCACTCTGAGGAAGTACAGTTTGAGCCCAATAGTAAAAGCTACAATTTTGCTTTTTTTTAGATGAATGAGTGACTTCTATTTTATTTGGCAGCTCTGGAAATAGTTTCAGCCAGATAGACTGAAAGCAGAAAATTGACTCGATCCCTTCAGATAACCCTTATTACTATCATTTGAAAAATAATTCTGTGTGTACATATACATAGGGGGCACCTGAAACTATTGTTGGCATATTTTCCTATATATCTTTGTTCTGAAGTCGAAAATAAATTGTATTGTTGCACATGCTATCGTTTTGTGCGGCATCTCTGGCTTAACACAATATGACTTTTTCTTTTTATTGAGAAAGAAGAAAATACGCTCAGTTGAGAAAATAAAATTGTCCAAAATGTCACCTTAAGGCCCCTTTCACACTTGCGGACCGTGTGTCCGCTTTTTCATCCATCGGCGTGCGAATGAAAAAGGGACATACATTGGTCCCTATGAGATTGCGGGTGTCACCGGATGAATATCCGCCGACACCCGATATCGCCCGCCTCCGCGTTTTTCCGATTCGGCAGACTGAGCAAAACCCTATTTTTCTTTCCGTCATCGGATGGGATGAACACGGACACAGTCCAGGTTCATCTGACACCCCCCCCCCCATAGGGGAGAGTGGAGAAAAGACAGGGCATCCGCCGGCTCAGCGGAGATATACGGAGCGTTCCCCGCTAAGCAAACGGAGGTTCACGGGGCGGAGTATTATTGCTCCGCCGTGTGTGAAAGGGCCCTAAGTGTTCCCTTCAATAGAATAAAGGGTCTGGGGCCAAGCCCAACCCCTGAAAAACAACCCCACACCATAATCCCCCGCCACCAAATTATTTGGGTCAATGCACAAAGCGAGGTCCATAAAGACACGGATGAGCGAGTTTGGGGTGGAGAAATTTCACTAACCTGCACAGAGTCCTGACCTCAACCTGATATAACACCTTTTGAATGAAATAGAGCAGAGACGGCAAGTCTCCTCGTCCAACATCAGTGCCTGACCTCACAAATGGACTTCTGGAAGAATGGGCAAACCTTCCCATAGACACTCCTAAACCTTGTGGACAGCCTTCCCGGGAAGAGTTGAAGCTGTTAATTGCTGCAAAGGTTGGGCCAACTCAATATTGAACCCTTTGGATGAAGACTTTTGACAATAAAGTGTATGTGCTCCAACCAGGGTGGATTTGATTTAAATCAAGGAGATTTCAATCATAATTTTTTAAAGAGCAACTTTCATCTGTTCTACAGCGGCTCCTCCTCTGACCCGCTGATGACTCGCCGACGATCCCATTCACTTTAATGGAACAGCTGGTGATATGGCAGTGACACAAGGTGAGGGACGTGACGGCAGCAGGTGAGTGGATGCCCGCTAACAGGCGCTGCCATGATGGATCTGAAATGACAGGTGCTCTTTAAATGTTAGGACTTATTCTTGCTGGTAGTTAGAATCTTTAAAGGGGTTGTAAAGGTTCATGTTTTTTCACCTTGATGCATGCTATGCATTTAAGGTGAAAAAAAAAACATCTCAGCATTGGCGCCCCCCCGAGCTCTTCTTTACTCACCTGACCCTTTGAAAGTCCTGCACCGTGAATGTGCAGGCTTCTTGGCTCATTCATTGGTTGATTGAAAGCGGCGCAGCCATTGGCTCGCGCTGCTGTCAATCCTATCCAATGACGCGGCGTGCCGGGGGGTGGGCCCGAGTGATACAGTGAGCCGATATAGCCGCCGGCTGTATCATGGTAGCGCTCCCGCAAGAACTTTCCACCCTGTGAGAGAGCTTGCATGAAGGTGGAAAGTTCTTGCGGGGGGGAAACGGAGACAGCCGCCGAGGGACCCCAGAAGATCAGGTTCGGGGACACCCTGTGCAAAACGAGCTGCACAGTGAAGGTAAGTATAACATGTTTGTTAAAAAAAAAAATTATTTTAGTGGTCCTTATAATTTGCAAACAAAATGAAGGTTTCCCCCCTCCTACAAAACCACCACACTTACACGCACTCGAAATTGGGTTAACATGCACGCACTTTGGCCACGCGGTCTCTAAAAAAAGAGAGGCGAAGGACTAACGGGGCTCACTGAGCGGGCTAGATCCTCTCACTCCCTCATAGGGGAGTCCCTCTGCCCCCTTGGGCTTCAAAGCGGAGCAGGTAGGGCGGGCTGTGTGGGAGGACCCCCTCACACCCGCCATTGCCACACGGGGGCATGGAGACAGATGGCAGATTGCCTCTGGGGGAGGCCTGCCTACTCCCAAACTCCTGCAGTGTGGCTCCTCTCTCAAGTACACGCACAAAATACACACAAAAAAAAAAGGTTTCCAATTTAGACTGTGAAATTGTGTGAATACATCAATGCAGTGCATGTTATCTCAGCTTGCAGAGCTTGGATGAGTTTGCCAAAAATGTAAATATTGCAGAAGATACAGCCGCATGCTACTTAAAGAGGTGGTTTACCCTAAATATAATCTCTCCCATGTGATCCAGCATACTGGCGTCAGCCGTGGTGGATGGCGCCAGTATAGCGCGTCACATCTTACGAAAATACCCGATTTAGGACTCGGGTTATCTCGGCGAAATGCGGCGCCTGCGCACAGACCTAGAAGCTGACTGCGCAGGCGCTGTATTTCTCCGAGTCCTACGGCTATGGCGCTTCACGCCCTCCGAAAAAAGCCGGAATAGGACTCGGAGAAATACGGCGCCTGCGCAGTCAGCTCCTAGGTCTGTGCGCAGGCGCTGCATTGCGCCGAGAATACCCGAGTCCTAAATCGGGTATTTTCGTAAGATGTGACGGGCTGTATAGGCGCCATCCACCGCGGGGGAAAGAAATTAAAATTAAATTTTACACAGTAATGCTGGATCACATGAGAAAGGCTATATTTAGGGTGAACCTCCGCTTTAACTAAGCTCCATTTCATGCTGAATAAACTAAATTATGAATGTATCTTAAAGCGGAGGTTCACCCTAAATATACTCTTTCCCATGTGATCCAGCTTACTGGCGTCAGCGCCAGTATGCTGTTTTTTATTTTTATTAAATGCCCCACTTACTGTGTAATCTTTTATTTTGATTTTATTTCCCCCGCGGTTGATGGCGCCTGTATAGCCCGTCGCGGATTCCGAAAATACCCGATTTAGGACTCGGGTATTTCCGGCGCAATACGGCACCTGCGCACAGACCTAGGAGCTGACTGCGCAGGCGCCGTATTTCTCCGAAAAATATGGCGCCTGCGCAGTCAGCTCCTAGGTCTGTGCGCAGGCGCCGCAATGCGCCGGAAATACCCGAGTCCTAAATCGGATATTTTCGGAAGCCGTGACGGGCTATACAGGCGCCATACACCACGGGGAAAATAAAGATTACACAGTAAGTGGGGCATTTAAAGAAAAAAAAAAAAAACGGCATACTGGTGCTAACACCGTATGCCAACAAGATTTGCAAAGATAAAGATATTGTGGAATCAAACAGTTGGTATTTCTCTCTGTTTAGGAGAATCTTGGAAAAACATACAAAGAAAAGTAACTGGCGTTGGGTTTGCATTGTTTTTGTGTAGGTTCTGTCTGTTAATAACCAAGCAGATATTCTCAGTTATCTTACAATTGGAAGAACTCTGTGTGTCTGTGTGGTTGTACGCAGGGAGTGAAGTAGCACACTACGGTTCTGTAATTTGTAAAGCTACACCTGCCTGAAACTTTCATAGAAGCCATCATCTCTGTGTTTCAGTTTTTTACCAGCTGAGATGTTGTTTTTGGCTTTTAGGCAGTGTGTTCAGAGGAACAATAAACCATAAACCGTTGTGGCTGAAAATGGTCAGCTTTTGAAGAAACACTCGATATGAGACACTTGGCTGTATGCAGACGGAAAGGTATTTATCGTTTCCAGCTGTGATTGAGACGTTCAGCTCTTAAAAGGTTGTTGTAGAAGATGCAAATTGTAGTGTTTATGGATGACATCCTGTGGTTACCCTTAATTACAGGCCTGTTCACACTTGTCTGTTTTTTTAAATCTGCATTTTTAAGCAGAAATCCCATTCATTACGATGTGGGTAGTTTGTCTAAACCCTACTTTTATAAGGCATAAAAATACTTATTTTATATTCTGTGCCAACCTGTATTAAGTAAGCGCTTTGATATGAATTCTCTTCTCTGTTTTGCATAACGTTCAATGCACACTTGGTTGACAAAGGTGTGTGTGTGTGTGTGTGTTTTTTTTTTTTAATCTTCATGCATTCACTGCATTAAAGTGGTTGTGAACACTTGGGAGAAGGGGGGGGGGGGACAAAGGCATAATGAGCTGGTATGCATAGCATACTAGTTCATTATGATATACTTGCCTTGGATCAAAGCCCCCACAGCGGTCCTGTCACCCCGCTTTGGCCAGTGACATTAGTTGACGGAGTTACTTCCCGGTATCGTGGGCTCCAGCGCTGTGTTGGTGTCGCGGGGACCTCGCAGGCTTTGGTTTCAGGTAAGTGACACATAATAGGCTACTATGCAATGGAGGGAAATAAAACCCATCAGGCCTTACTTCCTCTTTAACCACTTAAGGACCGGACCAATATGCTGCTAAATGACCCAAGGGGTTTTTACAATTCGGCACTGCATCGCTTTAACAGACAACTAAGCGGTCGTGCGACGTGGCTCCCAAACAAAATTCACTTCCCATAAATAGAGCTTTCTTTTGGTGGTATTTGATAACCTCTTTGATTTTTATTTTATGCGCTATATACAAAAATAGAGCAAAATAGAGCAACATTTTTGAAAAAAAAATCTATTTATTACTTTTTGTTATAAGAAAAATCAAACTAAATTTTAGTCAAACATTTAGGCCAAAATGTATTCAGCCACATGTCTTTAGTAAA
The DNA here is from genome assembly GCA_029574335.1 of Rana kukunoris. Classification (NCBI taxonomy): domain Eukaryota; kingdom Metazoa; phylum Chordata; class Amphibia; order Anura; family Ranidae; genus Rana; species Rana kukunoris. The sequence continues at coordinate 651,234,907 of CM056049.1, read as the reverse complement.
AAAAAAAAATAGCTACCTAGCGGAAACAGCAACACTAATACAGCGATCAGAAAAATTATTGCTTAGTGACACTGGCAATAGGGGGTGAAATGGTTAACTAGGGCGCTGATCAAGGGGTTAAAACTTTATTGGGGGGGGGGTACGAGGGCTACCCTGGACCTAACACTAATTGCCTGTCACACTGACACTAAATGCAGTGATCAGTACATATATGATCACTGCATTCAGTGACGCTGTGACAGGGGGGTGGGGGGGGGGGTGATCACAAGGGGTTAATGTCCCTGCGTGTACTGGTGTCAGTGTAGTGTTGTGCAGACTCACTGTGTGATGTGATCTCTTTTCAGCGGCGGTTGAAAATACTGCTGAGAGGAGAGATCACATCACTTCCCTCTTTCTGTGTTTACACAGGCAGAGGAAGTGACACGCAGGGGGAGCGCGCGGATTGGCTGGGAGCGATCCGGAGGGGGCAGACAAAAACGAACAGCCGCCCCCTCATCCCGGATCGCTTGGACAGCCACGGGAACCACCGCATGTACCGGGGGGGGGGTCCCCAATCGGACCCCTGACCCACGTTTAGGCAGGCACGTACAGGTACGTTGATGTGCCTGTCCGTGCCATTCTGCCGACGTTTATGTACATGCGGCGGTCCTTAAGTGGTTAAATAAGCCCAGTTCCACTTGCATAATCTACCGTGTTTCCCCGAAAATAAGACACCGTCTTATATTTTTTTTTCCTCAAGAAATCACACTATGGCTTATTTTCGGGGGGTGTCTTATTTTTATTACAGAAAATAAAGGTTGCCTACCTGAACCACACTTGCGCTTCTTAGCATTTCCTCTGTCCACCTGTAGACTGAGATTATCGTATTCTGCGCGCCATTTTTGGACCATTCGGATATCCAACTTCTTCTCTTTGCAAAAAGCCGTAAGATTCTTGCCTCGGGAGTCCTCCACAATTCCTTTCTTTTTTTTTTTTTTTAAATAAATTTTTATTGAGTTTAAGAGGCATACACAGAAAGAAAAGGGAACAGGGAATAGCAATAACAAAGTTGGAGACGGAACACTGGTAGGCGCATCAAACTTGCTGCAAATAGAGTACATACATCGTACAGAAGGTACTGTAAACAGGTCATGGAGACAATTGGAAATACATTCCCAAGGAGGGTACATTGACAGTGGGTATACCCAGCACGGGTATGAGGGGGGGGTAGGTGAATGTACATACCGGTTACAAAACAAAGAGCTGAGCTAGGACCCACTAGGTGTGTATGCGTAAGGGAGAATCCACATGAAACAGAGAAAACATATCGCTAAAACTTTACATTGAAATAGGTGGAACTGGATGGATTTTAAACATTGGTGGGGACCAGAGAATATTGTAGAAGCGAAAGATGCATATAAACGAATTACAGTAGACAATCACAGGGGGGGGGGGGGGGGGGGAGAGGAGGGGGGGGGTGGCACTCTGGGGGGGAGGTGCTGTGGCAGCTCAAGTAGTTAACATCAAGGGGAGCTGTTCCTCCTAGGTACGGATGGTGGTGGAGATTTGAAGTAGGAGAAAGTGTAGTGTTCAAACTTGGAGCATTCCTCCGTAGATAGTGAAGCTGTCATGAAGGGGCCCCATGTTGACAAGAAACGGGATTTTGAGGCTTCGTGGTTGAAGTCGACGGTTGCACGTTCCTTGTAGAGAAGCAGGAGGAGCTCATGTTGCACTTGAGTCGCCGTGGGGGGGAGAGTAGACGTCCAGTTTTTCAGGATAGCTCTCCGTGCGACAAGTAGACATATCAAAGGCCAGTCTTTATTGGCAATTGCAGGTGCCGGGTGGGCCGATCGGGACCATTGTAGTAGAAGGGGGTCCCAGTAACCAAAAATAAGGAGCAGGGGGTCTTTGGGTAGGTTTAGTAAGGTGATGTTGAAGATGTAGGCCAGCACCTTGTCCCAAAAGGAGGATATAAACGAGCATGACCAAAAACGGTGAGTTAGGGAAGGTTTCTGAAGGTGACACAGGGGGCAGTGAGTGGTAGCACGCTCCGTCGTGGAGTAGAGAAAGGGCATGTGGGCCCGGTGGACGATTTTAAGTTGGGTTTCTCTCCAGATTTCATTTGGTGTTAGACGTTGGACTTTGTTGAGGCCTTGAAGTAGCTTGTCAACTAAATTATCAACAGGGAAGTCTTTACTCCAATTAGCTGCGGATGAAGAATGTAGGGGAGGAGTGGTTTTAAGGAGAAGGGGTTTGTAAATGGTTGAAATTCTGTATGTGTCGTCTGCGAGAAGCTGGTCGGAGAAGTTGAAGGAGAAACGTTTTGCGGCCTCCGAGCAGGTAGTTTTCAGATAGTGGGTGCATTGCCAGAAATGGAATATATGGGAAGGAGGGAGCGAGAAAGCGGCGGCGACCGCCTCAAAGGTTAGGGGGCGACCGGTTGAAGTGTCACAGAGGGATGAAAACTTAGTGAGACCTTTGTCTTGCCAGATCTTGAAGGGCTTGTGTTCCATGCCAGGGGGGAAGTTCGGGTTACCTTGGATTGGTACATGGCGAGAAACATATTGGGGCAGCCGAAGAATTTTCCTGATTTCTCTCCAGGCAACAGCAGTGTCCCTTAGTAGTAGGTTGTGTTGGTATGATGCCGGGACCGCTTTCCATTTGCTGTGAAGAAGAGCTACGAGGGAGAAGGGATGAGCCATGGCAGATTCCAGGGGGTAATTGGAATATCGTGAAGATTGCGTGATCCAATCTAGGCCGATCCTCATTAAACAAGCTAAATTATAGGTTCTTACATTTGGGAGACTAACACCCCCCTCGCGTCTGGGAAGAAAGAGCTTCTTTAAAGCAATGCGGGGCCTCTTACCCCGCCATATAAATTTCGAAACAGCTGAATCGAATTGTTTGATATCTTTGTGGCGAAGGAGCAGAGGTATAGTCTGCATCGGGTACAGTAGTCGGGCAAAGCTGACCATTTTTACAAGGTGACATCTACCCAGAAGCGAGAGGGGCAAATCCATCCAGTTTACCAGTTCTTGAGAAATTTTTGCTAGCAGAGGGGGGTAGTTCAGGCAATACAGGGAGGAGGGCGTTTTTCCTATTGAGATACCCAGGTAGGTAATATGGGACTTGGCAACCGAGAAGATTGAACTATGGGACCAAGAGGGGGTGGGCCCAGTTCCCAAGGGGAGTATTTCACTCTTGCCATAATTTATGCGTAGGCCCGAGCAGGTTCGGAAAGTGTCAAATACTCGTTTGATGGTGGACATATCGGAGGAGGGGTCGGCCGAGAAAATAAGGACGTCGTCCGCGAAGAGGGAAGAGCGAAGGTCGGAGTCGCCAATCGGGATACCGTGTAGGGGTGCTATCTGAATGAGGTGTCTGGATAAGGGTTCTAGGGCAATGTTAAATAAGAGTGGTGACAGAGGGCAGCCTTGACGGGTGCCTTTGTGTAGGTGAAATTCTTCTGAGAGTAGACCCGCGGCCACCAATTTCGCCGTGGGGGAGGAATACATGGAATTTATGAGATGACAGAAAGGGCCAGAGAATCCCATTTTTGACATAGTCAGAGCAAGCCAGTCAAAACTGACATTATCAAATGCTTTCTCCGCATCTAACGTTATGATGGCAAAGTCGCCATTTGGATGTTGTTTGGCGTATTCCAGTGCCAGCATAACTTTTCGTATGTTAAGGGTGGCTGTTCTACCCTTCACAAAGCCTGATTGTGCAGGGTGGATCAGAGAGGGAATGATGTCAGAGAGTCGATTGGCTACAATTTTAGACAGGATTTTGACATCCAGATTAAGTAGGGAGATGGGCCTATAAGATCCTGGCTCTAGGGGGTCCTTGCCCTTCTTAGACAGCAGCTTGATGGTGGCCTGACGGCCTGACGGCAGATAGGGGCCGCCGGACCATATGCCCATATATACCTTGTGAAGGGTAGGCTCCACCAGAGTCTGGAGGGTCCTGTAGAACTCCCCGGTGAAGCCGTCAGGGCCAGGGGCCTTGGAGGGGGTGAGCTTGCGGATGGTGTCAGATATCTCAGAAAGGGTTATGGGAGCGTTAAGGGCCTCTAGTTGGGAGGGGGAGACTTTAGGGATGTTCAAGTTGTCCAAAAAGGCCTGAGCTGTCTGTGTATCAATTGGGTCAGGGGCATAAAGGGACGAGTAATACTGAAGCATAGCCTTATTTATCGTTGATGGTGTGGTGTTTACGTTACCTTTGGAATCTCTAAGGGACGTGATGTGGGTGGGACGGAAGGAACCTTTGCATAATCTAGAGAGTAGTTTGCCTGATTTATTTCCGAACCTGTGTAGGGTAGCGTCCAAATTTGCTTTCTTAGTCAGTTCTAGGGTGTCTGCCCATGTGTCGAAAGAGCTCTTTGCTGCTAACCACTCCTCTCTGTCGCTAGGGGATCCGGTGGAGTATAATGCCCTCTGGGCCTGGTGTAGTCTAGAACTGGCCAATTTGTAGTTTGACAGAGTGTTGCGTCTGAAAGAGGAGGCATAGGAAATAATTTGACCCCTGAGAAACGCCTTACCAGCGTCCCAGAAGAGGTTGGGATTGTCAGAGTGAGAGGCATTAGCTGAGGAGTACTCCAACCATGCCTTCTCCATGGAATGTTGGAAGTCGGATTGATTGTGAAGGTATGAGGGGAAACGCCAAATTCTGGGGTGAGGGGGCAGGTCGAGGTTGTCTACGTTAAGTAAGATCGGAGCATGGTCCGAGATGGCTATGTCTAGTATATCTGCGTTTGAAAGCAAGGGGATCAGATCGTCGGATCCGAAAAAGTAGTCGATCCTGGATAGAACGGAATGGGGGTTGGAATAGAAAGTAAATTCCCTGTCTGCGGGATGTTGTAAGCGCCACAAGTCTCGGAGGTGTAAGGAGTCCATAGTGGACGCAAAAAGCGTCGGGGTGGGTGAAGCAAGTCGTGGCCCGGTGTGTTTAGGGGAGGATCTGTCATCTATCTGGTTCATAACGTCATTGAAGTCACCTCCTACTAGATGGGGGAGGTGGGCGTTTTGTAGTAGCCATGTAGTCAGTGTACTGTAGAAGATTTTACCAGGGCTATTAGGGGCATAAACATTGGAGATCAGTAATTCCTTAGTCCCTATTTTTACATGGGCGGTCAAAAGTCGTCCGCTGGTGTCAGATTTTACTGCAATAACCGTGCATGGTAAATTCTTATGAACTAGCAGGAGGACTCCTGCCTTACGGGCAACGGCGTCCGAACCCATGACCGTGCCTACCCATAGTTTCTGCATGCGGTGAAAATCAGAAGTGGTCAGATGGGTTTCCTGCAGGAGTGCTATGTCAGTTTTAAGTCTTTTGAGGTGACGTAGGACCTTCATCCTCTTATTGGGGGATCTAAGTCCCTTTACATTCCAGGAAACTATTTTCATGTTATGTAGTCAGTGGAGGAGGGGGTCTGAGAAGACATTACATAAATGTTGTCGCGGATAGGAGCGGTTTGTGGGAGGGTTACCCGATCGAGGGGGGAGGTAATGGTTGCGCCACATAGGCTTGGTGTCAAGGGGCATACGTGGACATGAGTGCCTAAGATAAGGGGAGGAACGGGGGAGGTGAGGGGGGAGGGAGAAAAAGGGAACATAAACATTAAACCTAACAAAAAATGTGAGAGCTTCACTTTTTTCCGCATGGGATCACAGCGAGAGCCAGCTCCCATGTCACGACACAGCCAGCATGACTTCTGAGAGCCCGTGATTGGGTGTACGGATTCATGCGGCTAGGAGGAGTCGGTACAAGGGAGAGCATATGCAAGGCGCGCAGTGATGCCGGGGGAAGGCTGCATAAAAAGAACACTTACAACGGCAGTTGTAATAATACAAAGTATAAACAGTATAAACGCAAAAAAGAACAAAAACATTCTAGCTGAGTTGCAATGAGAACAATAACGAGATAAGTAACCAGGAACAGTTGAGCAGAGATTTCAAACAGGGCAGTCAGTAAGTATAAGGGTATATTACCACTGGACGATTGTAGGGAGTCACTTCCAATATAGATGGAGAGGGGGGGGTCGATGCGTTCCCCCCGAGCAGGCCATGCATGAGCATGATTCTGGCCAAGGAAGAGAAAGAGAGCAACTGAGCTAATCCCTCTAAGCCAGATGGATGGCAAGGTAAGGCCAGTAGATTATAGAAGCTGGCTCAGGTCAGGTTTAGGGTGATCCGGGAGGGGTCTGGGATTGTAGGCCTGAAGCGCTTAGGTGAGTCTTTGCGCGGGCTTCTCTGATCCTGAGGACGGTTAAGTGGGGGGGCTTTCGACGGGGTCTGGGACTGCCGGCCCTGATGGTGGGAGCGTAGGAAGGCTTCGGCCTCTGCAGGGTCATGAAATGAGAGTTGTTCACCATTGGGGGCTCTGAGGCGGAGTATGGCCGGGAAAGCCAAAGTGAATTTCACTTGCTGATGAAAAAGTTCGGTGCACACCTGCTGGAATGCCTTCCTCTTTTTAGAAACCTCCATGGAATAGTCAGCAAAAATCAGGATCTTTAGTCCATCAATCTGGATCTGTCTGGCCTGTCTGAATTTTTGTAGTATAAGGGATTTGTCAGCGTAATTCAGGTATTTAGCAATGATAGGTCGAGGTGTTTTGCGGTCAGAGTTAAATGCTCCCATGCGGTGGGCCCTTTCCACTGCACAGGGGCCCGGGAGGCCCAGGGCCTCGGGTATTCGTTGCGCGCAGAAGTCTGCGAGGGCGGCCGTCTGCAACGATTCAGGGACCCCTACAAAACGTAGGTTACTTCTTCTAGATCTGTTTTCTAAATCATCTAGTTTTTGAAGTATATATTGGTTAGTTTTATCCTGAGCATGTTCAGTAGCCTGGGCCTGGTAAAGTTCATCTTCAGCATTTGATAGGCGGTGTTCCAAATCGTTAAGCCTGGTGCCGTGCTCTTTGATCTGCTTATGGATCTGCGCCATCCCTGCATTCACCGCTTTTTCTACTGACGCGGTAATCATGGGGGACAAAAGAGCAGCCACTGCTTGGGCTATGCGCTCTGTGGTGTTGTCCCCTCCTGGAGGTGTCCCTGGGGTGTGTGGTGCAGGAGACGGGGATAGATTGCCGCTTACCTCCATCTCCGTGTGCCGCGCCGCCTCGTAGGCCGAGACCGGGGCCTCGATTTGCGGGGAAGCCGTCGGCGCCGCCTGGGCTGTTTGGGTGCGCGCACCCGACCGATTTTTCCACGAAGCGGTCCATGGAGTCCGGGGGGTGATCCGGAGGTGGAGGGTGGTCTGCTGGGCGTCTCAGGCTGGCTTTATAGGCCGATTTAGGTCGCGCTGCGGGAGCCGAGGAGAGGAGCTGCTACTCCATGCGGCGCCGGAACCGGAAGTCCACAATTCCTTTCTTGTACTCAACAGAATAACTCTTTCTTTTTGCACTCATCTTGTCTGGTTGTACCACTACAAGATATCACTACAAGATTCGACACTACATCTTTTTTTCGGAGATTCGACACTACATCTTATTTTTCGGAGATTCGACACTACATCTTATTTTCGGAGATTCGACACTACATCGCTACGTCTTATTTTCGGAGGGGTGTCTTATATTTCTATCTTGCGTCGAAATTCCGCTACGGCTTATTTTCGGAGTACGTCTTATTTTCGGGGAAACACGGTATACTCCCTAAATCCACTTTCACATGGCTGTCCTGCTCAGACCTGACTGTCGGCTCTTCAGACAACTCTGAATAGAAATTCCATGCTGGTCATTGGGCAGGTGGATGTGCTTCTGTTTACATCTGACTTCTTCTTTCAAGTCTGTCTAGGCTTTTTTTGGCCCAGAACTTAAAGGAGTTGTAAAGGAAAAAAATGTTTGCCTAAAATGTATGTCTGCAAGGTAGACAGACTAGTGTAAAGATTCTCTTAACAAATGAGTAAATACCTATTAAATTCCTTCATCTATATCACCTCTGGCGTTCTAGTTCCTGTTCTCTCATTCACTTCCTGGTTTGCATCATTTGTTCATGTAAGAACTACATTTCCCAGTATGATTTGTGGCACGCCCAGTATTTCACACCTCCTTGAAGTCTCTAACACATAGAGAGGGTCCTGCCACACAGATGTAGTTCCCAGGAGGGGGCGAGCACGTTACTGACCACCGCAGTAAAGTCTCCCTTCACAGTGGTCAGTAAAATCAGACAAGCAGGAAGTGAACAGAACATAGAAGAAATAAAGCAACTTCTGAGCAAAAACGAACAATGAGGAAGTGAAAAGAGGAATGTCTGCAGGTAAAGGATGCTTATTATGAAAAAATAATTTTTCCTTTACAACCCCTTTAATGGATTGGAGGTAAAAGGGTGTTAGCGGTCATGTGTCAGATTACATCGGAGCCGGAGGAAAACGCAAACTGAGACAAATGTCACAAAAGTGACAGCCTTTCCATCCTGTTAAATTTCTTCATGAGATCTTTTCATGGATGCCACCCATGTGAAAGATTCCTAAGGAAGACCTAATCTGGAATACCTATTTTAATTTCAATTGACGATGTGTTAGAAATCTGCATTTTCGTTCGATTATGAGACTGATTGCACCATGTCAGTTTTAGGTGTTGTTTGTTCAAGTATATCACCTTTCTCTGTAGGCATCATTTGAAAGAAGATCCAGTGTTTGGCTGTTTGAGTATGTTGAGAAAGTAAACCGTTCCCATGGGTTGTACATATTTCATAGGAATGTACATATATATATAAATGAAATGTTGCTTCGTCAATTGCAACTTCAGGCAGCTGAGGAGAAAGGAAGTGAATAAAGGGTAGTGAAAACAAAAATAACATTCTAAAAGCTGCTTCTTTGTGTTTTGCATTTCTGGTGAGTTTAAAAGCTATCAAACGCCTACGTCTGCCCTTGTGCTGTGCCAGTTATAAGGGATTCCCTTTTCTCTTTTTTTTTTTCCCCCACAAATTCCTTTATTTACTAGTAGTAGTTAGTGGTGCAACGGATCGTCATTGATCCGAAACGAAAAACATTGATCCAAACCGCGCACACATGATCCAAGGATTGATTTCTGGAAAAAAAAATGTTCAGCCCACACACAGCGTGGCCATGGCGAGCGGAGGAACTTGATTGCCTTGCGTCATTTAAATCATCTGTATGGGAGCATTTTGGCTTCCCTGTCAAATAGTGGTGCAATGGATCACAGTTGATCCATGATCCGAACGGGTCACCCCCTTTGGATCGGCACACATTGTGATCCGCGGATTGCCGCAGCTCCGAAACTAGGCCGAAGCCGCGGCCTTTCCATAATGTTATGGCCACGGCTCCGGGAGCTAGGCCGAAGCTGCGGCCATAACATTAAAAAAACGCCGCGGCGTCAGCCTAGCTCCGGAGCCGCGGCCATAACATTAGGAAACTAATGTGGGGGGGGGGGGGTCTACCTGGGGGGTCTGCCTGTACTACCTGGGGGGGGGGGGTCTGCCTGTACTACCTGGGGGGTGGGGGGGGGGGGGGGGGGGGGGTCTGCCTGTACTACCTCCTGGGGGGGGGGGGGGGGTCTGCCTGTACTACCTGGGGGGGGGTCTGCCTGTACTGAGAGGAGGGGGGTGTCTGCACCGATGCGGTTGTCTGCACCGAGGGGGTTCTTTACTGAGGGGGGACTATATAGTTTTGACACCATTTTTTTTTTCTGCACCGGGTGATGCCACCCCTAGTGGCGCCACTAGGCAGTGGGGGAGATGTGGATATTTTTTTTTTTTTTATCCGATCTGTGACTCCTGATCCGAGGAACGATCCGAACCGTGAGTTTTTTTGATCCGTTGCACCCCTAGTAGTAGTATTATACAGGATTTATATAGCGACAACAGTTTGCGCGCAGCGCTTTACAACATGAGGGCAGATAGTACATTTACATTGCAGTTCAGTATAGGAGGAATCGGAGGGCCCTGCTCGTTGGAATACTTGCCTACATGCTGCCTGTTACTTTTTCATTTTGTGCCATCTGTGACAATGTTGGAGTTCAGAGGGGAACGTTGGCTTCCCTGTCATGTAGTGATGCTCATGCCTAGAAATTGCCTGACCACCGCATGGTAAGGGGAGGTTGCATGCCCCCCATACCTGGCAGCACTTTTAATTTGTGCTGATCTTGATGGAGGAAAGGTCAGGAAGTTGTTGTAGTTTGTATTTATAAAAAAATAAAAGTCACCTTGCTTTGAACAACCAATGTGACTGTGTCTACCACTTCCCACCCAGCCTATTGCAGAACAATCGCCAGACAGGACTTTCATACTTCTGGGTGGACACCATATGACGTTCTCCCGGAACGTGTCTCGTGCACTGCCTTAAAGCCACACTGGGCACAATCTGTCGGACTTCGCTGATGGCGGCTTACTCTACCGGCCTGCTGCCAGTATCATGTTATAGCTGTGACTAATCGGCAAATTACATGACCAATGTACGCAATGGATGGCTTCCATTAGTGCCATCCAATGTGTGTGATTGAGTTGCTAGCTGTGATTGGTCACCGTGATCACATGGTAGAGGCAGGGCCACCCACAGCCCATCTGTACCATGTGATAGGCTGTGGCCCATCACATCAACACTCACGGTCAGCTTCATTAAGTAAAAATGGTTGCTAAGCAATGTGTAAAAATAATCAACCCATCCTGACCACTTCCCCACTGATCACTGCCCCACACCAGTTATAAGACTGTACTGATGACGGTATGCTTTTTGTCTTTTTTTTTTTTTTTCATTTAGCACAACATAAAAAAACCAGCGGTGAATAAGTACCACCCAAAAAAAGCTATGTTCTGTGAAAAGATAACATTCCATATGGGTACAATGTTGCAAGACCACACAATTGTCATTTAAAATTGAAATAGCATAGAAAGTTGAAAATATATCTGGGCAAGAAGGGGATGAAAAGTGCCCAGGATTGAAGCGATTAAAAGTTAGGAAAAGTCTTGCAAGCAGCATCTTTGGAAACGATGTATACACCGCTTTTCCAAAACGTCCTGCCCATTAAAATAAATGGCCAGTGCTTTAGAAGAGCTGCAACACGGGCGTTTTTAACCTCTTCGGCTGATAGCGGGGGTTAAAAGTGCCCTGCTATTGGTCGAAAAGTGTCACTTAAACAGTGGTTAAGCACCGCTAAAATGAGTGGCGATTCACCGCTAACACTCTTTAGAGTGGATTGTCAGCTTTCATGTAATAACTGATGCGGCTAAGTAGATGCTCGGCTGTTATCACATATAGTGGGAGATGGATGCAACCTAGGCCTAACTCTGCTTTCAGCCAGGCCTTAGAAAAGTTGCTTAATACAGGCAGGGACCTCAGGCTCCTATGGTGTAGCAAAAGAAAGATCTGGTGCTAGCTGCCCTCTTTGGACTATTAATCCCAGCCAGCCCCTTGCAGACCCTGACAACCCTCCCGGCTGCAGCGGCCTGACTTCACTGCCAGTAACATCAGTCTCTCCTGCTGGCTTTTCATTCATCTTGTGCCTGCCTCTCACCGACACCCGATGGATCCCTCCTGGGAACTTGCCTGGCAGCATTCCCCTCTGTCCTCTCCTGTATGGGGTTCCTGTTCAGCTCTGAGCCCCTGGCCCAAGGTCACTGTAACGGAATGGCTGTGATACTCAGACTTTTGAAGGATGCGGGGTACTCCTGTGTCTGCTTCCCCAATGACTCTTATGTCTAGGGTCATGTCCAATAGGGGCATAGGATGACTGAGAAATTATATCTCGGATTACATGAGATGGGTCAGTAATGATTCATGTATTGCAGGATATCTTGAAATATTACAGGTGGTTTATTCTGAACCCAACAGGTCAATAGGACCGTATTCATTCATGTGGGGAAGCATACTGTTGAGGTGTAAATTGAGTCTGGCTCCTAAGATATTTCATTGTGTGAGTCTATTGATGATAGATGTGTTGGGGATTGGCAGTCTGAAAGCTCAGATGTCTGACTTTTAAGCTGTGGTGGATTAGCATGTCAATTAAGTTTACAAAGGAATGTGTATTGTGTATCAGGTGAGAAGAGCTTATCGTGGAGTCAGAATGTCTGGGTAAATGACTAGTAATTGGCTTATGTAGATTATCTGAATGTCATTATCTAAAGGAATGTGTATTGAGCACCCATTGTGTCACGTTGTGGGTGGAGTTGATTAATTGTTCACTCTTGGTTTCTACAGTATAACGCCTGAGTTTTACCATTAAAAGATCCGTTTTGAACCAGAGAACAGAGCTGTGTGTCTCGTTTCTGGGGAATTCTTATGGATTGTGTCTGCTGGATTGTGGAGTGTCGATAAGCTGTCTTGGGTTGGTGTAATGGAATATCGTAAACGGCGTTGACCCCTGACCGTTAGTCACCTCCCCCCATACTGGGGGACAGCCTAATACTTCATCTCCAGTTCTTCTACCTGAATCACCCTTGGGTGACTCTAGGTATTTAAGGATGCCTGCCCCCTACCAATCCAGGTATGTGGATTGGTCAGGGTTCCCTAGAACATCCAAGGCAACTCTACCTTACTTCCCGCAACCTACCTTCTAGAAGCCTCTAGAGCAGTGGTTCTCAACCTTTCTAGTGCTGTGACCCCTTGATAAAATTTCACCTGTTGTGGGGACCCCTAACAGTAAAATTATTTTCGTAGCATGGGTTGTCAACTCCCACGACAAGACAGATCATTTGCGTCCCTAAACCACGGATATTTAGCGCTCCCAGAATCCCTTCAGCTTGTACAATATTAAAACTCCTTATGGTACATCTTTCCCTTTTTTAATCTCTCTCCTAATTTTTATTCCCCCCCCCCCCCCATACCTCTCATCCATTGTGGTCTCTGATCATGTTGATCAAATGAGGTTTGTTAGTAAACAAAGTCTTCAGGCTGCACCTGTCGGTTTCCTTTTCTCTGTGCACAGTAAAATACATTTTATCCTGGAGTCATTTTTTTTCTGTTTACATATTTCAAAAATCTCTTTAGGCCTGAAGATTTCTTAAAACCCCCAAACAGTATATATTTTTTGAAAGCAGACACACTAGAGAATAAAATGGTAGTTCCAATTTATTTCTGTGACTTGATATTGGCAAAATGTAACTGCCAGTTCACACCAGACGCAGTTCCGTTCAGTTTTTTGTGCTTTTTTTTCTGCACAAAATGCATGCACAGTATTTTCCATGTATTGCAATGGCTCTAGTTATAAAAGTATGGTCTCTCGCGCTACCACGTGAATAGGATGTGTAGGGGAGCCACACGATTCGCCTGTTCTCCGCCACGCCCACCTTGATGTTTTCTGAAAGGAACACCTTTATCCGACTCATCTACATTTGGAAATTTGGATATTGACCACACCACCAGAGAGCCCCAACCGACCCATTAGGAGCACAAATATGTGTGGAGCCAGACAGCTGCTGTTCTCCCTGATATTTAGGAGATCTTGAAGGCTCCGTGTGAGTGGTGTGAGGTAAGTGCTCTGGGAGCATTAACCACTACAAAGATCACTTCTAGAAGAATCGTTTGATGCACTGATTAAAAGAATTGTCACTCATATCGCATTATCCAGAAGGACTGTTATTATTTTCACCACTTTTTTTTCGAAGTTGGAGAAAAATGTGGACATTTGTCTTTATGTAGTCTGGCTTATAGGGCCAGACGTTAAGTTTTCACTTAGGAGGTTGTGCTAAACATTATTTGTTTATAATGGCTCTAGTTCACGCCAGTGCAGTAGGAACCTGACTGCATGGTGTAATCTATTGGATTACATGGAAAACACTGTGCATGCATTTTTAGTGCATAAAAAAAAAAAAAAAAAAAAAGCAGTCTGGTGTGAACTGGCTCTAAAACTCAAAATGTCAATAAATGTACTAAAGCTAATCGTAGCACATATAAACGCAATAGATTACGGTGTCGGTGAAGTGGTGAAAAAGCTTTAATACCCCACGTTGCGCCGGTTGTGGAAGTGAACCGCTTGTATTGCTTCCACATGGAAGCCAACGGTCAGCCCAGACATGGCATAGATCGCCGCAGATACTGTATAGCAGACGGCACTGATCTACCAAGAAAAACCCTCCAGGCTGGTTGTACACAAGTCTATCAGCCTGCCTATATGTGGTTCAAAATTTGGCCAGTCCCTGCTGATCCGGGCAAACTTTGATCCATGTATGGCCACGTTTAAAGAGCCGGTGTCCTGTAATTTGTTTGTTTGAAAATAGGGTTTTGTCTCTCATGTAAAGTCCTTTTGTTGGAGTACATTACAGGAGCTCTTACCTCGGTTTCCCATGGTGAAAGGAAAGAAAATTGCATAATGTATGGTTTAGATGCAAGCTGTGCATAGCAGAGAGCGCTTCTTTTTACACACACACACACTCACACACACACACACTTACACACACACACTTACACACACACACACACTTACACACACACACACACTTACACACACACACACTTACACACACACACACACTTACACACACACACACTTACACACACACACACTTACACACACACACACACTTACACACTTACACACACACACACACTTACACACTTACACACACACACTTACACACTTACACACACACACTTACACACACACACACACACACACACACACACACACTTACACACACACACACACACACACTTACACACTTACACACACACACTTACACACACACACTTACACACACACTTACACACACACTTACACACACACTTACACACACACACACACACACACACTTACACACACACACGTACACACACACACTTACACACACACACTTACACACACACACTTACACACACACACACACTTACACACACACATACACACACTTACAAACACACACACACACACTTACACACACACATACACACACTTACACACACTTACACACACACATACACACACTTACACACACACCTACTTACACCTACACACTTACACCTACTTACACCTACACACTTACACACACACACACACACACACTGACACACACACACACACTTACACACACACACACACACACTTACACTTACACACACACTTACACACACACACACACACTTACACTTACACACACACACACTTACACACACACACACTTACACTTACACACACACACACTTACACACACTTACACTTACACACACACACTTACACTTACACACACACACTTACACTTACACACTTACACTTACACACACACACTTACACTTACACACACACACACACTTACACACACACACACTTACACTTACACACACACACTTACACTTACACACACACACTTACACTTACACACTTACTTACACACACACACTTACACTTACACACACACACACTTACACACACACACTTACACACACTTCACTACACACACACACACACACTACACACACACACACACTTACACACACACACTTACACACACACACTTACACACACACACTTACACACACACACACACACACACTTGCACACACTTACACTTATTTAGATTGACTGACTCCCTAGGCTAATTAAGTACTCGGCTCCTTGTTGGATAACACCATGTTTATCCAACAAATTCTGAGCTTTGGAACTCCTCTATTTAGTCACTATCCGCTATCGCTTTCAGTCCTGTTGGTGGATTGGTTTGACTGCTACATATATTTTTCAAGGGATAAAGTATAACTAAAAGCAAATTTTTTATTTTAATTTTTTTTGAGATGGTGGAAATGGATTAGAACACTCATGGGGTTTGTATTGCTGGCTTTGCCCCTGTTGGAGAGATGAAGCGAGTCACCCTCGTTGTCATGTTTATCCTTCTTGCCAAGTGTGAATGTGAAGAAAAATCCCCACTTTTTTGGTTGTCGCCAGAACAGGAATAAAGGTAAAATCTTCCAATGGGGACACTAGTTGTTTTGTTGACCCTGATAACTAGAGGTTCCCTCAGTTGGAGGGATTTTTTTTTTTCCTTGAATTTTGCTTTTAGCATCGGGACAGGAAGTTACAAATCTACCCAATGGGGGCACAAATGGTAAATGTGACATGCTATAACCCTTCACTGAGGTGTGTGTGCGGTTTGCCTGTGGGTTACTAGGGTTATGGCTGAAGCTAGAGCTCCTCTTTAACTTTATTTTATTTTTTTAACTAGATGGACTTGTCTCTTTTTCGATCTGACTAACTATTTAACTCTAAACCGGTAACCTATAAGAATTTCCAAAGCACCGCCTGTGGAGATTTTTAAGTACCGTAGTTTGTCGCCATTCCACGAGTGTTCGCAATTTTAGAGCGTGACATGTATGTGCGTTTTATGGTGCAGGAAATAAGGTACCGGTAATTTTCTAGCAAAAAATAGACTTACATTTTTTTTTTTTAACAAAGTGCCAGAAGTGGCTCAGTCTTCATGCGGTCACTCTATCCAAAATGGGGGGGAAATGGCCTTTAGCCCAGGTTCACACTGGGTTCGATTTGAGATGCAATTTCACATTCTCAAATTGGCGGCAATTGGCGGCAATGACACCGTCCTAATTGGTGCGACTCCGCATCTGCGGCGCTGCACCGATTTCAAAAAGTAGTTCCTGTACTACTTTTTGCGATTTGGCGCTGCAATTTACATTGACATCTGTGCAGAAACCTGCACAGATATCTCTTAAATCGTGGCCGAAATCGGGACTGCCAGCGGGAGTGAACTCGCACGGCTTCACTTCCGCAGCCCAGTGTGAACCAGGGCTAAAATGTCGTTTTCTGTGAGTAGCTGCACTTTGCGCATCAGTGTTTTTTTTTTCCTCTCTGCCACAGTTTCTTGGAGCTTTTTGTTAGATTTTATTACATAATCGTATAAATCTAAGTCTTGCCTCTTTTATGTGGTCTAATATATTTCTGCCCCACAAACCTCAGGTTTGAGGTTTTTACATTTTATATGTCTTGGTTGAATTTGCAGAGATTGAAATTGGGGCTTTGTATTGCTCGTTGTTTGAATTTGTTTGGCCCTATTTCCCATTTCAGTGGCTCTCGGCCTCCCGTTACATTGTAGTCAATGGCAGAATTCTTGAACTGCATTGTAAAGTGCTTGTTAATAAAATAGGGTAGCATTTAAAAAAAAAAACCTGGTTCTGACTAGGGTAGCCAAGATGCATCCTTCCACCACTTCGCCAAAATAATTCCGACGATGTACCAGTTGGGGATGGTGCACCACTGGTGGCAATGCCCCCTCATGACTAGGATATTTAATCTAATAAACTCTGTTACAGGGGTGAACATTCACAGATCTTCAGAAGCAGCTCTTTTTCACAAACTACCTGATGCCCAGAAAATCTGTAAAGTTGATTATATATTGCTAGCAGCAAGAATTACAATTGCTGGACATTGGAAACAGTCGGTTATTCCTCTTGATTACGTTAAAAGTAAACTCCATTGGATCATGATTAATGATAAACTCTCCTATATACTCTGTAATAACAACTCCAAGACGTTTGATAAAATATGGAACCCGTGGATCAGTTACATCTTGACTTCTTAATGAACTCCATGTTGATCATCATTTTTTTTTTTTTTTTTTTCTTTTCTGCTTCTCCTTCCTTTATTTTTTTTCTAATTTCCATTCTATTCTGATATCTACATGTTAGAGCTGCACAATTAATCGTTAAAAAAATAGTGATCTTGATTTAACCCCCCCTGACAATCTTATTTGCAGAGTTTGCTGATTCTTTCATATAGTAGAGAGACCTACAGTAAAACCTTGGTTTGCAAGCCTAATTCATTCCAGAATCATGCTTGTAATCCAAAGCACTTGTATATCAAAGCATTTTTTTACAGGGTATAAAAGAGAAGAGAGGCACCTCTAAGTGTAGCAATAAGTTGCTAAATGTTGTACCTTCAATAAATGTAACCATATATGTAACCATATTGCTACACTTGGAGGCTCCTTCTTTTTTTATACTCGGTTGTGACATGAGGCTACTCTTATATCAAGACATCGCTTGTATATCAAAGCAGAATGTATTAAAACCTTTTGCTTGTCTTAAAAAACGCTCTCAAACCAAGATTTTACTGAATCTGCTCACTCAGCTGTCAAAACAAAAAAATCCGGGCAGCCTGCCAAGTTTTTAACATGAAACATTGTAACCAACGCTTCCTCCTTGGATCAAAGTGATAAACTTCTTTGTGTAAATGCAGGAAGTTTAACCACTTGGGCCCCTTTCACACGGGGAGGATCAGTAATGATCTGCCTCCGTATGTCCGTAAGCTCAGTGGGGATCGCTTTGTTGATCCCCGCTGAGCCGGCGGATGACAGGGCAGTCTCCACACACCGTGCAGGGACCACCCTGTCTTTTCTCCGCTCTCCCCTATGGGGGAGTGGATCAACACTGACTATGTCTGTGTTCACCCGATCCGCTTTGCAGACAGAATAAAAAATAGGATTTTCTTCCGTCTGCAAAATCAGATGTTTGCGGAGGCGGACGATTACAGGTGTCAGCGGATGTTCATCCGCTGACACCTGCAATCACATAGGGACCAATGTATGTCCCTTTTTCATCCGCAAAAAGATGGATGTTGCGCCGCGAGAATCCTGATTCTCATTTTAGCCAGAATCGTGCAGCGCTACTACGTGTACGGTATATTTGGTTGCTTATGGGGCCTCACAGTTGGTGAGTCCTATGATAATCTCAGGGATCACAGCTGGGATCCCCCCCCCCCCCCCCCACCTTTCCCTATACAGGCCTTTATTCCTGCTCCCCATCATCCATTGAAATATTCCTGAGTACTGATGAGAAGCAACGGTTTTGGTTTCAATTACTACTCAGGAATTTATTTTTATTTTTTGACAATGATTGTTTATTTTTTCTTGCTTTTTGATAAGGGTGGATAATACATTCAACCCTCAGGGTTAACCTGAGATTATCACTTTAAAACATGCTTTTTGATGTACTAGAAAAATGGCTAGTAATTGGATGCATCATTGTGATGTAGTTTATAACCGGTCTCTATTAAACCATCATTTTCTATGTCTCAAACTTTAAGTGCATTTGTCTTCTAGGTTACAATCACATGACTTTTTTTTTTTTTTTTTTCACACTGGTGGTTTATCTTGACTATCACCTTGTGAAAATGTGTAACATTTGTGTGGAAATCATTGGAAAGGTCCAAGCGCACAGTGTTTCGAAAAACCTTTTTGCTAAATCACACATGTGAAAACCTCTTAAGGGGTTTCTGGCCTTTGCAGAAATCTGACATAAGCCCAGGTTCACATTGGGCTGCTGGAGTGAAGCCATGCAAGTTCAGCTGAACTCGCACAATTTCACTCCCCCGCCTGTCAGGCCTGATTTCAGACGCGATTACAGAGACTTCTGTGCAGGTTTCTGCACAAATGTCAATGTAAATCGCAGGCCGCAATCGCAAAAAGTAGTGCAGAAGCTATTTTTTTTAAATCGGTGCAGCTTTGAAAATGCCGCCATTTGACGTGTCAAATCGCACCAGTGTGAACCAGGGCTAAGAGAGATGATGAGGCTGTAATTTTTGATCCCTTCCTGAAAATGTTGGCCATTTTGCTGGTCTTTTCAAATACAGTCTGGAAAATAAGTGTTTGATCCCCTGCAGATTTTGTAAGTTTGCCCAGTTACAAAGAAATGAAGGGTCTATAATTTTTATCATAGGCGTATTTTAAATGATAGGCAGAATATCAACCAAAAATCCAGAACAAACACAATACAAATGTTATGAATTGAGTTGCAGTTCAGTGAGTAAAAGGATAATTTGATCCACAAGCAAAACATGACTTGGTACTTGAACACATCTCAGGAGGGATTTTGGTCCACTCTTTACAGATCTTCTCTAAATCCTTAAGGCCCCTTTCACACTGAGGACTTTTTCAGGCGGTACAGCGCTAAAAATAGCACTGCTATACCACCTGAAAAACTCCTGCCCAGCCTTCTCAATGTGAAAGCCCGAGGGCTTTTTTTACACTGAGGAGATGCACTGACGCTCTCGTCAGTGCATCGCCTCTGCAAGCATCTCCTGCAAGCAGCATCTTTGGAGGTATGTATACCGCTCCTTCCTATTTAAAACAATGGGAAACCGCAGTAATACCGCCCGCAATGCGCTTCTGCAGTGGCGCATTGCGGGCGGTATTAACCCTTTATTGTCTGCTAGCAGGGGTTAATACCGCAGCAATTCAACGGTATAGCGCCGCTATTTTTAGCGGCGATATACCGCCACCGCGTCTTCCGCCCCAGTGTGAAAGGGGCCTTGGGTTTCTTGACTGTTTCATCTCCTTCCATACATTTTCTATAGGATAAAGGTCTGGAGACTGGCTAGGCCAGTGCATGACCATAATGTGCTTTTTGAGCCACTCCTTTGTTGCCTTGGCGGCATGTTTTGAGTGTATGTCCTGCTGGAAGACCCATCATTGGTGTTCTGGCTAAAGGAAGAAGGCTCTCATTCAAGATTTTACAATACATGGCCCCCTCAATGCATCAAATATGGCCTGTATTTTTAGCAGAGAAACTGCCCCAACGCATGTTTCCACGTCCGTGCTTGACGGTAGGGATGGTGTTCCTAGAGTCATATAGTCAGCAATGCTTGAAGGTAAATTGGTTATTTGGACGATTTAAAGCCATTCTAGTTGCTAGGATGTCTCTGCTTTTAATATGAGTCCCAAACCTGAACTGAGCTTGCTGCAAATGAATTTCAAAAATTCTTTATCTTCATAATAGTTTTGGGGTCAGTGACTCAAAGGGGAGATTTTCTAAAACTGGAAATCTGGTTGGCTTCCATTTTTTTTTTTTTTTTATGTCAAAGCTTAATTGAACCCACTGAAGTAAGAAGCTGATTGGCTGTCATGCACAGCTGCATCAGATTTTGCACTCTCTAGTTGGTTGGTTCACCTTTACGAAAAATAACTAAAACAGCCAGTGCAAGTAAGAGGGGTGTCTGAAACTGCAGCTTTGACCAACGTTTACTATAAGTGTTGGCCATTTACCTCCTGAAGCCTGACTGGAATGTTCCCAGGATGTTTCTTTCATGATGGATGTATTGCAAAATGTTCACAATCATTTTGTGGGGTTAGATCAGGGGCAAGGGCAGAAACTGATATATACTTTTAGCGCCCCCTTACTTTCAGTTTGGGCACTACGCTAAAATTAGTTGGAATGGGAGAGTTGCGTTGCTCCCATTCGTGATTTATTAAAATTGTGACCTCTGTCGTTCCAGAAAGGTCTCCTGGACCAATCTGCATTCTAGGGATGTGGTATCATCTCCGGCCAGCAGTTGGCGCCAGCGGGGTTTCTGGCAGAGAAAGTCTTCCCCAGCAGCCAATTAGAAGAGTTCCTCCCTCGCAGGGCATGCTAGGGAGGGGTATATCTGTGACAGGTGATGTGTTCTAAAATCTTCGCAGGGTCCCGGGGCTGGGTGCGGCATCCACCTTTAGGGTGCGGCATCCACCTTTAGGGTGCGCGCACCTATGGGCCCCACCGGTGTGGCCCTCCTGGCCAAGCTTGCAGGCTTCATCGAGCCTCACCTGGAGGCGAAAGAGGACCCCCTGTGATCCACTGGGTTCCAGGTTCCATTGAAACGGATCTCCGGCTGAGTGCCGCACTAATCGGGGATCTGGTGACCGGGATGATACAGGTACGCATTACTGTTTCCCGGTGACCCGGGCTGGAGTCCATTGTAAGGATTCGCCCCCCCCCCATTCATCCACTACAGATCTATGTTACTAAGGGCTGGATTGCCCATCTATATCCAGGCCTGACACTGCAAGTTCACCTCTTTACTCGCATCAACCTTTTCCTTCCTAACTGAAGTTCATGTTGGCTATGTTGGCCTGGAAATAAAGTCTTTGGAAAACTTTATTGAATGTCTGGACCTCCGCTCACTACTTTGTTCCTGCATCACACACACCCCTAGACAACGATAGTCATGTAATGTGCCGAACCCAGCAATCAACCAGCGGCTCCTTCGGGGGATGGCACTAAATAAGTACCTGTAATATATATATATATATATATATATATATATATATATATATATATATATATATACACATATATATATTAGTAGTAGTGAGTGTAGTAACATCAGTCAGAGTTCATAACGTTATTGTCTTCCAAACTGAATCTGGTTGGCATGGGATATTCCGGGATGCACTGCTGTACGTAGTATCTTTAGATACAAGCTTTAGGAATGTGGAGTTTTTATGTAGAGCACTTTTTTTCATTTTCTCATAGATTTTAGTTTACTGTTGTGTGTGCTAAGCGACTCACTAGGTGGTGTTCACGTTCTCACCTTTGATGGATGTTTTTCTGTTTGTTTGCAGGAAGTTTGGGGAGCGGCCTCAACCCAAACGTCTCACAAGGTAAGGCATAATGCATCTGTTTCCTATTTGCCCAGTGAAGAACACGAAAAACAAAAATTGCAAAACCCTTTTTAGCACCTTGATAGCATCACAGGCATTGATGAGAGTGCATGTGAATCTTCAGGCTTGGCTTTTCACACCTCACTTCACCCTACAGTCACAACATCCCACCCATGGCATTCACTCCGTAGCACTGGTTCTGATGTAAGCAAGCCAGGTAAACAAAATGTGTGTGAACTAAATTGGACCACTACTAAAGGTTCTTCAACTTACTATAGATAATGACATGTGTGCAGATATGGAAGGTAGTGATCCTTCTTAGTAGCCGGTATAAGCAGGAATTATGGGGCCCCTTACACAGCTTCAGGCATGAAGCCTTAAATTTGAGAAGCTGCCGTGATTTGATAAGCGGGGGGTTCCTTTACCAAAAAAGAAATAAAGGGTGGTAGCCATCTGGGGGCCCTAGGGGCCTCTGGGCCCTTTAATAAAAAATAAACCTCTGTGCCCTTTAATAAAAAAAAAAAAATATATATATATATATATATATATATATATATATATATATATATATATATATATATATATATAAAAAAGGGGTTGCCTGGGACCTCTGGGCTCTTTAATAAAAAATAAATAAAATATATTAACAAAAATAACATGGGGCCCTGGGGACCTCTGAGCATTTTACTAAATATATATATATATAATGTAGAACATTTTTATAAGAAAAAAGGTTCTCATCTGGGGCCCTGGGGACTTCTGGGCCTTTTTAATAATAATAATAATAATAATGTATATAAAAGTAATAAAAAAAATATATATAACATTTTTTTTTTTTTTTTTTTTGATAAAAAAGGGGGGTTGTCATCTGGAGCCCTGGGGACCTCCAGACCCCTAAAAAAAAAATTGGCCCTAAAAAATTAAATAAAAATATATTAAATATATATTTAAAAAATGAATAAATGGGGGGTTGCCACCCGGGCCTCTGGGGACCTCCGGACTGCTAAAAAAATTGTCCCTTTAATAAAAAATAAAATATTAAAAATATTTTTTTTATAAAAAATAAAGCAAAAAAGAGGGGGGTTACCATCTGGGGCCCTGGGGGCCTCCAGGCACCTGGGCACCTCTGGGCCCCTTACAGATGTGCTGCCTGTACCCCCCTGATGGCGGCCCTGGGTATAAGTGAGCAGTTCCATAACCATGTATAGAGCATAGATGTCATGCCGTCATATGGGTTAGCCAACCCAACATCTGACATCAGAGAAACTAGGACAGGTAATAACAAATATAAAAGGTATGGCATACAGATTTGGTTCCTCGAAACACATGATCTCTACGGTGGGTTACAACTGCATTTTGTCAGAACAAGGAGAGTAATACATCATCATTCATACAACTTATCACAATACCAAGTATTGTATCATCTGCTATGGACACAGGCTTTGTTGCACATGGACAATATAGCCAGCTCTTGCCTGCTTCCAATTTTACTAAATAAATGTAATGTCATTACTACAAATGCTGTTTTACAATTTTAGTTTGTAAACGATCACCTTGTAAAACAACCTATTCAGTTTAAAATAGAAATGTAAGGCAAAACATTTTTGTATAGCTATAAAAAAAAAAAAAATGATATATACTTTCTGTGCGTTTTTGATGCTGGAAAAAAAACACACTGGACTGCATGTGGTATGAACTGGCCCTTAACCACTTCCGGAACGCCGCACGACTATATACGTTGGCATTTTGAAGAGATATCTGTTTTATGGCAGCAGCTAGCTGCCATAACCCAGGTACCCTTGTCTTCAGCCGGCGGTCTGGTTTCCGTTAATTATGGTCTCGGCAAGATCACCATTGGCAGCGGGAGAGGGGGGCCTCCCCCTCCTGCTGCTCACCCTTGCCCTCCGCCGATACCGACGGCTCCGGCAATCGGATCCTTATCCTTCCCAGGTATGGATACAAGTGCAGGGAAGATGGCCCCCAATCGTCTCCATACCAAAGCAGGGCGGAAGCGACGTCAAAACATCACTTCCACCCATAGCCCTTAAAGGGCCTTTTTTTTTTTCTTTCCAAATTACTTTATTTTATTGCATTTTAGTACAAATATGAGATCTGATGTCTTTTTGACCCCATATTTAATAGGACCTGTCATGCTTTTTCTATTACAAGGGATGTTTACAGTATAATCCTTGTAATGGGGACAAAAGTGACACGCTTGGTTCTTTAACCACTTAAGACCCGGACCAATACGCTGGTAAATGACCCAAGGTGTTTTTGCGATTCGGCACTGTGTCGCTTTAACAGACAATTGCGCGGTCGTGCGACGTGGCTCCCAAACAAAATTTGCATCCTTTTCTTCCCACAAATAGAGCTTTCTTTTGGTGGTATTTGATCACCTCTGCGATTTTTATTTTTTGCGCTATATACAAAAATAGAGCGACATTTTTGAAAAAAAAACACTATTTTTTACTTTTTGTTAAAAAAAAAATCAAATAAACTAAATTTTAGTCAAACATTTAGGCCACAATTTATTTAGCCACATGTCTTTAGTAAAAAAAAAAATCGCAATAAAAAAAAATAGCTACCTAGCGGGAACAGCGACACTAATACAGCGATCAGAAAAATGATCGCTTAGTGACGCTGGCAATAGGGAGTGAAAGGGTTAACTAGGGCGGTGATCAGGGGGTTAAAACTTTATTAGGGGGGGTGGGGGGGCTATCCTGAACCTAACACTAACTGTTTTTTACACTGCCTGTCACACGGACACTAAATGCAGTGATTAGATCACTGCATTCAGTAACACTGTGACAGGGGGGTGGGGGGGGCGATCGCAAGGGGGTTAATATGCCTATGTGAGTGTGTGTCAGTGTTGTGTTGGTGCACACTTACTTGTGATGTCTTCTCTCATCAGCAGCGCTGGGAAACAGCGCTGCGATGAGAGAATACATCATTTCCTCCTTCCTGTGTAAACACAGGAGGAGGACGTGACAGGTTGGGAGCGCGCTCCCATTGGCTGTGAGCGATCGCGGGGGGGGGGCGGGTATTCGCCGACATCCGCCCCCAGATCCCGGATCGCTCCCGGAGCCAGGGGGACCCCCGCACGCCGCGGAGGGGGTCCCGATGGGACCCCCGAACCGCACTTAGGCGGGGACGTAAATTTACGCCCTTGTGCCTGTACGTGCCATTCTGTGGCCGTATATGTGCGTGCGGGGGTCCTTAAGTGGTTAAAAAAAAAAATCAAAAGGTAAAATAAATAAGAAAAGAAACCACACATGTGAGGTATCGCCGCGATCAGTAGAGAGAGCAATAATTCTACCCCTAGACCTTTTCTGTAACTCAAAACATGCAACCTGCAGAATTTTTTAAATGTCGCCTATGGCGTTTTTTTAGGGTAAAAGTTTCGCCATTCCACAAGCGGGCGCAATTTTGAAGCGCGACATGTTTGGTATTGATTTACTCGGCGCAACGTTATCTTTTAAAATGTATATAAAAAAATCTCTTGGGCTAACTTTACCGTTGCCTTATTTTTTAAGTCGTATTTTTTTCCCCAAAACAAGTGCGCTTGTAAGACCGCTGCGCAAATACGGTGTGACATAAAGTATTGCAACAACCGCCTTTTTATTTTCTAGGGTGTTAGAAATGTTTTTTTTTTTTATAATTTTTGGGGGTTCTAAGGAATTTTCTAGCAACAAATCTCAGAGGTCCGGTCCTTAAGTGGTTAAAGATATTACCCACGTCCCCCAAAAAGGCTTCACTTCTGTATCCTAAGTAATAATAGATATTGTTGAATGATGGGCCCCTATCTGAAATGTGAAAAATGTCTTTGGAGCCCAGCTAGCTAAAGTGTTTGATTTCAGGTTTTGTGTCTGTGAGATATGCTGTAAAGCTTCAGGTCTTGCTTTAGTAACCTAACAGTCTATTTTAGTTTAAAGGAAATCTAGAGGCATCTGCATGGAGATGACCTATACACAAAAAAATACTTCCCATATTTACAAATGTGTTTAATTGTTGCTTTGTGTATTTGGTTGCCATTTCCTATTTGAGTTTTTGTGCAACTTCTGCTTGGGTTCATTAGTGCACTGGGCACAGTATCCTATAAAGGGTAACAATTGAAGATTTATTTTTGATATATTCCATTCGTCATTCTTGGTTCCCCAATTGATTATGCAGATTGAAAGTGCATTTAGTCTCCTCCATTTTTGGAGAGAATGGGCTACAATCTAACATTTATGGTGCCTGCAGCTACAGGCATCATTCAGATATCCTTTTCAAGTGGTGATTCTGTGCACCATAAGAACGATCTGATCGGTCGCCCCTCCCCTGCCGCTATCCAGTGCTTCTCCGGTCTCTCCCTTGCCATCGGGGGCCCGGCAAACAAATCTGGCAGCGCCAGATGAGGATAGAGCTTTCCGGTCATCTTTATGACCGTCGGAGGCCCAGGCATGACGTTATGACCCCGCATCTCTCCATAAAGAGGACCTGTCACGATAGATTCCTATTACAAGGGATGTTTACATTCCTTGCAATAGGAATACAAGTGATCATTTTTTTTTTTTTAAAAGGTGCTCAGAAGCAAACACACACTTTAGTCCCGCCCACATATGTAAACGCCATTCAAACCACACATGTGAGGTATGTGTGTTAGAGCGTGTGCAACAATTCTAGCACTAGACCTCCGCTGTAAGTCTAAACTGGTAACCTGTAAAAAAATAAAAAAATGTAAGTGTTGCCTATGGAGTTTTTTAAATACAGAAGTTTGGCACCATTCCATGAGTGTGTGCAATTTTAAAGCGTGACAAGTTGGATATCTATTTACTCGCCGTAACATAATCTTTCACATTGTACAAAAAAATTGGGCTAATTTTACTTGTTTTTCTAATTCAAAACGTTTTTTTTTTTGCCCCCAAGAACAAGGCGTTTAAAAAATGATTGTGCCAATACCGTGCAATGACCACCACTTTATTCCCTAGGGCAGTAATGGCGAACCTCAGCACCCCAGATGTTTTGGAACTACATTTCCCATGGTGCTCATGTACGCTGCAGTGTAGTGGAGCATCATGGGAAATGTAGTTCCAAAACATCTGGGGTGCCGAGGTTCGCCATCACTGCCCTAGGGTGTCCCTGGGGGTTCTGAGTAATTTTCTAGCAAAAAAAAAAATATATTTTTACATGAGAGAAGTGTCAGAATAGGCCCGATAGGGGAGTGTTTAAAAGCAGATTAAAGCCAGCTGAGAAGCATCTCTAAGGGCTCATTTACGCTGTTGTGAAAAGGTGAAATTTCTGATGCACTTTTGTTGTCAAAGTGGATTGGCAGGGCAGGCATTCAAAATGAATGGCACCAGACTGCACACATGCAGATACTATGCAGTATTTGAAATTCTGCACACAGGTATGAGAAAATATTTATTGACTTGCATCAAATGGCCGCCAACACATTTATGATGGGCACAGCCTTAGTCATACCCAACAGTAGTGCACATAACAGCAAAATGTGAATGGGCCTTGAAGGAACTTGGCTGCATTTTTAAACTAATACCAGATGCAAGCTGAATGCACCTTAGCATGCTTATTTTGCTGATCTCCTTTGTGCTAGTAAGTTGAAATTCAGTGAAATATATAGTATATTTCTGGCTAGTGTTAGGCTGCATACACACCTGAGCTTTTTCCGCTCGTAAAACTCCCAACAAGCAAAATCGCATTCATTTAAATGACCCCTGTTCACATCTAAGCGTTCTGCCATCTGAAGCAAACTACACAAGCTTCTTTTTAGGCTGATTACAGGTAGTTTTCTGCTTTTTACATTGATGACCTTTTTGACCTGTACAAAATCGTGGAAAAAATGCGTGGCTTTGCACCTCAAAGCGATACGCTTTGGTGTGAATGCAGCGTTGGGCTCAGCCTGTTTGGTGTTGTAGTCCCAACCCATCCTGCCATGAAGCTGACACTGAAAACCACAGTGAGGCATTTCCTGGTCTTTAAAGCTGCGCACCAAGAAATGCCTCACTGTCTGATTTTAGCGGTGTGCAGTATCTGCTTCCTGGCGGGATTGCTCAGGTGTGTTGGGACTACGATCCAGAACACGTCTGAGCCCAACACTATTCCTGACAGGTAGTGAATGAGCTTTAAAACAAGTGCTCTGACCCCCGTAGAGGGTGAGGAATGTCATCCTCAATGTCCAGAGACGCTGTCTAGGAAATGTTAGATTAGGAAAAAATCTCTTGAGAGAGTACAAGATTGGGGGTACAACGTTGCCCAGCATTAGAGGGATAACATTTGGGGGTACTTATTTCAGATTTCAATATTTACAAACCATGTCAAGCCAGGCAGTGGGGAAAGCAAATCATTTCTAGGATGCATCACTAAAGGGATCACCAGAAGGAGGTTCTGATTCTCCTAGATAGATCTTGAGTGAGACCTCATTAACAGTGATGTACAGTTCTGGACAGCTCGCCTACAAAAAGATATTAATAAAATGGAACGAGTCCAGAGACGGGTAACTCAAGTGGTAAACGGTCTTTGGGGGGATAGCTTATATCAAGAGCGACTTCAGGAATTTGATATGTACCTTCTGGAGGAAAGAAGGGAAAGGGGAGACATGATTGAAACCAGTTAATACATCAAGAGGGTGAATCGGGTTCAAGATGGCAGGATTTTCAATATGAAACCAAAATCAAGAACACAGGGACAGGACCTCAAATTAACTGGAGGAAAGTTAAATACACATTTTGGAAAGTATTATTTTACTGAAAGGGTGGTTCATGCTTGAAATGGGCTTCCAGTAATGGTAGTGAGTCAGTCAACAGTAAGTGGCTTCAAACATGCTTGGGACAAAAATAGATCTATACTTGGAAAAATGTTACCAAAAAAACTAAAAATAAAAAACCCCTACACAAACGTGTGAATTAAGTAGAAAAAAGGGGGGCAGACCACTTGTTTTGTTTGTTTTGGCACTTTTCTATGTTTCAAAGTGACTGTACTCTTTTTACTTGCTCTCCCAGAACTTTGGCTCTGCAAATTACATTAAAGATTAGGAGGCTGGCAAGTCATGATTTAGAGGGGAAGCGGGTCCGTTGAGGGTGAATTGATACATGGTACCCATAGCTAATGACGTTTGTGGGGGCTGTCATCCAGCACCTGCACTTTATTGGAGATCACTGCAATTAAGAGACATTTGTTTTGCTTCTGCACTTTTTGGATTTATTTTGCACATTGCTGTGGAGTGTGGATTAGAGATTTTCCAGCACAGTTTTCTTTTGGAATTGTTTGTCTGCACTAAAGACTGTCTATTGGACAAATTTATTGTTTTTTCTAGTGTATGTGTTTTGCATACACAAGATTATATATATATATTTTTTATATATATTTTTTTTACACAGGTGATTTCTGCACTAGATTGCTGCACATTTAAATACATTTTTCAGTGTTACTTTATATTATTCCACCTTTATGAAGAGTCATTTATGGATGTGTTTTGCAATTATCACTCCTTAATTTGATGTTTTATGCACGGTATTTTATATCATTTAAAATAATTTTTTTATTGTCATTAAGATATCCCCACTGAAAGTCAAGGACGCCATGACCTTGGGCTGGGAATAGTTAGACTGAGGCCCCATTCACACTTGTGAGACTTCGCCATGATTTTGCGGCCGTGATTTTAACCAAACAGTATACAACTGTGGATCTGGCTTTGCCCTGCGACTTGAAGTCCGACTTCAATGGACAGGGATCTGACTTTGATCCCCGACAATACCGGGCACTATCTGTCTGTTATGAATCTTTGGTACTCCACGCCAATTTTTATCTTACATTTTTAAAACGGCATGGGTTCCCCCTCCAAGAGAATACCAGGCCTACCAGACCCTTAGCCGAGCATGCAGCCTGGCTGGTTAGGAAAGGGGATGAGTGCATGCTCCCCCTCTTGATTCGTGCTCGGCCGCATGCTCTCAACATGGGGGGGGTGCTTTGGGGCAAGGGCGACCTTGCGCCCCCCCACCCGAAGCACCTTTGTCCCCATGTTGATGGCCTCTTCCCGACAACCCTG
The DNA here is from genome assembly GCA_029574335.1 of Rana kukunoris. Classification (NCBI taxonomy): domain Eukaryota; kingdom Metazoa; phylum Chordata; class Amphibia; order Anura; family Ranidae; genus Rana; species Rana kukunoris. Next base: position 651,204,584 of record CM056049.1, on the reverse strand, counting down.
GCCATTGGTTGCTGGGGTTTGCGGCAGGGGGCTTATCGGAATATGGGAGCCCCTTTAATAAGGGGGGCCCTAGATGCGGCCCCCCACCCTATGTGAATGAGTAACATTGCACCCCTACCTATTCACCTGGGGGAAAAAGTGTCAAAAAATAAAACGCACCACACAAGTTTTTAACCACTTAAACCCCGGACCAATATGCTGCTAAATGCCCAAAGGCGTTTTTACAATTCGGCACTGTGTCGCTTTAACAGACAATTGCGCGGTTGTGCGACGTGGCTCCCAAACAAAATTGGCGTCCTTTTTTCCCCACAAATAGAGCTTTCTTTTGGTGGTATTTGATCACCTCTGCAGTTTTATTTTTTGCGCTATAAACAAAAATAGAGCGACAATTTTGAAAAAAATGCAATATTTTTAACTTTTTGCTATAATAAATATCCCCCAAAAACATATATAAATAAAAAAAAATGTCCTCAGTTTAGGCCGATGCGATTTTTTTTTTTTTTTACCAAACATAGGTAGAAGAATAGGTAAGAAGCGTTTATCGATTGGTTTGCGCAAAATTTATAGCGTTTACAAAATAGGGGATAGTTTTATTGCATTTTTATTATTATTTTTTTTAATTTTTTTATTACTAATGGCGCCGATCAGCGTTTTTTTTTTTTTCCCGTGACTTCGACATTATGGCGGACACTTCGGAAAATGTTGACACATTTTTGGGACCATTGTCATTTTCACAGCAAAAAATGCATTTAAATTGCATTGTTTATTGTGAAAATGACAGTTGCAGTTTGGGAGTTAACCACAGGGGGCGCTGTAAGATTTGTGTGCGTTTACAACTGTAGGGGGGTGTGGCTGTAGGTCTGACGTCATTGATCGAGCACGGGGAAGCCGTGTTTACATACGGCTCTCCCCGTTTTTCAGCTCCGGGGAGCGATCGCGAGCGAGCGGCTAGAAAACGAATAGCCGCGCCCTCGTCCCGGATTACTCCCCGCGGGTTTCCGATCGCCGCATGTAGCGGGGGGGGGGGGGTCCCGATCCGACCCGCGCAAAGGCAGGGACGTAAATATATGTCCATCTGCCTGTACGTGCCCTTCTGTGGACGTATATGTACATGCGGCGGTCGGGAAGTGGTTAAAGTAATTTCCGGGGGTCTCCTTCCAATTTTATTCTCCACTCTCCGGTTCATCTCCCTCTGTCCACTGTCTTTTGCTGCGTCTCTTTCGCTATCTTCTGCTCTTTTGCTTGCTATTGCCTGGTCTTCTGTTGTCGTCTTCCCTCTGCTCTTCCTATGTTGACTCAACACTCTCCCGCTCTAATGTGCGGTGTGCCACTACTTATATTGGCATTGGGCGCGGTCACCGTGTGATGTCATGTGGAGGCCCCGTCGGTGACCCTGCCCCATGCCAATATAAGTCGTTGCACACTGTGCTTTGGGCATTAAAGTGGGAGTGAGCTCCATGTTAAAATCGGAAGAAGACAACAGAGAAGACTGGGCAAGAGCGAGCAAAGGAGCAGAAGATACCAGAGGAGTCCTGGCAAAAGACGGCGGACAGAGGAAGAAGAACCGGAGAGGGCCCTTGTCATCAACTTGGAGACTAGGTGTTTTTGGGGTGGGGGCACATGAGAGCCCTCATGCCCCAAACACCCACCCCCCCCATGTTGAGGGCGTGCGACCTGGTATGGTTTAGGAGAAGGGGTGTTCGTTCGCCCCCACCCCCTTTCCTAATCGACCGGGCTGCGTACTCGTATAAGGGTCCAGTATGGATTTCGGGGGTGTCCACCCCACACCGTTTTTTCAGGCGTGGGAGATATATATATATATATATATAAATATATATATATATATATATATATATATATATATATTTTTTTTTTTTTTTATCGTGTTTCCCCGAAAATAAAAGACACCGTCTTATATTTTTTTTTTCCCTCAAGAAATCACACTATGCTTGGCTTATTTTCGGGGGGTGTCTTATTTTTATTACCGGCAAGTATGGTACAACAGTATGGTACAAAAATCTACATTTATTCAAATACAGTTAAAAGTCGTCTTCTTCAACAATCTACATTTATTCAAATACAGTTAAGTCGTCTTCTTCTAGAACATCGTCATAACTCTCCAAACTCGGAATTCCATCCTGAATTTTTTGCGACTCCAGTTCCTTTAGAACCATTGGCCCCAATCTTTCATGTCGAGCAATAGAGCTCTCATTAAATGAGCAGCTCTTATCCATGTAACCTGCTCGGAGTGCATTGGCAACAACACTGTCAGTGATTTTTTCCCATGAATTCTTCACCCAAATCACGACCTCTTGCAGGCCAGGTTTCACAAAGTTTCCACGCTGATTTCTTGTCATTCTATTTTCAATGTAGTCATTTATTTCCCATACGCAAATGGTCTTTGAATGGCTTGTTTAATTGCAATATCCAGAGTCTGCAGATAGGCAGTCATTCCTGCAGGAATCATTATTTGATCTATTCTTCTCTCCTGCAAGGAAGTTCTTCATGTCTTTAGCACGGTGAGTGCTGGCTGAATCCCAGACAAGCAGACCTCTTGGCCACCTCGCAAAACAAGTGGCAGCAATTAAATCAAGCCACTTCCTTATAACTGCTTGTGTTGCACCAGGCTTTTTTCGGTTTCAAGAACATACATGCCAGAAACACGTTCCAACTTATCTTTCTTGCCCTTACTGATAACAGGTGTGGCTTTCGTCCCATCAAGACGAATTGCCAAAATACAGGTAACACGTGCACTTTCATAACATTGGAGGGAACGTAGATTGAGGAGGGCACTCCCTCTGGTCAATTGTTTGTTTGGGCTCCTTGACCCATAAACACTGCAGTTTCATCCATAGCAATCATGTTGCCAAAGTTGGTATTTAGAAAAGTCGATGGCATCAACACAAAGGACTTGAATGCAAGTGCTCGCTTAATAACTTCAGCATCTTCCAACTTAAACAGTGTTGTTGATTTTTCTGAGAGACAGTTTCATTTCTCGCTGAAGGAAGCGCTCCAGCCAATGTTCTGTGATGCTTTGAATTCTGGGGATATGTCGAATTGTGGTGCCATTGCAAGGGCAAATGTTTGAATATCAGCCCTGCGCACAACCAAAGCCTTTGCTCTCCTGTCAGCAACCCATTCACTGATCATTCTTCTTTCAGCTCAGAAAATAAAGGTTGCCTACCTGAACCACACTTGCGCTTCTTAGCATTTTCCTCTGTCCACCTGTAGACTCAGATTATCGTATTCTGCACGCCATTTTTGGACCATTCGGATATCCAACTTCTTCTCTTTTGCAAAAAGCCGTAAGATTCTTGCCTCGGGAGTCCTCCACAATTCCTTTCTTGTACTCAACAGATTAACTCTTTCTTTTTGCACTCATCTTGTCTGGTTGTACAAAAAGATAGGCCAGCAAAGCTGATGTGGAGCACAGTGAGCTGGGGTGATCTGTGTGTGTGGGGTGAGAGAGGGGTTTGCTGGTCAATGCTGGGAGAATCTTTATTGCTTTACAGAGCGTTCTTCTCCTCACAGCTCCTGAGCTCCAGTACAGTAACGTACACCCATCACGTGTGTTTGTTTGCCGCGCGCCGCATATACGACACGCCTATCACTACATCTTATTTTCGGAGATTCGACACTACATCGCTACGTCTTATTTTCGGAGATTCGACACAACATCGCTACGTCTTATTTTCGGAGGGGTGTCTTTTATTTCGATCTTGCGTCGAAATCCCGCTAACGGCTTATTTTCGGAGTACGTCTTATTTTCGGGAAAACAACGGTATATATATATATATATATAAATTACTTGGAACCCCCACATATATTTTTATATATATTTTAACGGGAGACCCTAGAGAATAAAATGGTGGTTGTTTGCAATATTTTAATGTCACACCTCAGTATTTGTGCAGTGGTCTTTAAAAATGCAATTTTTTTGGGGGAAAAAAAATACACTTTAGTGAATAATGAAAAGATAAAATGAAACTGTAAAGTTGCCCCAATTTTTTTGTATAATATGAAAGATGTCACACTGTGAGAATTGTGATCTTCTAAGAAAAAAATTGTGATTCTAATTTTTGGCCAGTATCGTGCATCTCTAATTTAGTATCTTGTCAGGATTTGATTTGGTTTGATAGGTCTCTAGACTCCTGGTGCCATATAACCCATGAGTAAAATAACTATAGACATAGTGTGGTTAGCTCATGGATTCACCGTTTCTAGGAATGCTCCCATATATCAGCCGTCTAAAATTATCAGCCCCCCTTGATTTTGCCATGATTTTTATAGGCCTTGGGTGAGTGTGTATTTGCCATGTCCTTTTAATAGGGAGGTGCATTGCACCACAACTATGTTTGTACCGATACCGAGCATTTCCCCGAGTACTTGTACTCGGAAACCCCAGTCCTCCCCCCCCCCCCCCCCGGCACCGATCATCCCTGACTGCCTAGGTATCGGGTGGAGTTACAAGCACCGATCTCCCTGTATACATGTCAATAAAGCCTGACGGCTTCTCGACCCCAGACCCCCCCCCCCCTCGCTTTTCATCCGCTTTAGTGAAATTTATACAGCGGTGATCTGTGCTTGTAACCCCCTCACCTCCCCTCTCAAAGCCGCACTGATCACAGCTGACTGTCCCTGTATCCTCCTCCAGCCCCCCCTCCGTTATACTGCTCTCCCCCTCCCGCGCTCTGTGTCTGCCCTCCATGTCCCCTCCTCCCCTCCCTCTGCCTCGATCTGTCAGGATCGAGGGCAGAGGTGGGAACCAGTAAACCTGGCTCCTTCCTTTTCCGAATGAACAGTCAGTGATCACTGACTCTGTCCATTCACATAACTGAAACATCGTAACCTGTGTTTACGATGCTTCAGTTCATGAATGGAGAGGAGCCTCTGTCTTCTGCCCATTCATTTTAGCTGAGGCTGCAGAGAAAGGGACCAGGGAATCTGTGCCACTGTCCCACGACATAAAACAAAGTATCGGTATCGGCAAGTACTGGGGGGAAGTGGTATTGGGACAACCCTAACCACAACAGAAGCGCAACAATCCAGTTTTGAAGGCATGCATCGAATTTAAATTAAAACTACCATTTGTGTGTTAAAAAAAAAAAAAGCCTCCTTTTAAACACTTACAGGGGTGGGAAAAAAATGTATGGCAAAAGAACAAAATCATTACCTAATACGATGCACCATTGGCATCCAAGACTGCCTGAATTCTTTTGGGAATTGACAAATCAAAGTCTTGGATGGTGGATAATTGGAATCTGATGCCACTCTTAATACAAAAATCCAGGTCATAGTCCTGCGCAATGTCCATGTTGTCTCTTTCATCAGTTGACTACGTCGGCCACAACTTTGCTTATTAAGCAATGTTTTCTTGGAAACTACTGTATATGCCGTCAAAACCTTTTAATGCTGTACCTTGTGACACCACAAATTGGAAACTTCAGTCATAGAGGCACCAGCTAAGCGGGCTTCAACAATTTGCCCTCCTTTGAAACCCGGTAAGCTCTGATATGACTCCATCTTCTTTTTTTTTTTTTTTAGGTTTATTTAGATTTTGTGTTTTTTAACAAACCAAAAAGAAAAAAACACAAGTAATCACACATCGGCACAATAAGCTGTTGCAAAATCAGGCAATTATCAAACTTTAGACAGATAAACATCCTCTGTCTACACATATGAAAGAGAACCCCAAGTCCATTCAAACAACCAGGCATACACACACAAAAGACCAAACCGTGGCGATGGATGCGACCAGCACACCTTACAGCTGTACATGGCAGTGAGATCAGTTATCTACTGAGAGGACTGTGAGGATAGAACCTCCCCCCAAAATGTCTTTGAAATATCCAACCACGGCTGCCATACCTTGTAAAACTTCTTAGGACAAGCCCTACTTGCATACACCAGCTTAAACTTGGGAATGATATGACTCCATCTTACTAGCGGTGCACGCATTATTGATAGACAAAAGTGAGGCTTCCAACGTGTTTCCATATTTTTGTCCATGCCCTGCATTTATCTCTGTATTGGGCCTCATGCACACTGGATGTGTGCATGAGTATTCTATTTCCTGTCTCGCAACGCCCTGCATGTTTAAGCCTTACGTAGTGGTGACTCGTTGTTTTTCTCTCAAGCTGTGTTGGGGTTGGATGCAATCGCACAAACCCAAAGATGGCACTGCCAACATCCAGGCAGAGTTCTTTTTTTTTGATGCCCTTGTCCCCCTCCCAAGTGACAGAGGTGACTTCCCCGGGTAGTGGTAGAGCTACCACACAACATAGTGACGTGAAGCCTGTTAAGCGCAGGCTCACTCACTGTTGCTGAGTAAAAGTCCATGCCTGACTACTGCATCTGTCACACAAGCAGGTGTTGGTGGTTGACCGTGCTCAATGTACCCGAGGGGCTCAGCTACTGATTCTGCCTTTGTGACGGGTGCAGTGGCCCAGCATGGAGCTCAGTAATGCTGAGCCTGTGATTTTTATCTGGCTCAGCATTGCTAAGCTGTACCGAGAATGGAGTGCGCTGTATGGATTGGACACTCCAGCTTTAGGGCTGTCCTCCACCATGCATCTGATTGCAACTGTAATGACCCCACCTTGTATCTCTATGAAAATGTATATTTTTAGATATCCAACCCTGCTTCTGAGACTATGCTGACTGCTTCATATCACTTATATTGCAGAAAAATAATCTAATTGCTGCATTTAATAAATCAGCACTATAAAGTCTTGCGTGTTTTTTTTAAGTAAAGTAAGCCAGAGCAATGGAATCACCAGGTATTTTGTGGTAGTTGATGTGAGAAGATCTTTTTACAAGGTGAGAATCTTTAGAACCACAAAGCTGTTCAAAAGCAGTGCTGTGTGCACCCTAGTTAGACTTAGCTGCACTAGGTGGTGATGGTGGAAACCACAGCAAAGATCTGAAGATTGCATCTACTACCCCTCTACACAAAGCTGTTTACTGCTGAAACCACAGACAGCTATTATCCTCACAGTAAACTCTTCAACAGGCAATTAACATTTATCAGAATCAAGTGTGTAGCTGTTTTTTTATTTTTTACGGCCTTTCAAAACTAGAAATTATTCACTTACATTTTTGTGTTTCAGGGAAGCCATGCGTAATTATTTAAAAGAGCGGGGTGATCAGACTGTACTTATCCTCCATGCTAAAGTTGCACAGAAATCCTATGGCAATGAAAAAAGGTGCGTAATGTATTTGCTTTTCAATAGTAGTATTTATATATTTTCTTGTTTGCCTATTCTGTCAAATTAGTACGCTACACCTTTTCATATACAGGGTGGCATTCTAGATCACCCCACTGGATATACTCTAGGGATTCTGATGAAAACACTAAATTTTTTTTTTCCTGTCAGTCAAGGATGTAACAGGTTGCACCATTAAACGAGAACTGCAGTGCAGATTTTTTGATGCAGTATCCATCCATAAAAAAAATATTTAAAATATGAAATGCATGCATGTCTGGGCAAAGAAAAATAAACATTCAGTACATCTTTGCAATACATGCACATTTCCCCATGTTGTATCATTTTACAATGCAGTGAAGTCACAAGCAGAGTTTTCCCATCGGGAATACAGGACACCTCTCCCTTTTTGTTATGAAGACAAGGGGATACAATCGGTAGTTTAGCAGGAAAGACGTTTGCATAATGTTCTAACCTCAAACAGGAATTTAGAAGTCCTCTGGACAGCTAGCTTAAAAAATGGGTATTTTTCATCCGAATTCCCATGATTGGATGATCGCCGGAGCTCTCCCTCTTTTATGAAGTTCAGGAGCAACTGCACATCCCCATTATTTCCACTGACCACCAATGTAAGGTGTATTCTTACCACTGCCACCAGTGTAATGGGCCCCTTCTTCCCACTGACCACTAATGAAAATAACTTTTTTTTTTTTCCTTCTGGCCCCCCAGTGTAAAGGGGTCCTTTTCCAACTAACCACCAAAAAAGACCCTTCTACATTGTATCCTAATGTAAGGGGCACCTCACAGACTTCCATTTTAAGGGAACGCTTCTCCACTGACCACAAATGTGAGGGAACGCTAGAATTTTTTCACTTTTCTGGGTTTTTCTGGCCATTGCTATTGTTTGTTTTTCATTTTTGTTATTTATTTTTTATTTTATTTTTTGTATAGAGCGGCTCTGGGTTGTCAAATTTGCCGCCTTAATTATTCTTTAATGTATTATACTTCAATTTACTATTCACGCAGTTGTTTAGAGCGCGCTGAGCGTGATCTAGTACTTAGCCGAGGTTCGCTGAAACCTGGAAGTTATATGAAGTGTTTTTCTATGTTAAAAGTGTTGGAAAGCTGCACTACACTTAACATGGAAAGTGGAGTGTATGCATCTAGCAGAAGCCAATGTGTAGCTGTAAAAGTATGAATCTTGCTATTGTGTATGCAAAATGTTACCAGTCTTTTACTGCCCCGCATTCCTTGACTTCTTTCTCCGTCCCAGTCTGCAATAATAATTTTTATCCCCTCCTAAACGAATTAAGCCATGCAATTTTACTGGAAACCCGCGGCAGCTCAGACACAGTGAAAAGCTTTATATAGAGAAGTTCTAAAATTAAATGTTTTGTTAGGATTGTTTAATTCACATTAGCCCAGTTTGGATCTTATTTTTCTGTGCAAAGCATTTCTTAATAGTTCGACCCCCGGGTGGACATATTCACTCATTCAACCTCACCCGCCTCTAAATTCCATAGCTCTGTTTAAATGGATCTTTTTAAAATGTGTTTTTGTGAGCTCAGCGCCTCTGGAGCATTGTCTGTACTGTAAAAAGCTAAAAACAGTATCATCTCGTATTTTTTTTTTTCTTTTCTGGCAACATTGTATGCTGATTTTTAATAAATTTGGACTGACTTATACTAACAATAGCTGAAATGCTGATCATAAAAATAAACTTACTATAGCCATTAACGCAATCTTTTTGAAATAAAGAATACATCTGTTGTCCAGTGCAGCACGCTTCTTTTCAAGTTTTTAATATACATCAGGTTTCATGGCAGCAGCTTCACCTTCCTTGATGTTTTCATGTAATCCAGATTCTTCATTTGTCGGAGCCCATCTTTTGATGTGGCCACTTGAATTCCTTTTTTTTTAGCGGGATTTGACATTTTCTCTTAGGGAGGTTGGGGGGGGGTGGGGGGGGTGTCTCTGTAGCAAATAATTACTTTTTATTATCTTTATTTAATGTGAGAATTGATGTGAAAACACACATTTCAGTACAGGCTGGAGTGCTTACTGTTTGGTGAGGCTGAACAATATTGATCACAAAGTACAAAGAAGAAAATGCTGTACACTCAGCTAACCAATACGGAAATTACTACTCGGATCAATATAAATAAAAAAAAAAAAAAGTTGTTTGGTTATGACATAAAAACGTGTCATCCATAGCTCCCTTACTCACTAGGCGAGCACTACCTGAATGGTTAAAGAGCAGTAGAGAGAGAGAAGAAAATGAGCGCAGAATAAAAAAAAAAGAAAGGCAAGAGAGGAAAGGGGAGGTTTGCAGGGCGGTAGAACAGTGGGGATTGGGGGGAGGTGTAACTGGCCCATCCACAATGTTCTTTCAGCCATGTAAGGCAATTCCCAGGATTGGATTACAGGATCAAATTTGGGAGGACAGGATATCGGTATATTTGGGTGTGCAGGTGATTTCAGTCCAGTAAAACCAAGTTTTATGAAAGAGTATGTCCCTGTGGTTGGCCAAGGCCATAAGTTCCTCCATGAGCTTGATTTTGGTAATCTTAACAAACCAGACTCAAGAGGGTTGTGGTTGTTTGTTTCCAGCAGGCAGGGATGCATGCCTTTACTGTGTTGAGTAGTTGTATCAATAAGGAATTGGAGTTAGATGGAGAAGAAACTTAGACATTATTGGGCCTGCAGATATCCTGAAATATAAAAATCCAGAATTTAGCGTGCATCCAGAAGCCCTGAATCATCTAGCAAGACTAGATGATGTGAGAGCAGGGTGCTCTTCTGACATCTCCATCAGAGTGGAGACCTTTGTGGGAACAATTTATGTAGCGCCTTAGGATACAAGATCCTATCTAGATGGTATAGATTTCCTGTTTCCTGAACACTGCGTGAGATTTTGGTGGAAATTAATATAATTCTGTTCCACTGTTGATCAGTAAATGTGGCATTAAGGTCACTTTTCCACTGGGCAAGGCGTTTTGATGGTGACCAGTTCAGTGGGTAGGTCAGAATATGACATGATCATGATACAAAGGATCCATCGCAAAGTCCCAGGGCAAATTTTAGGGTGAGACAGGCTCAGTCAATCCCGAGAGGTATGAATCGAAAGAATTAAGGGCTATTGTCCACCTCACCCCAGTAGTCAGTTGGGTTAGTAGTTGCCATGGCACTGGAACTCTATCTGAGGGTTGTTCAAACTGAAGCAACCTTTAAGCTAAGTTCAGGCGCATAAACTAAAAATACTTGCCATGTGCACCGCTAGTGGTGCTTAAATACATCAGGTAGACTGATGCCCGCCCAAATTGGGGTCTGGTCAGGAGTTGCTGTTGAATTTTATATGCCTTGCCTGCCCATAGAAGGTTCAAAACTCCCAAGTTTTTTTAAGAAATGTCTTTGAAATGTGTATCGAAAGGGTTTGGAACAAATAAAGTAGTTGGAAGCGTGGTCATCTTGAGCGCACTTCATCTATGGAACCAGGACTGCAGCTTGGTAGAACATGTGATCCCTTCTAGTTTGAGCCTGGAATGGGGGATAGGAAGTTGGCCACAAATATGTCTACTCTAGGCGTGAGAAATTATACCCAGGTATTTTAAGGTGCCCGGGAGTTCCAATGAGATAGGCAGTGTTTGAGGGTGGTGAATGGCGGGTTTATATTGCTGCCATGTTGGTAAATGCCTCTCTTTGCTGGTATATGGGTCACATAACCTTTGCTAAGCATACATAGAATTTGCCCAGAAGTTCTTTTCGAGGAGTGGCATTTTCATGGCATTGCTTGAGGTCAACTTGTACTTTGTATTCAATTACGGTCAGTTCTTTGGTGCTTCACCGACTGCCCATCACATTGCTGGTTTAGCAGTGTGATGCTCTAACAACTAGTGGGCATGGTATTATGTTGCAGACCTGCAAAGCATAGTAGATTTTATGCCAAAGTTTCTACTATTGTCTGATTTTCTTGTCTTGAGCACTTTTTCCCGTTGGTAATCTCTAACCTGTTATGTGTTGGCAGTAAAACTATTGTTTATCTTCTGGTGACAAATTACCCAGCAGTTTACATCATATATAAAATCATTTAACATTCATTTCGGTGCCTGTCCCTAAAGGTGTTCCCCGCATAATGTTCTTGCCACTCCAATGAAATGGCATGCTGGCACACACCATGGGGACAGTTTGGTTAGATGCCCTTTATTAGCCTGCCTATGTATTATAAACAAATGAAGCTTGTTGTTGCCATTGTGTACAGGGCAGGTGTTGTATACAAACAATACTGTCCTGTAGTTTGTAATTGTTTGGTTCTGATTTTCAAAACGGTTACATATGAAACCCAGGTTAAAGAAATATTGTGTAAATGGATAAGGCATGTGTATTTTTTTTGCATACATTTTAGGGTCTTTTGTGTAGATGCACCGAACTTTCGGCAGCCATAATGTAGCTGAATTTTTATTTATTTTTTTTGCATTTTGCTGATAAAGAAAAAGAGGACCATAACGATGCCAGAAGCGCACACTATTTTGCATGTTTTTCATGGGTCACGTGACTCAAAAACCTAACAGGAGTGTGTTATACATTGTCGCTATTGAGGAATATATTTAATGAAAGTCTGTATAGAAAGACCTGTATAGGCTGCTAGTGATTCACCTCTAGAAATTTTGAGTTGCCTGACTGTCATGCTGACTTTGTATCTTCCTAACAAGCTGTAAAAGAGCTAGAAATGAAGCTGACCATGGCCCTTTGTACTGCAGCATATTGTGTGCATTGGGTGCTTGTTAAAACATAAATGTTAACACAGTCTAAGTCAGGAAATGAGAATACTATCTCGGGCAGAATACATTTTTCATTAATAATAATGGAAGTAGCAAAGAAATGCAGACAGTGAATATTGTGTAAAATAATGTTCCCACTTTGGGACTCGGTGAAGAAACATCTGCTTAAGTCGATTAAGACATGCCCCCTTATTTTGTTGATCAGTGGATTGTCCCCCCCTTAAGTTGTAAGCAAAATGATCCCTAAAGCCTTTTATATATGAATGGCTGAAGGGAAGTAAAAAACAGGCAGTTGGGCTGTGGGTTTACCAACCACTGAAACCCATACTGACATGGCCTGCAGCCATGGTACACATTGCTCAGTGAAGCATACCACCTGTCGCTTTTGTCAGGCAGCTTTTTTGAAGTGCATGAGATTTTTGCCGTTACCATTCAGTGACTGCATCTAATGCACCAATTGTTCACTGTGAGCTTATAATGATAAATGCAAGCGATGAGAGAATGTTTTGCCTCTGTCACCTGACCAATCTCTCTGAAAAGCAATTCACAAAGGATTTATTTTCAGTAGGGATGTAAGCACTGCCATATGTCTAAACAAGACCTTACTCAGCAGACTCCTTTAGATTGGTCAGTGGGGAAAGACCCCTCTACATTGATGGCAATTGGGAGGTAGACCGCCTTACATTAGTAGACAGTGGGAAGAATGCACCTTACATAGGGAATCTGAGAAATAGGGATGGGCTCAGGTGTGTTTGTATCACCAGGAAGCCATCACTGCACATGGGCAATGATGCATTTCTCGGCCCACAGCTGCACATATACACGCTGAAAATATTTCCCTTATATTCTCTCTGATTGGCCACTGGAAACCCTCCTGTCCTGGAGGCGACTTGAAGTTGCATTGTACTGTCCTGGAGGCGACTTGAAGTCGTGTCCAAGTTGCCTCCCAAAGTTGTACTGGAGGTCGTGTTGCCCCAGTGTGAATCGGCTCTTAAAAGCAACCTACATTTTTAAATCCTATCAAATGACCTTTTGTCAAAACATTGAATAAACCCGAGAATTTTGTATGAATGTGCATATCATTTTGTTCGAAAATCTACTAGTGTATGATTATATTTACCTTGCTACATGCTTGTTCCTTATGAATGTAACGTTTTTTTTTTTTGTAAATTGCAGTAGAGAACTACGCAGCTAGTATTTTCTGAAAGGAGGTTGGCACTGGCAGAATATTTATTTCTTTCATGATCATGTAGAACCCCCAAAATATAGCATGCAGTTGACTCTTCCAAAATTTGCTTGAATTTTTGACCCATTTTAGCTGTTATATTTCCATTTACAGCCATTTGACTTGCTGTATTTTGTATTTTTTTTTTTTCTGCCCCTAAACACCCCTGTATGCGCATGCACACATAGGCATTTACAAGCAAGGGCTCAGATTTCTGCTTATGGGCACAGATCTAAGCACACCAAAAATCATTTTCAGGAGAGGCGCAGAGAAATCTGCCACGTATGTTTAGTGTGTGAGCATGCATTCATTTAAATCAGAATACATTTTCTGGCCAAGGAAGTGAATGAACGCTTAAAGCACTTGTAAGGAGAAAGGCGTTCAGAAGATCCCAGTCTGCATGAGGCCTTTAAAAATGTCAATTCCCTCAACTATAAAGTGAGCATAGTTTGTCATAACTAATTTCAGCTCTGAGAGCTAAAAGCACAATGTTATTTATGAATAATGGTAACTAATGCACGTCTTGTAGCTTTTTGAAATGAGCATGTAGACTCTTTGCTTACAAAAGCTTGCTTTGACATTATTTTTCTTTCTATTATTAAAACGGAAACTAAATTATTTCAATCATTGACTGTATAAGCATGCACTTCTGGTATATGCTTGTCATAAAACGCGTCTGCCATCTAGTGGACAGACGCGTCTGCCACAGACATTCAGTTTTTTTTGTGGACAGACATTTAGATTTTTTTTTTTTTTTTAAGCTCACTTTTGGCCATGGATAAACTTTAAAGATTAACTCCACCCACTGGTGTGCACAGCCTATTGCATTAGGGTGTGCACCCCAAAGCTCAAACACACATGTGTGCATTATATATATATATATCACACACACTGTACACAGAAACTCTTATAAATAAATGTGAACAAACATTTTAAAATGTATTAAAACATTTAACACTTAATTTTTAAATTTGAACCGCTACCACCTTTTTAGCTGTAGAGGCAGCGATTGGTCATGCTCACGTGCCGCAGCTGCAATTAGACCCTGTTGCCTTCAGCAGGTATAGCACCCACCGACCGAGACCCATTCAAGTGAATGGCATTACTCTGCAAGCAGCCCTCAACCATGCACAGTTCAAAAGGTAAAGCAGGTGGTGTGGAGGTGATACAACTCCTCACCGCTTCTCAAATGCCCAGTCCCTCTGCTGCCACCCAGTCCCTCTGCTGCCACCCAGTCCCTCTGCTGCCACCCAGTCCCTCTGCTGCCACCCAGTCCCTCTGCCACCCAGTCCCCCTGCAGTCACCCAGTCCCCCTGCAGTCACCCAGTCCCCCTGCAGTCACCCAGTCCCCCTGCAGTCACCCAGTCCCCCTGCAGTCACCCAGTCCCCCTGCAGTCACCCAGTCCCCCTGCAGTCACCCAGTCCCCCTGCAGTCACCCAGTCCCCCTGCAGTCACCCAGTCCCCCTGCAGTCACCCAGTCCCCCTGCAGTCACCCAGTCCCCCTGCAGTCACCCAGTCGCCCTGCAGTCACCCAGTCCCCCTGCCCTGCTGTCACCCAGTCCCCCTGCCCTGCTGTCACCCAGTCCCCCTGCCCTGCTGTCACCCAGTCCCCCTGCCCTGCTGTCACCCAGTCCCCCTGCCCTGCTGTCACCCAGTCCCCCTGCCCTGCTGTCACCCAGTCCCCCTGCCCTGCTGTCACCCAGTCCCCCTGCCCTGCTGTCACCCAGTCCCCCTGCCCTGCTGTCACCCAGTCCCCCTACCTCTATAAAATAAAAATACTTTTTAAATGTTGGCAACTATGCTTGCTGTGTATGGCTGTTCAATGAGAGGGCAACAAACATCACAGGGGGTATAGACATGGCCTGTGCTGGACTATTTTGCGCCCTTTCTATACCGGATAGATATATTTTAGAGGTACAGAAGTTTTGTTTTTTTGGGGGTGGCGCAAGTAGCTGGTTTTGCCTATGACGCAAAATAGTCTTGAGAGTAGGGGGCAAGCTTGTAGGGGCCCCATAGCATTACTTTGCCCAGGGGCCCATGATGCTATTAAGATGGCCCTGCGTGTAGCCCCACCTCTGTACCCCCCGCTGGGGCGTGTAGCCCCACCTCTGTACCCCCCGCTGGGGCGTGTAGCCCCACCTCTGTACCCCCCGCTGGGGCGTGTAGCCCCACCTCTGTACCCCCCGCTGGGGCGTGTAGCCCCACCTCTGTACCCCCCGCTGGGGCGTGTAGCCCCACCTCTGTACCTCCCGCTGGGGCGTGTATCCCCACCTCTGTACCCCCCGCTGGGACTTGTAGCCCCACCTCTGTAGCCCCATCACAGGCTGTAATGCTCCTGCAGAGCATAATAGGACTTTTAGTTCTATCATAAGCTGCAAGAGATGTGCAGAGCATGCTGAGACCTGTAGTTCCATCACAGGCTGCACTGTATGTACATTGTTTTAGTTCCCCCTTCCCAATCCCAGCCACTCTCTTCCCCTCCTCCCTGTCTATCTATAAAATATGGAAACGTTTGCACAGACCTGAATCCAGAGTGTGTTCCTCCCCCTCCTCCTCTTGTGTGTGTGTATACAGAGCTGAATGAGAAGGGGAGGAGACGGATTCGTTCTGCTGTGTGTGTGTGTTCCGGCTTGCTTCTGTGAGCGCAAGCCACTGGCTGCGGTGTAAGCAGGCAGCGGAGTGATATTCGGCTGCCAGGGAGCCGGAACTATAGAGATGGCATCGGAAAATGCGGCTGCCTGTGAGCTTACTCCGCGGCCAGTGGCTTGAACACACAGGTGTTACATAGGCAAATGAAGAACAGTCCCATTCGCAGCACTGACATTGTGGCATAGCAGATAAATAAATAAATTAATTCAATACATAAATTAAAAAATGTCTGCGTGTCTGTGTGTCTGCAATGTGATGTTACCTTTATAGTCAGGTGAGACACGCTCTATCTGTGTGTACACACACACACACACACACACACACACACACACATGGAAAGATGAACTTTTAAGATTATCTTCACTTTACCAATAGATAAATGCATGTGATTTTGCTGGTAAAAGCGTTTATATGTATGTGCACATACATACATACATACATACATACATACATACATACATAGTGTGTATATCTCTATCTGTGTGTACACACACACACACAGTGTGTCTCACCTGACTATAAAGGTAACATCACATTGCAGCAGCATCCGTCAAGCACTGGAGCCACAGACAATCCCCGTGCTGACAGGACAGATGATCACTCCGAGTCCTCTGTCCCTACTACAAGCAGAAGAAGCCGACTGTCCACTTCGGGGCCTGCCCTGCAGTGCATTCTGGGAGGTGTAGTCTCTTCAGAGTACAGGCACCGCCCGGCCGAGTCTAGTATGTGCTGTGGAGAACTACATCTCCCATAATGCACTGTGGTGCCGGCTAGGACAGCGGTGGAGCCCACTATTGGCTGCCTCTGCTGATGAGGATGTTGAAGGTGGGACTTTTAATTTGTGCCGAAAATGTTCTGTCACGCTAATCTGACAGAACGCCATCCTGCTCGTGACTCACCCCGCTAGCCTGGGGACACCGATCATGACATTCCCTTCCACTCCAACACACAAGTTGGGCAATTTGGGCACTTGGCGAGGCCCCTGTACATGCGGGGCTTTAGGCATCTTCCTGCTTTGCCTAATTGGAGAGCCGCCTCTGACGACTGCACCATCTCTCGTCGAGGAGCCTTAGAGTCGGTTCACACTGGGGCGACTTCAGATCCGACTTGAAGTCGTCTCAAGTCGTCCCAAATCGCGCTGTCTAGAAAAATAATGCAAGTGAATGGGAGCGGTGTTAATACACACTACTCAAGTCGCTCCGACTTTTGAAAAGGGTCCTGTACGATTTCAATCCGACTCCTAGGCGATTTGTACCCATTGATTTCAATGGAAGTCGCTTCCAAGTCTGATCACTGTTCAAACTGAGGCGATTTTACAGGAAGTAGAGAGGAATTTACCCAGAAGCCCCCAGGTACTGCACAGTCCCCAGGCTGACCCCACCTTCTTGGCACAGATTGCTTTCAGTTTCAACGTTATCTCTGTATGTACCATGGCTACCAGAGGAGGAAATAGAAGAGAGGCAGTCGATAATGAGCCCCTCATCAGGCTTATAAAAGAGAGACCATGCCTCTACAACAAGAAGGACCCTGGGTACAAGGACCAACTCAAGAGGGACAATGCCTGGCTGGACATTGCTCAGCTGACATACAAGGATTGGGACACATTGTCTGAGACCGTCCGCACTGCCAAATGTAAGTTAAACCTTTATTATATGTCTAATTTCCTTGGCTAGGCATGCTGGTTGTAGTTCCATACAGGCCACCTGTTTGCACAGAGAATGGCGGCATGAACTCCCTCTTGAAGACAGCAAGACTAGAACACACCGGCATCAATAGATCCCCTGTCAGGAACAGTATAGCCCCTGCTGGCAATAGTAGATGCCTGTCAGGAACCATAGATCCCCAAACAGTAGATCCCTACAGGAAAATTAGTTCACATGTCAAGAACAATATATCCCCAACAACAGTAGAATAGATCCCCCACAACAATAGATCCCTTAGGCCTCGTACACACGATCGAATCTGTCTGCTGAAAGCCGTCTGATGGCCGTTTCAGCAGACAGATTCGATTGTGTGTACGGGCAAACAGACGGATTTGTCCACCCGACAGATTTCAAAGCATTGCTTTGAAATCTGTCGGCTGCAAACCCGTCTGCCGACATGTCTGCTGGTTAGTACACTTACCAGCAGACATGTCGTCTCGCACCGGCGCCGAATGGATTCGGCGCATGCGCGGAAGTGTTTTACTTCCTGGTGCGGTGCCGTGGCGGCGTCAACGTCACCGCCACGTGACCGACACGTCAGCGCGCTGTCTGCTGGCGGGGATTTTGGTTTGCTCGTGTGTACACGCGAGCAAACCAAAATCCCAGCAGACAGATTTGTTCAAATCTGTCGGACGGACAGATTTGAACAAATCTGTCTGCTCGTGTGTACGAGGCCTGATAGTAATAAAAGTTCCTGCGACAACAATAGATCCATGACAAATGTAGATCCCTAACAGAAACAATAGAACCCCCGACAGCAATAGATCCCTGTTTGGAACAAAAGTTCCTGCGACAGCAATAGATCCATGACAAATGTAGATCCCTAACAGAAACAATAGATCCCCCAACAGCAATAGATCCCTGATAGTAACAAAAGTTCCTGCGACAACAATAGATCCATGACAAATGTAGATCCCTAACAGAAACAATAGATCCCCCGACAGCAATAGATCCCTGTTTGGAACAAAAGTTCATGCGACAACAACAGATCCATGATAAATGTACATCCCTAACAGAAACAATAGATCCCCGACAGCAATAGATCCCTGATAGTAACAAAAGTTCCTGCGACAGCAATAGATCCATGACAAATGTAGATCCCTAACAGAAACAATAGATCCCCCGACAGCAATAGATCCCTGTTTGGAACAAAAGTTCCTGCGACAACAATAGATCCATGACAAATGTACATCCCTAACAGAAACAATAGATCCCTACTGTTTATGTTAGGGATCTACATTTATCATGGATCTGTTGTTGTCGCATGAACTTTTGTTACTAACAGGGATCTATTGCTGTCGGGGATCTATTGTTTCTGTTAGGGATCTACATTTATCATGGATCTCTTGTTGTCGCAGGAACTTTTGTTACTATCAGGGATCTATTGCTGTCGGGGGATCTATTGTTTCTGTTAGGATGTACATGTACATTTATCATGGATCTGTTGTTGTCGCATGAACTTTTGTTACTATCAGGGATCTATTGCTGTCGGGGATCTATTGTTTCTGTTAGGGATCTACATTTATCATGGATCTCTTGTTGTCGCAGGAACTTTTGTTACTATCAGGGATCTATTGCTGTCGGGATCTATTGTTTCTGTTAGGGATGTACATTTATCATGGATCTGTTGTCGTCGCATGAACTTTTGTTACTATCAGGGATCTATTGCTGTCGGGGGATCTATTGTTTCTGTTAGGGATGTACATTTGTCATGGATCTATTTTTGACGCAGGAACTTTTGTTACTATCAGGGATCTATTGCTGTCGGGGATCTATTGTTTCTGTTAGGAATCTACATTTGTCATGGATCTATTGTTGTTGCAGGAACTTTTGCTACTATCAGGGATCTATTATTGTGGGGGGATCTATTGTCACATTCACTACAGTGTATAGTCGGCATAGGTGCATCAAAAGCAATTATGCTAAATGGCAACATTTGCCATTTTATTCTCTAGGGACAATGCTAAAATGACGCAGTGCCGAATCGCCAAAAAATGGCCAGGTCCTTTACCAGCATAATTATATACACAGACAAATATGTACTTGCCTTGTGATTGACATCCGGGTATAATTGAAAAATTTGTCCTCAAAACCACGCATCTTCTCATACATGGCCCAGAACTGCCCTCTGTTAGCTCTATTAGAAATTATTGGATGCATCCAATAGCGCCGTCTTCTCATCCTCATCCTTCGCTTCCTTTCTTCCTCTTCCTCTTCCGTCAATACTGCCAAACCAGCTGTTATGACAGCTGCCATTAGGTAACGCACAGGGAGCATTTTGGACACAGAAAAACAGGAACAGGGAACAGGGAAGAAGAAATGAAACAGGAAGAAGAATGATGTCAGAAGAGCTTAGTAGCTCTGATTGGCCATTTCTGACATTCCCTGTCCTGGAGGAGACTTGTAAATCGCCCCAGGTCGCCTTGTGGTTCATGTTCAAGTCGTGTCGGAATCGCCTCTGAAAGTCGCTTTGAAAGTCGGATCGCCTCAGTGTGAACCGACTCTTAAAGTACAACTAAAGGCATAACTTTTTTTGTTTGTTTTTGGGTAGAAGGGGGACAGGAATAGGAATGCTTGTCCAATTTTAGTGATTTGAAAAGGGATGAGTTGCGCTTAGAAACACAACCTGATATTGTGTGTAAAAATGTAAACAATAAGTATAGATGCATAAATAAGTGCAAAAATACATATATAATAAGTGTCACACCCGTGAAGGCAAACCAAATAATAGGTAACAGTCCTTAGTATATTCTGAATACCAATAAACCATAGGCATCAACCACATATAGTGAAAAAAAAGGTAAAAAAAACAACTTCAATCTGTGATCGGTGGTGGATTTCTCTGCATTTCTTCAATTTTTATGTTTCTACTCTGAACATTCGGAAATGGACATTACTTATTTATTAATTATATGTGTCTTTTGGGGATTAATATAATATTTTCCCTGGTATTAGTCCAACCATTAAGGGACTGTTTTGAATGTTTTCTCACTATGTGGTTGATGCCTATGGTGTATTGGTATTCTGAATATACTAAGGACTGTTATTAACTATTTGGTTTGCCTTCACGGTGTGACACTTATTTATTATATAGGTATTTTTGCACTTATTTATTTATGTATCTATACTTATCACTTATTGTGTGTAAAAATGTAAACAATATGAGGCGCCGTACACACGGCAGAGAACCTCGACGGGCAGAACACATCGTTCCGCCCGTCGAGGTTCTCTCCCGGCCGTCGAATTCGGCGACCCGCCCGTCGGGAATGGCAACCAGCCATTCTTCCAGGCGGGCCGTCGAGGAAATAGAGAGCGTGCTCTCTATTTCGGCTCGACGGGCTTCCCGACGGGAAGCTCGCTGAGAGCGTACACACGGCCGAGGTCCTCGCTGGAATGTGCATTCCAGCGAGGTTCTCGCTGATTTTCAGCGAGAACCTCGGCCGTGTGTACGGCGCCTCAGGTTGTGTTTCTAAGCGCAACTCATCCCTTTTCAAACCTTTACTGTTACGTGTATACCACATGTTTAGTGTTGCTGCTGGAGTTATTCACTTATACTTATTCATTTATTAACTTATTTCAATATTTATTTATTTGCCCTTGGCACAAGAAATTTCCCCTTGATAGAATATGTCCAATTTTATTGCTGTCTGTGTTCCTGTTGGGGACTTTATTTGTCCTGTTTTATCGTTGTCTTGCGCATGCGCAGTGGGTGCCCGGTCGTGAAGACGAAGGCTGTCACGGCTGGGTGCCCACAGTCGGAATGAAGACGCCGGCCGGGGAGAGGAGCGGAGCCC
Organism: Rana kukunoris; assembly: GCA_029574335.1. Lineage (NCBI taxonomy): Eukaryota > Metazoa > Chordata > Amphibia > Anura > Ranidae > Rana > Rana kukunoris. Next base: position 651,183,229 of record CM056049.1, on the reverse strand, counting down.
CGGTCGGCGCATCGCTGGAACGCAGGAGCAGTTAACAATACGTATCGGCCTAAACTGAGGGGGGGGGGACATTTTATATTTTTTGGGGGGGGGATTTATTATAGTAAAATAATATATATATATATTTTTTTTTCCAAATTGTTGCTCTATTTTTGTTTATAGCGCAAAAAAATAACCGCAGAGGTGATCAAATACCACCAAAAGAAAGCTCTATTTGTGGGGGAAAAAATGCCAATTTTGTTTTGGAGCCACATCGCACGACCGCGCAATTGTCTGTTAACCACTTAAGGACCGCCGCATGTACATTTACGTCGGCAGAATGGCACCGACAGGCACATCAACGTTTATATACGTTGGTGCCTTGGGGGGGATCGGGGGTCCGATCGGCCCCCCCCCCCCCCCCGTACATGCGGCGGTCCGCGCGGCTGCAGGAGCGATCCGACAAGTGGGGGCGGCTATCCGTTTTCATCCCGCCCCCTCCGGATCTCCATCGCTCCCAGCCAATGCGCGCGCCCGCCTGACCTGTCACTTCCTCCTCCTGTGTAAACACAGGAAGGAGGAAGCGACGTGATCTCTCCCTCGGCGTTTGTTTCAAGCGCCGCTGAGGAGAGATCACTACAGAACAAGTAAGTCCTGCACCAAACAGCACACTGACACACACATTTAACCCCCGCGATCACCCCCCCCCCTCCCCCCTGTCACAGTGTCACTGAATGCAGTAATCATGTATGATTACTGTATTTAGTGTCAGTGTGACAGACAGTGTGACAGTCAGACAGTCAGTAGTGTCAGGGTAGCCCCCCCCCCCCCCCCCCCCAAAAAGTTTTAACCCCTTGATCACTGCCCTAGTTAACCCTTTCACTCCCTATTGCCAGCGTCACTAAGCGATCATTTTTCTGATCGCTGTATTAGTGTCGCTGTTCCCGCTAGGTAGCTAATTTTTTTTTAATGCAATTTTTTTTTTACTAAAGACATGTGGCTAAATAAATTTTGGCCTAAATGTTTGACTAAAATTTAGTTTATTGGTTTTTTATTATAACAAAAAGTTAAAAATATTGATTTTTTTTCAAAAATGTCGCTCTATTTTTGTATATAGCGCAAAAAATAAAAATCGCAGAGGCGATCAAATACCACCAAAAGAAAGCTCTATTTGTGGGAAAAAAAGGACGCGAATTTTGTTTGGGAGCCACGTCGCACGACCGCGCAATTGTCTGTTAAAGCGACGCAGTGCCGAATCGCAAAAAGGGGCCTGGTCCTGTACCTGCATAATAGTCCGGGGCTTAAGTGGTTAAGATGTATTTTTGTGAAACATTTAAATTTCATTATCTTTTATTTATGTGCCTACAAAGTCAATTTCCCTATTCACTCAGTACTAGGACGTGGCATATTCATTATTAAGGGTGTTGATTACCACCCAAGGGCATTAGTAATCCATAATCTAAAGGGGTTTTAATGGTGACTTAAACTTTTAATGTTTTTAACATTTTATTTATTTCCTACTCTCCTTTCTGCCGGTCTCCGCATTGCACCCAGGGACTAGCAGGGAGGGGAGAGACCTTGCAGTGAGATGAGCACCAATTGGGTGCTTGTCAGGAAAGGGAAGTGTCGCGGTTGCTCAGTACAAGTGCTTGCTGAACTGTTGAATAAAGCTCTGGTGTCCGCTCCGTTAAAGCGGATCTCCCACACAAAAACGTTTTTTTTTTTTTTTTTTTTTTTTTTTAGGGCCAGTTAAATAGTTAATAGCACTGCTTATATAAACTCACGTTTTTTGTGTCCTACGTCTGCTCCTCTGTCATACTGCCTGAAAATTAGACTTCTATTCCGCTGTTCATGCCATTGCCATTTTAACTGTGGGCATTAGAAGCCCACAAGCAGGCACTTCCTTGTTGCGGTGATACTGATGTCCCAGCATCCATCGCTCGATCTCGCGCATGTGCACTCGCAACGGGGAGTCATGGCTTCAGCTTCTGTGTTGCCATCACAACTGCAGGCGTCGCGTCACTTCCTGGTTCAGAAATGGCACGATATTTGCTATCACAGCTCTGCACTGAACACTAATGCCGCGTACACACGATAATTTTTTGGCATGGAAAAATGTTGTTTTTCAAAAACGTCATTTTAAATGATCGTGTGTGGGCTTCACATTTTTCAGGTTCTGAAAAACGACAATTTTTTTTTTTTCCCAACATGCTGCATTTTTTAACGTTGTTTTTTGGGTCGTAAAAAATGATTGTGTGTGGGATAAAACGACGTAAAAAAAACACATGCTCAGAAGCAAGTTAAGACGTGTTAAGACGGGAGCGCTCGTTCTGGTAAAACTACCGTTCATAATGGAGTAAGCACATTCATCACGCTGTAACAGACAAAACGGCGCAAATCATCTTTTACTAACACGGAATCAGCTAAAGCAGCCTAAAGGCGAATAGAACTTCCCCTTTATAGTGCCGTTGTACGTCACCGCGCTCTGCTAGATATTTTTTTTTTTTTTTAAACGATGGTGTGTAGGCAACATTGTTTTAATGATGAAGTTGGGAAAACTTTGTTTTTTTCGACCTGCTGAAAAACATTTTTTTCATGCTGAAAAATGATTGTGTGTACGCGGCATGAGAGCTATGAGAGAAGCTCCCAGAGCACACTGCGTGGTATGGGAAGTGACCTCATGGCCGAAGAATACCCGCAGTTGTGCAGACCAGAAGGCTCAGGAATGTAAAGGTACTGTACACATATGAAAAATAACATCCGTTTTAAGCATTTTTAATATCGGCAGTACTATTAAGGTAATGTTGCAATTAGGGTGGAGCTCCGCTTTAAGGGGCAAAAAAAGTAAACCCTGTTTTCCCACAGCAGGGCTAAATGTAAAATGGAAACACCTGCCCGGAACTGCATGTCCCAGGCATTGGGCAATATGATTTGCACATCCCGGGTATGGCTAACTCTAAGGTATGCTCTTTGTAGAATATTCAACTGTTTTTTTAGTACCATAGAGACATTTTTGTGGTTTCCACAACTTCCTTTCAGTGTTATATATACTTATCTTGCAACATCAGATTCCCAAGTCTGTTTATGAAGAAAAGCTAGCTTTTCACACTGTCCTGTCTTAAAGATGTTGCATGACCGCGGTCAAACCTTGGTAGCCCTGTAGCAAGAAGAAAATGTGGAGGTCCTTTTGTCTCATGAACAAAAAAGGAATCTGATTTCTAGGTTTTAGCATGTTTGATGTGATAAGACATGAAGGGGTGAAGTTCCCGCCAGGCAGAGAGAATCCCTGCAATAACCAATGCAGCTTGGTTAACCACTTAAGGACCGCCTACTGCACATTTACGTCGGCAGAATGGCACGGCTGGGCACATCAACGTATATATACGTTGGTTTTAGTACCCAGCCGTGGGTCGCGGGCGCGCGCCCGCGACCCGGTCCGAAGCTCCAGGACCGGGACCGCGGGATTCGCGGACCCGATCGCCACTGCAGTGCGGCGATCCGTCCCTGGAGCGGAAGAACGGGGAGAGCCGTGTGTACACACGGCTTCCCCGTGCTTCTCTGTGGCCGGAGCATCGATCGCGTCATCCCTGTAATAGGGGGACGCGATCGATGACGTCACACCTACAGCCACACCCCCCTACAGTTGTAAACAACACATTAGGGCACACATTCCCTACAGCGCCACCTGTGGTTAACTCCCAAACTGCAACTGTCATTTCCACAGTAAACAATGCAATTTAAATGCATTTTTTGCTGTGAAAATGACAATTGTCCCAAAAATGTGTCAAAATTGTCCGAAGTGTCCGCCATATTGTCGCAGTCACGAAAAAAATCGCTGATCGCCGCTATTAGTAGTAAAAAAAAAATAATTAATAAAAATGCAATAAAACTATCCCTTATTTTGTAAACGCTATAAATTTTGCGAAAACCAACCGATAAACGCTTATTGCGATTTTTTTTACCAAAAATATGTAGAAGAATACGTATCGGCCTAAACTGAGGAAAAAAAATGTTTTTTTATATATTTTTGGGGGATATTTATTATAGCAAAAAGTAAAAAATATTGCATTTTTTTTTAAATTGTCGCTCTATTTTTGTTTATAGCGCAAAAAATAAAAACCGCAGAGGTGATCAAATACCACCAAAAGAAAGCTCTGTTTGTGGGAAAAAAAGGACGCAAATTTTGTTTGGGAGCCACGTCGCACGACCGCGCAATTGTCTGTTAAAGCGACGCAGTGCCGAATCGCAAAAACCCCTTGGGTCATTTGCCAGCGTATTGGTCCGGGTCTTAAGTGGTTAAGGAATACCCCAGAAAACTCACTTCACCCCTAAGGGTAGCCACACACATAATGACTAAATATGATAACTTTGCTAATTCACTGCATTAAAACTGAACAAAAAATGCAAACAAAAGACGACCTGTTTTTGACATGTAGCAGAATTTTTTTTTCCAATGTGTTTTATTGAGAAATTTTTCAAAAAGTTAAACAAAGAACAGAATGAAAAGAAAATACAGTAGAGAATCGGAGTACAATACACATTTGGATGAGTATAATTTCAGGCTCATACAGAAACACCTCAAACTGTTCAAACTTTAGTTACACTCCATAATATAAAGTAGCCCACCTCTTCCTCCAGGATCTCTCCTATGGGCACCAGGAAGCGCAAAGAAAAGCCCCTCCAGAACTCCATCTGAAGAGCCCAGACCCGAACAACCAAACCCCGATCTCTCTATTTGGTCAGAGTGGTTGTCTGCCGTCAAACTCCCAGATCCCCCTGCGATAGAACGGAGGAGAGCGGGGACATGTACCAGAATTTTGATGGTCTTTCTCCCAATCTGTGTGCATGTGCTGCAGAACTGATCAGAATACAGATATATTTATAAAGTCAACTTTATTTGGTCATTTACATTTCAGAGTTATCAGTCGATTGCAAGTACAACACCAAACATGTCGCTAACTATTTGAACTAATGATGAATTGCTTGTACCGAGATCAATCACAAATCACTCTGTGTATTGCCACCATTGAAGAGCTCCCTGGAAACCACCTTGCAGTACATCCAAATTTAAAACTACTGCCAAAACAAGTAGTAGTAGTTTTATGCAATAGATTATATTATATTTGAAAAGGTGTCTGACCATGAGTAAGGAAACATGTAATGAAAAAAAACATAGGCTGCTGCCATGGCTGATAACCTAAAAATGCCTAATGGCTTGGCAGCTGTAGCTTCACTGAATTGTGTCACTGACCTGGAACAATCAGGAAAGCCAGAACTCCTTATCTGCATGCATGTTCTGGCTCTGTGACGCAAGCTATTGAACTATTGAAGCATAAGATTCTAAAGGGAGAAACTGTGGAGAGGTATGATAGCCTGGCAACTAACATTTTAAGAAGGAAAGGTCGTCAGTATCGGCCTGTTTCCTCCATGATGGGTTTCCTTTAAGGCCAATCTGTTCAAAGTGTGTGTGCTTGAAAACTGGCACAGATTACATTCCGAGAAATAAAGGTAACGGTGGAGCAGCATATCCACCCCACGCAGGGTCTTTTCGGTGCCAGCTGCAAGCTACAACTTACTGGTACACAAATTTCCTGTAAAACAGCAATATTCGCTTACAATTTTTATAGCAGCTCCAAAATGTTATCATCTAAACCTTGCATTATGAGTCAGAATTTTTGTACATGACATATTTGGCAGTACAATAGAAAAGCATCCTGCAAGTCAGTGCTTTTACCATGTAATAACTAAATTATTCATTGTTAACAGTAAACTCTAACGAAGACACAGAACGATGTGCATGTAATGGCTAATTCCCTACACTTTTTCCCAGACTGGCCGTGAACCGTGAGCTTTAGCCTGTATGAGCTTTAGCCTGTATGAGCTTTAGCCTGTATGAGCTTTAGCCTGTATGAGCTTTAGCCTGTATGGGTGAATGAGGCTCCATACATAAGCAGTAAATTAAGTACAAACTTGAAAAGCAAAGTGGACTCCTAAAGACGTTGCAATCTAAGGGTGATACAGACATGCATCTTCATATGAGAGCTGTGGAGGTGAACTGAGTGCGAGACTCCATACCAGATGTCACCACGTTGCGCCACAGAGGTAGCTAGTAATAATGCGACAACACTCCATAGAAGTTGGGACAGTCCATTAAAGAGAAGGTTCCTCTTTAGCCCGCTGCAAAGCCTGCAAATGAAAAGCATAATGGGCTAGTATGCATTGCATATACTAGCCCATTATGTGCCACCTGCCTGCAAAATAATTCAGCAATATCCCCTGTGTAGGCAGCATCCATCTTCTGTCCCCTCTCCCTTCCGGGCTGCGGACTCTGGCTCTGATTCGCCAAAGCCTTGTGACGTCACTCCCGCGCATGCGCACTATAGCCACCATTTCGGCACAGGCTGGGGAAGAAACTGCACTTAGTTTTTTGTTTTTTCCCAGTGCATGCTCCGTTAACATTTTTGGCAGACTATACGTGAAATATCTCCTAAGCGGCTCACGACACCCATTTTTTTATGTTTGTCTGTGCTGCATGCCCTAATCTCATAGTGTTCAGAATAGACCTTTTTTTTTTTTTTGTTGCTTGTAAATATCTTTTATTTTTTTAGTCCTTCATTACTTCCTCCTCCTTATTACCCTAGGCTATTTGCAAGGGTTTCTGGGATAGGCATCATGTTTCCCAGTAGTCCTTGCAAACCTGACTGAAACCTATTACACTGCTTGTGCAGCACTGAGCATGTGCGAGATATGCAAAGCTGAAATCCAGGAAGTCATACAGTCTGGCTTCATGATGCCCACACTTAAGATGGCCACAGTCTATTTCTAAATTATAAACGAATCTAATCTAAATGCTGTAACAACCTAACAAAACAGACCTTAGTTTACAGACTAACTTTACTAGAATACATTAAGCTTGTGTATTACAGGGGTATTTATATTTAAAAAGTGAAATTGTTTGTGGAACTCCCCTTTAAGTTTCAGTGTGAGTCTGCGTAGGGTTATAGTAAATAAGTGCAGAAAAAGACTGTATATCTGTAGTGTTTATTGCGTCAAATGCATCCAAATAAACTGTGGATGTTTTAAAAGTACATGGGGTGTGCAAGGTAATTGCATAGTTATATAGTTAGGTTGAAAAAAGACACAAGTCCATCTAGTTCAACCATAAAAAAAAGATACAATCCCATACACCCAATCCTATACCCACAGTTGATCCAGAGGAAGGCAAAAACCCCCCAGCAAAGCATGATTTAATTTGCCACAGCAGGGAAAAAAAAAATCCTAATTTTTATCCTTGCATGTATGATGCATGCATATACAAGTGTATAACTTTACATTTATCAACATTAAACCTCTTCTGCCACATAGTCGCTCAATTCGTGCATTGAGGTCAGCTTGTAAATTGGAGACATCCTGTAAGGACGCTTTTCCACTGCATAGCTTGGTGTCTGCAAAGACCCAATATCATTTTATAAAGATATACAGTACAGACCAAAAGTTTGGAAACATCTTCTCGTTCGAAGAGTTTTCTTTATTTTCATGACTATGAAAATTGTAGAGTCACACTGAAGGCATCAAAACTATGAATTAACACATGTGGAATTATATACATAACAAAAAAGTGTGAAACAACTGAAAATATAGGTCATATTCTAGGTTCTTCAAAGTAGCCACCTTTTGCAGCAGACACATCTCTAGAACAACTGTTAAGAGGAGACTGTGTGAATCAGGCCTTCATGGTAGAATATCTGCTAGGAAACCACTGCTAAAGAAAGGCAACCAGCAGAAGAGACTTGTTTGGGCTAAAGAACACAAGGAATGGACATTAGACCAGTGGAAATCTGTGCTTTGGTCTGATGAGTCCAAACTTGAGATCTTTGGTTCCAACCACCGTGTCTTTGTGCGTCACAGAAAAGGTGAACGTATGGACTCTACATGCCTGGTTCCCACCGTGAAGCATGGAGGAGGAGGTGTGGGGGTGCTTTGCTGGTGACACTGTTGGGGATTTATTCAAAATTGAAGGCATACTGAACCAGCATGGCTACCACAGCATGTTGCAGCGGCATGCTATTCCATCTGGTTTGCGTTTAGTTGGACCATCTATTTTTCAACAGGACAATGACCCCAAACACACCTCCAGGCTGTGTAAGGGCTATTTGACCAAGGAGAGTGATGGGGTGCTGCGCCAGATGACCTGGCCCCCACAGTCACCGGACCTGAACCCAATCAAGATGGTTTGGGGTGAGCTGGACCGCAGAGTGAAGGCAAAAGGGCCAACAAGGGCTAAGCATCTCTGGGAACTCCTTCAAGACTGTTGGAAGAGCATTTCAGGTGACTACCTCTTGAAGCTCATCAAGAGAATGCCAAGAGTGTGCAAAGCAGTAATCAAAGCAAAAGGTGGCTACTTTGAAGAACCTAGAATAACATATATTTTCTGTTTCACACTTTTTTGTTATGTATATAATTCCACATGTGTTAATTCATAGTTTTGATGCCTTCAGTGTGAATCTACAATTTTTATAGTCATGAAAATACAGAATTCTCTTGGAATGAGAAGGGGTGTCCAAACTTTTGGTCTGTACTGTAAAAGTAAGGGTCCCAACATTGAACCTTGGGGTACACCACTGATAACTTTGGACCATTCAGAGTAAGAATCTGAATTAGGTCCTTTAGCCAGTTTTCTATCCGTTTTCAAGCCTGTAGACTTTGCCTTGCACATTAGCCGTGTGTGAGGAACTGTGTATTGTGTGAGTTTTCAAAATCCAAGTATACCACGTCCACAGCCACCCCTCTGTCCAAGATTTCACGTGCCTCTTCTTCATAAAAAGAAATTAGATTTGTTTGACAACTTCTGTCTTTCATGAATCCATGCTGTCTGTTGCTTAAAATAATTTTTTCCAGCAAGAACTCATCTATGTGGTCTTTTATTAATCTCTCCAGTATCTTCCTAACTATAGACCTTAAACTAACAGGTCTATAGTTACTTGGTAAAGACTTTAATTTTTGAATTATAGGCACCACATTGGCCCTATGCCAATCCAGTGGTACTATTCCTGTCATTGAGTCCCTAAATATTAGGTACAATGGCTTTGAAATGACAGAGCTCAATTTTTTAAAAATCCGTGGGTGGGTGCCACCTGGTCCAGGTGCTTTATCCACCTTTATTCTGTCTAAATATTTCTGGACCATATCACTTTTGCGTGATTGTGGATTATTTGGGGCTGTGTCACTACCATCCCAGTTATGGACATGAGCTCCCCCATGCTCCCAACGACTAAAATAACCGATCTTAACTTTACACAAAAAAACTTTTCCATCTTTGTGGGGGAGGGGTGTGTAAATGGAACTAAAGCTGTTCCAACCAACTTCCCCTACAATCCCTGTCCACTCATCGTTATGGGCACCAGATCAAGCCTGCAACTCCTTCAACCAGTTGTCAGGCAGGGGAAGCCCTCTGCGCAGCCAGTGACTGCTTGTAGCAGTGCACCTCACTCCAGCAGGCCGCAAAGCCTCGGCCTCAATTACTGGCCGGAGCTGCATTTTAGTTTGCGCACCTGCTAGGTGAGGGGGGAATGTGGTCTTGCATGGGGACAAGACACCAGTGACAGTCTAGCCCAGGTGCCAGGCTGTTGATTCTAGGCACCAATGCGACCTGGCGCCTGGGGTTTGCCGAGCCCTGATTTAGAGAGTGTAAGTGGTAAGGTACCATCTCAATGCAATTTTTTTGGAACAGCTTCCAATGGTTGTTACACTTGGAGGTTTGGTATATAGCTTTGAATGCTAACTGCCATTGGCGATTAAAGTTTGCCTGGGGTCTGTTTCCCATTTCGGATATGGGGCGGATTTGTGAAATATCGGCTTATTTTGCAGCAGATTGTAAAATAAAGAAGTGACTTGGACTGATGGTGAAGCTTTTTGGAGAAACTGCCATTCTTGTTTGTGTAGTAGTAGTTCAGAGCATGTGAAGGAGTTCAGAAAATGGGAGATGTGTAGATATGTGTATTGCTCAGTGGACAGAATGTGAAATTCACCTTGGAGCTGCTCAAACATCTTAAGGGTTCACTCTTGGAACAAATTTGTTAAGGTTGTGATACCCTGTATTTCCTATTTTGATGGGGACAAGTAAGGAATAGGTGTTTCTAGAACTCTCAGTGGAATGGGTATTGGCGTTGTCTGCGACAGTGGTAGGTCTAGGGGGTGAAAAGGTTTTCCACGCCAGTAAGATATCGGATAGCTTATCTGTTAAGGAGGAAAACCAGCTTTGAATGTTGGGTTATAAGTGGGTTGCGACCCAATATTCATGAAGGTCCATCATGCCCATGCCAGCGGGCGTTTTTGTGTTTTAAGAAGTAATGTGTGGAAGCGGCAGGGTTTCATAGCTTTTGACAATAAAATTCCCAGGAATTTTGTATGGGTAGTATGTGTTTTTCTTACTGGTATGAGGAGAGTTCTAAAAAGGTATAATTATGGTAGCAATATCATCTTAGAGGCCAGGTGACCTGACGAGCTCCCACCTGGAAATGCGCTGGGCAGCTTTTGTTTGTCAATAAGAGGAAGATAGTTGGCATCAGCTAGTTGTGCAACATCGGATACAAATTTTATGCCTAAATGGGGTATACCATCAGTGCTCCAAGTAAAGGGGTAGGAAGCTTGTAGTTTAGCATGTAGGGTGGGATCTAGGGGTGTCAAATATAATCGCTGAATCGGTGCATCGCGATTCGGGTGTACCCGATGCGATTCCGATGCATGCGACCGTGATAATCGATGCCTAGCCCCGCCCCCGTCCCCACCCCTCCCGGGAGAGTGCTCCGTTCTATGGTACCTTTTTGTTTTCAGCGCTCGTGTGACTGCCCGGCCCTCCTCTCTCCTACGGTCCACTCCGCTCTCTCTCCTGGCGTCAGCCCCGCCCACTGACTAGAACTTCAGCTTAGTAGAGGATACTGTCTGTATATGCCGCTGACTGACTGCACGACTTTCCTATCTCCACTCGGCTCTTACGTCTCTCCTGGCGTCAGCCCCGCCCACTGCCTAACGATTGGATCAGTAGAAAGGCGGGAGGGGCTGACGCCAGGAGAGACGTAAGAGCCGAGTGGACATAGGAGATAGGCGAGCCGTGCAGTCAGTCACGTTAGCGCGGCATATACAAGCACTATCCTCTACTAATCTGAACTTCTAGTCAGTGAGCGGGGCCGACGGAGACTGAAGAGAGGCGGGCGGGCAGTCAGTCAGTCACATTAGCGCGGGCGCTAATATATACAAACGCTGAGAATTCCCGGCTGACAATGAAGAGCTGGAATGGAGATCGGGGGATGGTGTGCTGGCAGATCGCCCATCTCACTACAAGGCTGCAAGTTCCCTCTAATCATCCTCTGTGCAGAGCAGCATGTAAGTACAGAGGAGGAGGGGGGTGCTGTGATCCGGGGACACAGGGTACGGGCATGTAGTGGAATCTGATGTACTGTCACCTGTGACAAGTCATTGTCACTGCAGGCAGGGACTGGGCTGTATGGAGGAGAAATATAGACCATCTCCTGTAGCATGTCCGCAGTCTCTGACCATCTCCTGTAGCATGTCCGCAGTCTCTGACCATCTCCTGTAGCATGTCCGCAGTCTCTGACCATCTCCTGTAGCATGTCCGCAGTCTCTGACCATCTCCTGTAGCATGTCCGCAGTCTCTGACCATCTCCTGTAGCATGTCCGCAGTCTCTGACCATCTCCTGTAGCATGTCCGCAGTCTCTGACCATCTCCTGTAGCATGTCCGCAGTCTCTGACCATCTCCTGTAGCATGTCCGCAGTCTCTGACCATCTCCTGTAGCATGTCCGCAGTCTCTGACCATCTCCTGTAGCGTGTCCGCAGTCTCTGACCATCTCCTGTAGCGTGTCCGCAGTCTCTGACCATCTCCTGTAGCGTGTCCGCAGTCTGACCATCTCCTGTAGCGTGTCCGCAGTCTGACCATCTCCTGTACCATGTCCGCAGTCTCTGACCATCTCCTGTAGCATGTCCGCAGTCTCTGACCATCTCCTGTAGCATGTCCGCAGTCTCTGACCATCTCCTGTAGCATGTCCGCAGTCTCTGACCATCTCCTGTAGCGTGTCCGCAGTCTCTGACCATCTCCTGTAGCGTGTCCGAAGTCTCTGACCATCTCCTGTAGCGTGTCCGCAGTCTGACCATCTCCTGTAGCGTGTCCGCAGTCTGACCATCTCCTGTAGCGTGTCCGCAGTCTGACCATCTCCTGTAGCGTGTCCGCAGTCTGACCATCTCCTGTAGCGTGTCCGCAGTCTGACCATCTCCTGTAGCGTGTCCGCAGTCTGACCATCTCCTGTAGCGTGTCCGCAGTCTGACCATCTCCTGTAGCGTGTCCGCAGTCTGACCATCTCCTGTAGCGTGTCCGCAGTCTGACCATCTCCTGTAGCGTGTCCGCAGTCTGACCATCTCCTGTAGCGTGTCCGCAGTCTGACCATCTCCTGTAGCGTGTCCGCAGTCTGACCATCTCCTGTAGCGTGTCCGCAGTCTGACCATCTCCTGTAGCGTGTCCGCAGTCTGACCATCTCCTGTAGCGTGTCCGCAGTCTGACCATCTCCTGTAGCGTGTCCGCAGTCTGACCATCTCCTGTAGCGTGTCCGCAGTCTGACCATCTCCTGTAGCGTGTCCGCAGTCTGACCATCTCCTGTAGCGTGTCCGCAGTCTGACCATCTCCTGTAGCGTGTCCGCAGTCTGACCATCTCCTGTAGCGTGTCCGCAGTCTGACCATCTCCTGTAGCGTGTCCGCAGTCTGACCATCTCCTGTAGCGTGTCCGCAGTCTGACCATCTCCTGTAGCGTGTCCGCAGTCTGACCATCTCCTGTAGCGTGTCCGCAGTCTGACCATCTCCTGTAGCGTGTCCGCAGTCTGACCATCTCCTGTAGCGTGTCCGCAGTCTGACCATCTCCTGTAGCGTGTCCGCAGTCTGACCATCTCCTGTAGCGTGTCCGCAGTCTGACCATCTCCTGTAGCGTGTCCGCAGTCTGACCATCTCCTGTAGCGTGTCCGCAGTCTCTGACCATCTCCTGTAGCGTGTCCGCAGTCTCTGACCATCTCCTGTAGCATGTCTGCTGTGTTTAGACTTTGCTACATGCAGGAAGTGTTATTGTGTGTTGTTTTTTTGTTTGGAGTACTTAAATATTTTTTTGATGAAAGCCATGCGCACTTGCGCTGCAATCGTGATGCATCGCGGAATCGAATCGAATCGTGGCCTTGATAATCGTAATCGCATCGAATCGTGAGACCGGTGAAGATGCGCAGCCCTAGTGGGATCAATACCAAGATTTACTTTTTATAGTAGGAAAGTTTACTGAATTTTGTTAACATGTGGGTCGCTTCAATGGAGTATTTTGGGTTTGTTAGGAAAATATGTGATCAGTAAACGGTTTATGGTATGGGATCTTTGTTGGAATCTAAACCCGGTGATTCGAGAAGATGAGCTTATGGCTTCAGCAAGGGGTTAAATTGGTAAGTTGAAAATAGATGGGGATAGAGGGCATCCCTGCCTAGTGCCATTTGTGATATTGAAGGTATGGGAGAGCATATTGGAGGTATTTACCCTGGCGGACAGTGTTGAGTAGAGGGCCAAGATTGCTGATAGGATAGGTCCTGTTAACCCAAATTTCTTGAGTGTCTCATGCATGTATTGACAGTGGATACAATCAAATGTCTTCTGCGCATCCAAAGACGGCAAAGAAGTCACCTGACCGACCCCGACATATTGGATTATGCCCAATACCCTTCTGGTTGCGTCTGACTCCTGGCGTCCAGATAGAAAACCTGCCTGGTCTGGTTTAAGCAGGCCCGGTAAAATGGGTGTCAACTTTTTGAGATCTAATTTTTGCATACAGTTTGACATCTGTGTTCAATAAGGAGATCGGCCTGTAATTAGCTGGGGGAGGGTAGGTCCCACAATCTCTTGTGGAGTGATGGGTGCACCAAGTGCCTGTATTTGAGTGTGTGTAAGGCCTCGTACACACGAGGCAATTCATTTGTTCAAATCGGTCGGACCGACCGATTTGAACAAATCTGTCTCTTTGGATTTTGGTTTGCTCGCGTGTACACACAAGCAAACCAAAATCCCCGCCAGCAGACGGCGCGCTGACGTGTCGGTGACGTGGCGGTGACGTTGACACTGCCACGTCACCGCACCAGGAAGTAAAACACTTCCGCGTATGCGCCGAATCCAGCTTTAAATTGGTTTGCTAAGAATTTGCCTGCTTTGTTGCCTGAGTAGTGGTGCATCAATTTGAGGGCTCTGAGGTGTTTGTCAGGCTGTTCTATCAAGATGAGTCATAGGTCTGTTCGTAACTTAGTTATACCTGTAGATTCGGTAGGATGTCCTATCTTTTGCAATCTATTGTTTTGAATTTTTGCATCCTTGATTTCCTTTTTACATATTCTGTTATATTCTTTGTTACATTTAAACAATAGTGTTTGTTCATTTTTTTATATATATTTTAAAGCTCTTTTATAGCTTATAAAAATTGTTCATAGCTTTTTTAACTTTGGCTGTGAGCCACATAGGTTTTATTTGTAGCCTTTTAAACTTCTTGCCCATGGGAATATACTTTGCAGTGAGTTCACAAATAGTCTTTTTGAAGAATTCACATTTCTGTTCTGTGTTAATGCCAATATTCCCTCCCAGTCGAAGTCTTGGAGAGCAACCCCTAATCCTTTGCTGCTAATTTGCTCTTAAAGTTAAGTGTTTATCTTTCCTGTATGTGTTTTTTTTACTTACAAGCTTACATCTTAATGAAATTGTGTTCTGGTCACTGCTACCCAGATGTTACTTTTATATGAACATTAGTAATAAGCTAATAATTGAGACAATAGAAAAAGAAAAAAAAAATTAAAACTCACGCTCGGTGTGTGGAACTGCAGCACACTCATAAGTGTTGTGAATATAGGACATAACAAATTTAATAAAACAAAGATGAATGCGCATTTTTAAATTCCATTGAAAACGAAAACAAAACCAAAGAACATAAATATGATAAATAAGAGCAAAGCATAAATACATGCGTCCCAAAAAATCCAAAAACGTGTGTGTGTGTGTGTGTGTGTGTGTGTGTGTGTGTGTGTGTGTGTGTGTGTATATATATATATATATATATATATATATATATATATATATATATATATATATATATATATAATATATATATATATATATAATGTTAGTTAAAAAAAGCCACCAGTGACTTTCAAACAAATATAAGTGCTTCCATTGTCGCTCCTCCATGTGCTGGGCAAGCTCTGGTAAGGCTGGCTCTTACCAGAGAAAAGATCACAGAGGGCTTTAAAAAATACGGAGGGTGATGGTAATCGGCTCCAGTATGATAACAGAGTATATGTCTCCTTAGCCCACACTCAAATCCACAGATAATGGCAAAATGAAACAACGGAGAAGTGTGCTACAGGCATACCCCACTTTTAAGTACACAATGGGACCAGCGCATGTATGTAAAACGAAAATGTACCTAAAGTGAAACAATATATTTTTTTACTTCTAGGGTGTTGTGGGGGGGGGGGGGGTCAGGGGCTGTAGTGGGAGTGTCAGGATGTCAGGAGCTGTAGTTGGGGTCTCAGGGGCTGTATTGGGGTGTCAGGGGCACACTGGAACAGAACGGGCTATGCTCTCGAAGCTTTAGCTCCTTCTACTGCAGCTGCATCCTCAGGAAAAGAGACTCAATTGAGATAGACAAGCCGTGTGTTTATCCAAATGAAGCTGGCTTTTTGTTTGTAGAATTCTGTTCATTTTTGTTTTTGGAATGTTTATTCAATTTTCCAATCCGAGTTTTCAAATGGCTAATTTCTTGATGGTAGTGACAAGAAAATTCGAAGGAGAAGAATGGAAAGTTGTTCTCAAACAGATTTCTGAAAGTATATGATTTTTGTTCGGTAAATAAAAAAAATTCTAAACTAAAATATTAGGAGCAAACAAAATTTGGAAGTACTTTCGAATGACATTAGTTAAGTCTCTTATCTTACTGATGAGATTTTTCGTATGAAGTTCGACCAGTGTACTGGGCCAGCTTTAGTCAAAAGGTCCTGCTGCGAATTTAAAATTAACGTGTCTTTTCTCTTGATAAATAGAGGCCTACACCCCTCAGAAATGTCAGTGTATTCTCTGTAATGGGAAAAACCTTTTAGTCTG